>CM053593.1:79059709-79114127 GCA_028646575.1 Pseudocheirus occidentalis | reverse complement strand
TATCTTGGTTTCTCATAAAGTCATTAGCTTCTACTTGCTCTACTCTTAATTCTGAAGGAATTATTCTCTTCAGAATGCTTTTGAGATTCTTTTTCCATCTGGCAAATTCGACTTTTTAAGGCATTCTTCTCCTCATTGGCTTTCTGGGCCTCTTTTGCCATTCGAGTTAATCTATTTTTTAAAGTGTTGTTTTCTTCAGTTATGTTGTTGACTCTCTTTTCATGATTTTCTCGCATCATTCTCATTTCTCTTCCCAATTTTTCCTCCACTTCTCTTATTTGTTTTTCAAAGTCTTTTTTCAGTTGATCTCTAGCTGCTAGGAATTCTTCAGGTGTCTTGGAAGCATTTGGTGAGGGAATCCTGAGTTCTGGGCTGTCTTCCTCCTGTTCCATGCTTTGATCCTTTTTGTCCACAAAAAAAGGATTCTAGAGTTTTATTGCTGTTCTTATTTTGCTTCCTTTTCCTCATGTTGGCCAATCAATTAATTGGTTGGTTTCTTTAGCTCTGTGAAACTCTGCTTCCTGGGGGGGAAAGCTCTGTTCTAAATCACTGGGGTTTTCCCAGCTGCTGGAGCTAATAGGGGGGTGTTGCAAGTCCGCCCAGCTTTGGCTTGCTGAAAGTTCTCCCCAGGAGCACCACCCAAGACCATGATCCAGATCCAGGCTGCTCAATGCAAGAGCACTTGACCCTGATCAAGCGATTCAGCCCCACTGTGGAGTCCATAGGCCAGGGGCTCTGAAGCAGCCCAGTGGAGGCTGCAGCTGGTTATAGCAGTTCCCTTCCCCCTCTGCTTCCTTGCCCTGGGGGCAGATTAGCCAAACTGCTTTTCCTCCCCCAAATTAAGTTTCAAAGTTTCACTTTCACTGACTGTCTCTAATCCTGGTTTGCTGGGTGTGAAGATTCCCCTCAGGTGCAGTAGATCTTCTCTGAGGTAGACTCAAGCTGCAGCTTGGGAGGCTAGGCTCCTCCTGACTGCCCTGGCCACGGCTGTGGTTTTGGGCTGGGCTGGTCTCTGCTCCCCCTTCCAGCCTGCTGGATGAGCCCCTCCTACCCAACTGCCCCTCTCCAATCCCTGTTTTTCACACCTTAGTAGATGTGGAGGTGCTGGAAGGTGTAGATCTTCTCTCCTGCATACTGGCTGCGGTTCGGCTGGGCTAGGCTCCTTCCCACCAATCCGGGCCTGTCTGTGGTCTCGGCTTCAGCCTCAGCTCTTGGCCCGCCGCGATGAGCCCCTGCTGCTGAGCTGCTTTCAGTGAGAGATGCGTTTTCTGTATTTTTGTGAGTCTGAGAGTCCTAGACTTTGTCTGGGGTCATATTTTATGGGTGTTTGGGGTGGTTGTGTGGGAGCTGCGAAGCTTTGCTGCTTCTACGCTGCCATCTTGGCTCTGCCCCTGCTTGTAGTATGTTGATCTTTACTTGTGAATTACTGTTTACTGTTACTCTTTATATCTAACAATTGAGGTTATATTTTGATAAATATTTTAAAAATATTTTAGTTAATATAAAGATTAAAACCCAAGTTCCACATAACTATGTTGTGACAAACTAACCAGTCGTGTGTTTCCTTTCTCTTTTGATAGTAAATGCTGTCACTCTTCTTTTGGGAGTGGAGAATCATTATAAAATAAGTGTTCCAAAAGCACCTACAAAAGATGAAATGTCTCTCAGAGCATATACTGCTCGTTGTAGATTGAATAGATTACGCCGTAAAGCTTGTCATTTATTTACGTCAGAAAAAATGGTTAAAGCTATTAAAAAGCTAGAAGTTGAGATTGAAGCTAGACGGTTACTTGTTCGGAAGGATAAACATCTCTGGAAAGATGTAGGTAAGAAGACTGCAGAAACCTTGATTTAATATTTACGAATCATTAGTAATTAATGTTATTCGTTCATGTCACAGTTAAACATGCCTTGTTGCTTAAAGCTGTATAGTTTATTTTTTGTATTTTATAACAAGTATATGTCCTTTTCTTAATTTACTTTTCTTATAAAAGTTGTAGTTGATTTCATTAATTAAACTCTGGTCCTAATGGTTATCTTGGTGATTTATAAGTTTGTTTGCTTTTTCACATTTAAGGGGAACGACAGAAAATCCTCAACTGGCTGTTATCATATAATCCATTGTGGCTGCGTATAGGTTTAGAGGTATGCTATTTTATTTGTATTCATTATTTTGTATTTTATTTGTATCCATTATTGAATAGATCAAAAACTTTAATAATTTAAATATTTTGGTAGTTGAGGATAGAAATTCTTATTTTTGCTCTTTGGAGGGCAGTTGGGGTTAAGTGACTTGCCCAAGGTCACACAGCTAGTAATTGTTAAGTGTCTGAGGCTGGATTTGAACTCAGGTCCTCCTGACTCCAGGGCCAGTGCTCTATTCACTGCTCCACTTAGCTGCTCGAAGGATAAAAATTATTGGATACTACAGTTGTATAGGAAGCAAAGCGTTATTAGTATGAGGTTCAGATTTTGTTGGAAAGATCTATTCCATTTGTTAACAAAAAAGGAAAGTATTAAAAAAAAAAAAACCTTGATATTCCACACTTTTAAAATTATTTACCTAACCAAAAGTTGTGTTTTGTGTTTGGTTATTTCTTATTGTCCTATGGTATAATTTAGTCTCCTATCTAAATACATGCAATAAATAAGGGTATATAACTCAGAACTTGGATTATTTTTTTTTTATGGAGATAGGAGAAATGTATACATTATTATAAGAATTTAAGATGTTTATTACTAAAAGTTGGCTACAGATTAGGTAACATATACTTTAAAGTACTTGGTATGCAGAGTGGTGGCAAATTGAAAAGAACTAAAAACCTCTCTATTTATTTCAGACTGTTTTTGGAGAACTGATTTCTTTGGAAAATAACAGTGATGTTGCGGGTTTGGCCATATTTATTCTGAATCGTTTACTTTGGAACCCCGATATAGCAGCTGAATATAGACATCCTTCTGTACCCCACCTTTATGGAGATGGTAATTATTTTTATATTTAAGATGCTGTTTCAGTGTTAACTGCTTCATTCAATCAAAAAACATTTATTAAGTATTTACTCTACGAGACACTGCACAAATTTGTTCATTTTTGTTTCATTTTAAGGACATGAAGAAGCTTTGTCTAGGTTTACTTTGAAAAAGTTATTGCTACTGGTCTGTTTTCTTGATCATGCTAAACTATCTAGACTTATTGACCATGATCCTTGTCTCTTTTGTAAAGATGCGGAATTCAAGGTACGATTTTATTTATTTACCGTTTCATCCTCTTTGTCCTTTGTGGTGCGGTTTTTAGAAACAAAGTCAATTTTGGTTTGAAGTCAAAATTCAACAAATTTATATGGAGTGGTTATCATGCATGCAAGACACTGATTGGTGCTGACATTTAATTCTGGGGAATTATCAGTGGGAAAATTATTTTAACTTTTAACTGTTATTTTGTAGTTACATCGTATTTAGCAAAACTATACAGATCATTGTATTTTTACTTAACTTTTTAAAGTCTTATTGTTATGTTTCTTAAAATATTATAACCATTTAATTATTCTAATTTTGTGAGATCTCTTTTAGGCAAGGTATAGTTATAACTAACCACAGAGTGAGCTTATCTGAAAGCTCATGCAGTATTTCATGTTTGTAGAAACCTTCCACCTTTCTATTTCATCTCACTGAAAGCTAAAAGGAAAAAAAATTTCTCATAACAACTAGGCATTGCCAAGTGAAACAAATTACCTCAGAACTGTACACAAAAATATATGTCTCATTCTGTCCTCTATTTTTAGAGGACAGACTACCTTTCTTTAATATGAACAGCATATTTCATCATTGTCCTCTGGAATCATGAATGGTCATTGATTGTATTGATCTGAGTTCTCCCAGTTTTCAAAGTTTTTTTTTTTTTTACAGTATTGTTATTGTATAAATTGCTCTCCTGGTTCTGCTCATTTCATTCTTTATCAGCTCATAAAAATCCTCAAAATTAGTTCCTTTTAAAATATTGATGTTAGAGTATAAATTATTTTTCTGGTTCTTCTTACTTTATTCTGCATCAGTCTATACAAATTTTTCCATGTGATTTTTTTTTCTTATACCACAGTAGTATTCCTCATTTGTATACTGCAGCTTATTCAGGCATTTCTCAGTTACTTCTTATCTTAGTTTCCAGTTTTTTTGCCACAAAAAAAAACTTCTATAAATATTTTTTGTACATAAAAGACCTTGTCTTCTTTATTTGATCTCCTTTGGGTATAAGTTTACCTAGCAGTTTTTGTTGAAATGTTTATTTTTTCAAGTGATTTTAAAACTTAATTAATAGGCTACATTAAAGAAATATGGTAATATTTCTGCCACATGCCATTTTGATTTGAACTGTGTGACAAATGATTAGGATTTAAATGAGATAGCTAACCTTTTTCAAATTTTGCTCATATTATTTATTTTTTACCTTGCAGTACATTTTCAATAATTTTAAACTCAATGTTATAATATTTTTTTTAAATTTTAATTAGTAGATATAAATATTTGTATTTTTCACCCTCAGGCTAGTAAGGAGATTCTTCTGGCTTTTTCACGAGACTTCCTTAGTGGTGAAGGTGACCTTTCCCGCCACCTGACCTTTTTGGGACTACCTGTTAGCCATATTCAAACACCCCTTGATGAATTTGAATTTGCTGTAACAAATCTTGCTGTAGACTTAAAATGTGGAATTCGTCTTGTGTAAGTTATGGTTTTTAATAGTACAGAATAGAAATTGGGGGGTGACAAAAAAGTTCTGTCAGAAACTATCATTCCATCATTAGTACAATTTCCGTCTTCTATTTGTCTCCAGTTTTTGTCTTAACATTCAGTGGTTTAACTTCTATTTTGGAATCACTCAAAAGTTAGATCTTTTTTAAAAAAACTAGCTTTCACACAAGTTTAATCTTTGAAATTTAGGAAGACTAATGATTACCTTTTTCAGTGCTTCTGTCATTTACCTTCTTAAGCTGAAGTAACCATCCTTCATTTTCAAATACTTACCTTAAATAATTTTAACTGTATATTTTATCAAGAATCTTACATATTATGAGTATGAAAATTTACATAACAGCATGGTACAGTGTATAGAATGTTGGATTTGTTATTGTGCATGTGAAGACCTGTGTACTAATCCTGCCTTAGATGCTTATTTGCTCTGTGACCTTGGGCAAGTCATTTACTCTTTAGACCTCATTCTCTAAATCTCTAAAATGAGGGGTTTGGACTTGATGACCTCCAAAGATTATCCTCCCAGCTCTGAATTTTTGAATTCTGTGTTTCTCTAAATTTATATAAGTTGTTGGCTTAGCCTCTACAGATTATATATGCAGGAAGCTCTCTTTCTGCCTGGTTAAGTAATTTTATTGATATGAAAACTAAGATGTTGGTATTTCATCAAATAGCACCCTTAACTACTTCTCTATGTCCCTATTCCAGTTTCTCTTTTCATGTTCCTCTTCCTTAGTTCCTTTATATCTACTAAATTTTACAAATGAAAAAAGATTCTGAAGCCAATTTCTGAACTTTCTGATTTTTCTCTTGGGACCCTTTAAGCCTCTAGTTAGTGAAATTTTGTGGAAATTATTTGAGCATTATTGGTCTTCATGTATTTTTGTTGCCTCTACCTATATTTACTACCTCTTGCTCTGAGAACTCTAATCTACACTACCTTTGCCTTTGGAAAGGAATTGTTGTTGCACTTCCCTGTTGCTCCTGGACTATAACTGTTCTCTGACCACCACTCCACTATATATGTCTTCTCCCTTATTAGAATATAAGCTCCTTTAGAGCAGAGATGGCCCTTTATATTTGTATCCCTAGAACCTGTTACCATGTTTGGCACATACTAAGTGCTTAATATGTGCTTTAATTCATTCATTTTTAATGTCGGCCATCTCTCAATTCCAATTGGATGGTCTGACTCATAATGAGTGCTATTTTCCCAAATCACTCTAAATGTTTTTATTTTTCTCTCAGAGCAATCTAATTTTAGGGATACGTGTTAAACAGTTGTACCAGTTAAATTCAGCAAATGTATATTAGGCACCTAGCATGCATAAAGTAGGTACTTCAATATGCAGATAAGACACTGTGCTAAGTTTTGGGGACACAACGACAAAAGCAGGAAAACAATCCCTTCCTTTAAGGAAATTGTATTCCTTTGGGTAGGTTGCAGTACAGCATGTAAATAAATGAATAAGAGATCATTTGAGCAGGCAAAGAGCATTAACAAACAAGTAGGGAGGTTAGAAAAAGCATTATAGAGGAGGTGACACATGAGCCAAGCCTCTCAGTTCGCTAATGGAGCTAAGGTGTGGCTTGGTCTCTTGTAGATTTGGCTCTTTCCTCATAAGGCATGAAATCTGTCCATGAGACTTGATTGGTCCAGGGCTGTAAGGTTTAAGTTGCATCTTTTGCCACAGACCATGCATTCCGATAGCATCAGGCTATATTGACTTGGCTTCCTTTTCACTTAAGGATATAAAAGGGATCTTTCAAAAGTTTTCTTCTTGTAAGTTGTAATGTATGGTAAGATGTATATCCTATATAAGACAGAATGTATGGCATAGAGAGGTAAATAATGTGACATAAGCCTAGAAATGCAGGCTAATTTCATGTTGTGAGGTATTTTATCCTTGAGGCAGTAGGAAGCCACTAAAGATTTTTGATTGGAATGTGATATGCAAAATTGTGCTTTCAGAACATTATTTCAGCTACTTTATAGAAGATGTTTTGTTGTTGTTGAGTAGTTTCAGCCATGTCCAATTTTTCATGACCTCATTTGAGGTTCTTTTGTCAAGCATACTGAAGTGGTTTGCCATTTCCTTCTCCAGCTTATTTGACAGAAGAGGACACTGAGGCAAACAGGTTAAGTGATTTGCCTGTGGTGACAGAACTGTCTGAGGCCAGTTTTGAACTCATGAAGATGAATCTTCCTGACTACAGGCCCAGAACTCTATCCACTGTGCCATCTAGCTGTTCTTTTATATAGAATGACTAGAAACTGGGAGACCAATTAATATTCCAGAGACACAATGAGGGGGGGCATTGAATCCCATCTAAGTCACCAAGCATTTATTTAAATGCCTACTGCATGCTCAACATTGTTCTAGGTGCTAGGGATACATAGACAAAAATGAAACAGACCCTGCGCTCAAAAAGGTTGTTATACTACAGTGAGAACAGCACTTACATATTGAAGAAAGTCATGAATGGAGGTAGAGTACTGGGGAAGGGGAAAAAGCACTTGAGAGGTGCCTGGCCCTGAAGGAAGCCTTAAAGTTATGGTCTCACTTGATCCTCATGACAACTTTGTGAGGTAGATGGGAGCATTATTTCCATTTAACAGTCAGAGACTGACTGAGACAAAGGTGAAGTGATTTTTGTGGGTTTCTTAGCTAGCAAGTGTCTCAAGCTGAATTTCAATTCAAGGCTTTTATTCTTAATACTCTGTGCTCTATCCACTGTGCCAAATGACAGCATTAACCCTCCCAGATGGGGGAGTCAGAATGAGTCTATTGAGTTGAGACTCTTAAAGAAAGGTAGACGGATTCTGATAGTAGAAACTGAGTCCAGGGAGTAATTTGTGAACTCAGCCTTGGAAGATGTGATGGAGCCATATTGTTTATGGCTTTAAGTTTCAAGTAGAGTCCAGTGGAGTTTGTATTTTAAACTAAAGTTAATCACGTAAGCTTTTTTTTTTTTTAACAGAAGAGATACAGTCATATGCTAAAGGGGACAGATTAGAGAAATTTTGTGGATGTGTACCTGAATACTTGAAGGAAGGAAAGTAGCATTTATTAAATGCCTACTGTGTGCCAGGAACTTTGCCAAGTACTTTATGAATATCTCTTGATCCTCACAACAACCCTGGCTTGTAGGTGTTATTATTCTCCCCATTTTAGAGGGAACTGAGAGCTTAAGTGATTTGCCTAGGGCCACAGAGCTAATAAGTGCCAGAGTCCAGATTTGAACTCAGATTTTCCTATCTCCAAATGTAGCGCCATTTCAACTGTGCCACCTAGATTCCTCCACGGGTCTTTTGATTTTGTCAGGGTAGAGAAATACCTCCCATCATTGAGTCATGACTTAGTCCCATCTATGACTTACTAGATAAGTAGCATCATAGATTGAAAGCTGAAAGGGTCTGAGATGCTATCTAATTGAGCCTTTTAGAGATGAAGAGATCGAGGCTTAGAGGATAAAAAGTGATTTCCCCCCAAAGCATGCCTGTAGTTAGCAACAGAAGTGGGTTTTGAACCCTGGTCTTCTAACTTCAGAGTGTCCAATGACCTCTTTCATGAAGAAAATAGAGCTTAACTGATTTTCCCAGAGTGTTCAGGAAGTGGTGGAGGTGAAAGCTGAACCCAACTCTGTTCAGCTTGAAGTTTAGCACTATGCATCCTGGGCCATTACCAGTTGTCTGTGAATAGAGCACCAGCCCTGAAGTCAGGAGGATTTGAGTTCAAATATGGCCACAGACACTTGATACTGAACTAGCTGTGTAACCTTGGGCAAGTCACTTAACCTCAATTGCCTTGCCTTCCCCTCTTCCCCCCCCCCAAAAAAAAAATTCAGGATGAACAACAACAAACAGCACCCTGTTTTCCTGTACTTTGTCTCATATGTGGAAGTACATATTAAAAAACTACAACATGGCCTACCTTTAAATATATATATATAGTTTAATAGTGGATGTCCTTTTTATCATTGATAGGAGAGCCATGGAGCTTCTCACAAAGAACTGGAATCTTTCAAAGAAACTCAGGATTCCTGCAATAAGTCGCCTTCAGAAGACTCACAATGTTGCTCTGGTTCTTCAGGTACTTAAAGAACATGGAGTTCCATTGAATGATGAGCAAGGTAATAGCTACATAAGAGTTTAAGTTTGTATTTCCTTCAGGAAAAAAAATTATGCATAACTTTTCTGGCTATCTCCTCATTTACAGGTAATACAATTCAGTCTAAGGATATTGTGGATAGTCACAGAGAACGAACTCTAACATTGCTTTGGAAAATAGCACTTACTTTTCAGGTACTGTGAATTTAATACATTTTTGCAGTACTTTAAAAACAACTTTTTAAATTTATCATTCAAGTTGACTAATATTTAGCATTGTAGGAGTAATAAAACCACACAGTCTAAAAGGGAAGGGATCTCTGTGATCATTTCACTTAATACCTGAAGAGAATCCTTTCTACAGAAGTATTAACATGTAGTCTTCCAGCATCTACTTGAAAAAACTGCAATAAAGGGGTACTCATTACTTTAAGAGACAGCACACTCCACTTTTGGATCACTTTAATTTTTAGGAAATTGTAGATCAAAGTAAATCTGATTATCCAGTATTTCTACCCATTTTTCCTCCTTCATCATTTATCCTGTAAAGCCAAGAAGACAAGTCTAATCTTTCTTCACTTGAGACCTTTTCCAACACCTGAAGACAATTGCTAATTTCCCCCTCAAAAAAATAGGCAAAACTTCCTCAGTTTCTTTCCCAGCTGTTCCAACCCAATTACCAAGTATTTCTTTCTTTCCTTCTTCCATTCCCTCTTCCCACTGGTAAAAGGAAAAAGAAAAAACAGACTCATGTCATTTATGCATAGTTAAGCAAACTAAGTCCCCACATGGTGCTTGTTGCCTTTTTGATTTTTCTAGCTGGGAAAGAAAGTGAGGAAGTTTTGCCTATTTTTTTGAGGGGGAAATTAGCAATTGTCTTCAGATGTTGGAAAAGGTCTCGAGTGAAGAAAGATTAGACTTGTCTTCTTGGCTTTACGGGGTAAATGATGGAAAGCGGAAAAATGGGTAAAAATACTGGATAATCAGATTTACTTTGATCTACAATTTCCTCAAAATTAAAGTGGTCCAAAAATAGAGTATGCTGTCTTGATTCCTGCTCAAGAGCCATTTCCTACCCAAGCCCCTTTTTGATTTTCCCCAGTTTTTAATGCTTTCTTTTCCTCAAGCTTACTTTCATTATTTATCCTTTTCAATGGTTTATTTTAATTTTCAAGTAACAGTAAATTTTTTTTATTAATTTGCTCCTTCTAGTGTCCTTTCACCTTCACTTCCTTGAGTAAAAAAAAAAAAAATTGAGTGAGTCACAATACAGAGTTTCGTTGTCTGGCAAACAACAAATCAACTTCAGAGTTTCTGTTTTCAAGGATTGACAAAGACCTGAATTTAGGTTTGATATAAAGAGAAAGCATCTAGCTACCTAGAGCTCTTTTAAAATATGTCCCCTGTTGCTATCACAGGAGGTGGTATCTATCTGTATCACTGAAGTATCCTCTGAAGGGGATAGTATCACTGAAGGTCCTCAAGCAAAGGAAAGAAATAAGCAATTATTATGCACTTACTATGTCCTGAGCACTGTAGCAAGCACTTTTCAAATATTTCATTTGATCCTTACAACAACTTTTGTAAGACAAGTTCCATTAATATTCCCATTTTATAGTTAAGGAAACTAATACAGGTAGAAGTTAAATGAGTTGTCCAAAGAGACAACAATTAAGTGTCTGAGGCTGGATTTGAACTCAGATTTTCCAGACTCACCTGTGCCATTGTAGCACCAATGCAATGCCCGTAGCGGCTGTTATGGATATGCATATGTATTTCAAGGGTAGATTCACAAAATATGATAAATTCTCTTCCTCAAGGCAAAACCAAAATATTTATTTGGAACATCACTATTAGGATACCAGGAGGTAAGATTTAACCAGATGCTCATCACTAATCCAGGGAACTCAGACATCTTAAGCCTTCTTTCTGTTAGGACTCCCCACAGACAAGTTCCTGTTGGCCAGCATTTCTCTATGGGTTATGTTCAATTTGTAGCAATGAAAATACATCTTGCATATCAGATAGATGCTTGACAGTAGCAAAATTACAATTATGAAGTAACAACAAAAATAATTTTATGGTTGGGGGTCACCACAGCATGAGGAACTGTATTAAAGGTTAGCAGCATTAGGAAGGTTGAGAACCACTGCCCTAGGCAAATTCCTCCCTCTACCCACTCAAGCCATTTCTCTCTCTCACTGTTCTCTGCCCTGTGCTCTCTGCTTCTCTGGACCAACTCTTCCCACTCAATGTCACTCAAGCTCCAGGTTATGTGGGCCTATTAATGGACCAGGAAGGTCTTCCTATTTCATTAACATCACAGCCACCTAGCTACCTCAGGCAAAGCCTTATTAGCTGAAAAATGGAATTGTTCTTTGGTATGAGTTGAAGTGGATTATTTCTAGCTGCCTAAGAAGTCTACCAACTTTGAGATTCTTTGAATTCATTCTAAAGTATAGTGCTTGTTATTATAGACCAAGCCGTGCTTTTGTATTCATCCTTCATCATCTGCTCTATTTTCTATTTTCTGTATGTGGATTTTTTTTTAAGGCATAATCAGCTTGTGGTTGAGTGGATTCTTATCGTGTAGTTCCTTAGAAAAGTCCTTTTTTTCCTCTCTTTGGAACTGTTATTACAGAATTTCATTTTTTTGAGAGCTCCCCTTCCCTCTTGGACTACCTGCCTCTTTGGAATTTTAGTACTCTGAGCCCTTTGAAATCTGTTATTCCCTTCAGTCTAGATTCCATTTTTAGATTATTTTTGGTTTTACTTTCCTTTATCAAAAGGTATAAAATAGAGTGATTATTTCCCTTCATTACCCAAGTTTACCATTGTTTACTGCCCTGAATGAAATGAATGAAAATCAGATCCAGACTATATAAGAATCTCTTTGCTTCTCATACCTTTAGAAGAATCAAATGGCAGTTAAAGACAGGCCAAATAAGCCATCAGTTATTCTGGTTTGAGCAGAATGAACCCTGTAGCAGACACCCATATAATTGAAACTCTCCCATCCTTCCTGTGCCATGTTTACATGCCAGGTTTGATATCTCTTTCCCAAAATCTTGATCTGTTTCCTCTCCTATGTCCAGTTGGTCTGTATGTATGTGTCAGAGTTCAAGGAGTTTAAAAAAAAGTTGGATTTGGAATCAGTCCTGCTGTGTTAAAATTCTCACTCCACTAGTTACTATACATGTGACCATGGACAATTCATTAACTTTGACTTCAGTTTCTCCTTTTTTGTCAGTGATTTGGACTAGATAACCTCTAAAGTCCTTGATGAATCTAAACTGATGGCCCTGTGATGATCTTTATGATTTCTTTGATTTTTGTCTCCTGTGAATTTTTGGTCAGTCTCTACTGCTGTATTTCCTACAATTGTTAATCTCTGTTGCAGTTAGCTTCTTGGGTATTCAGACATCTCCCCTGCTTTTTTAGATTAAAACCATCTTTATTGGATGTACAAGATTACAGACAAGTGCCTTGTTAACTAGGTCTTTTTAGAAACACTCATCCCTGGCCAGGAGCCTGTCATTCTAGATTTAAACCATAATCTGACTAGCTTCTCCAGTGCTTCATTAAAAAAATTACTTTTTGCTTTTTCCGCTTGTCATTCTTTCTGCCCCTGTTTTTTCCTCTTGGTATCCTAATTTCTGCTCAAATCTTACTTCAATTACAATTTTTCTTCTACTTTACTTCTCTCTACTATTCTACTACCTCTCATGGAAACCTGAAATACAATGTATTTGCTATAGCACCTCCTAGCCCAGCCTGGCTCATTCCTTACTAATTGCTGTTTGACTCCCAGGTCTCCATAAAGACTAATATTGCATTTTTATGCTTCAAATTTTAGGATTAAGGGAAAAAATTTCCATTTAGTACCTTACTGATGTGAAATTAACTAACTTCTATAGTACAATTTTACTTAGGAACTTATATACTGTTTTATATACTTATATAAAGTATATATACCTATATACTTTATATACTTACATAAACTTATATACTGTCTTATAACATAAGTTACTTATGAACTTATATACTGTGTTTTCTTGGAGATAGTTAATTCTGTGTGTATGGGAGGGAGGGCAGCAGAAAGGGGAGATGGGGGTGTGAAGTAATGCTTTATGTTAATTTATTTTTTTCTTTTGGAACATATCAGTCTTTTCTAGCCACTTATATTTAATATATATTTAATAAAATTTCAAGAGTTGGTTTTGAGGATATTGTTTTCTTATCATTACTTGTGTAACTTTTCTTTAGGTAGATTTTAGAATTTTTTTAGTTTTTATACTAAAAATTATAGATTACCATAATATGTAATTAAGTCTTTTTTATTGGTAACTTTATTCTCTCTTTCAGGTGAACATTTTGCTTAACTTAGACCAATTAAAGGAAGAAATTGTATTTTTAAGGTATTCGCTAAACATAAAAAGAAAAATTACTGCACTATCATCAGATCCTAATGGCCTGATCTGTGTGAAAAAAAGTAAGCGGAGTAGTTTTTCCTTGGAACACCATAGCGAAAATGTAAAGTTACTCATGGATTGGGTAAATGCTGTTTGTGCATTCTATAGCAACAAAGTAAGTTAATTTGTATATTCACCTAAAATTTTCATTTCTTTTTAAAGTATAAATTTTCTCTTTGTATTTAAAAATTTCAATCCTCAAATAAGATTTTTGTTCCTAAGGTGAGCCGTATTTATACATTAATGTATACAAATCTGTTTCTTTATTTGGGCACTTTTCCTTAGTGGGTCATAACTTATATACATTCACATATATAAAACACACAGAGAGATTTTGTGTAAGGGCCATGTATCCTATTACCCAAAAAGCAAAATCAGGCATTTTTATAACGTTTTAGAGGAAGAGCTGCTTAGTTATTTGTGTCTCCTATTAGTTTTCATTTTAAACTGTGACAAAGTAGTAATAAAGTTTAGTATTTTTTCTAGTCACCTGTTGTAGATATTGTTTGTTTTGTAAGTATATCTTTTAAAAGCTAATTTTTTTCTTTCTTTAAGTCTTGGTGAATGGGAAAGACAGCATGGTATTGTAGATATTGTAGTGAGGGAGACCTGGGCTGAAGTCTTGCCTTTTGAATAAAATATGTTTATGACCATGAACGAGTTATCTAATCTATTGTTGTTCTGTACAAACTCTAAGTTTAGATTGTAAATGGGTTATGTTTCAGTAGAGAGAGTTCTTTTTGGAGATCTTAACTCCAGTGAGATAACAGGTCTGCATTTATAAAAATTTAAAATATATATACTTGGATATATACATAGAATAAAGAAAATATGAGTTAAAGAGAATGTGAATAAGAATTAAGTGTTAAATTACATTCTTTTCTTTGTTATGTCATTTCAGTTCTAGTGTCTACAAAATAACATTTAAAATGTTTATCATTTCGCGCTTTTCTTCTAAGTATTAGAGCTCCAGAGGCAACGTTGTTAAGAAATCCGACTTTCTTAAGCAGCAACTTTCCTTTAACTTTTAAAAATTACATTCAAAGCCAGTTAAAATATGTCATTGATAACACATTTTCAATAACCTCGAAAGGTAAACTGAATTTTTAAAAAAATTTTCAATCAGGTGGAAAATTTCACAGTGTCATTCTCAGATGGACGAGTACTATGTTATCTGATTCATTACTATCATCCTTGCTATGTACCTTTTGAAGCAATATGCCAGCGTACCACTCAAACAGTGGAATATACAAAAACTGATTCAGCGGCACTAAATTCATCTTCTGAATCTGATGGAAGTGGTTTGGATATTTGTTTTGGAGTATTTGATCATGGTTAGTCATTTTTTGACAATCTTCTATATGATTTCTTTGCTACATCAAGCAGTTTTGTATTGTGGTCATTCTAATTTGCCTCTTTTTGGACTACGTATAGCAACAAACAGCTCAGTGTTATACAAAGAACTCCTAGACAATGAGAAAAAAAACTTTCAGTTGGTCAGCACTGCAGTGAAAGATCTTGGTGGAATACCTGCCATGATTCATCATGCAGACATGTCTAATACAATTCCTGATGAGAGGGTAAGTAAATGGTATTTTCAGTACTAATTATTCAGCAGTTAATATTCAGTAATCTCTATACTTTTCTGATCATCTCTCATGTTTTCTTTTTAGGTTGTTATTATCTATTTGTCTTTTCTTTGTGCAAGACTTTTGGATCTTCGCAAAGAAACTCGAGCTGCTCGAGTTATTCAGACAACTTGGAGAAAATACAAAATAGGAGCAAATCTAAAACTCTACCAGGTACACATAAATAAATAAAAATGGGATATGATGATTAGGAAATTGGAAGATAGGAAATTGGCTTATGGCAGGGGTGGGAAACCTGCGACCTCAAGGCTACATGTGGCCTCAAGACTGCAGGTTTCCCACCCCTGGTTTATGGGATGGCACATAAATATTAAATTCTCAAAAAAATAACTGATGTACTTCCCTGATAATGAGTCTTCAGTGGCTTCCAACTACCTCCAGGGTCAAATACTAAATTTTTTTAGCCTGATACTTAAAAGTCCTTCACAGTCTGAAATAGCTTACTCTTTCAAGGTTATTACTCTTTCAAATTTATTTTACATGACTCTCCTTCACATAGTCTGTATTCCAGCCAAATGGGGCTGGTTCCTAGACTTGATTCCTGCTCAAGAGCCATTACCCAAGCAAGGGCCTTTTATGCAGGCTGCCCTCTGTCCTTGGAATGGGTTTGATTCTCATTTCAACCTCAAAGATGCTTTTAGTTCCTTCAAAGCTCAACTTTGGAACTTTCTCCAATAGGAAGATTTTCATGATTCCTATTGTTTTTGGTACTCTCTCCCTCTTAAATCATCTTGCACTTCTCCAAGTGCTGTGTCCCTCCAGTGTAAACCAAACTTCATGAAGGCAAGGACTAGTTTTTATTTTGTCTTCGTATCCCCTGTCCTTTAACTCATGAGGTATCTGACATTTCCTAAATAGACTAAATATGATAGAGTAAAATAAGCTCGAATACTTTGTGGAAAGTTTTTAAAGTTCTGATACTCAGCTTTAACGCTCACTGTGAGAGACATAACTTTGTTGGTGGCGACATGATGCTTCACACACACATCACACACATACACAACACTCAAGTTGTGATTAAAGTCATTTCTACATATTTGTGAGTACAAGCTACTAGGCAAAAATATTATTTCATTGGGTGCCATTTCTCAATTTTGTAATATATGCTTTGTGCATTTTACCAGAATTATGCTCCTGTAAAATGATGAAATTTGTGTAACTAGAAGCCATGGGGTAACTTTGCCATATTACCCTGTAAATTTTTATTGAAAAGTTTAAAGAATAATCTTTTTTAATTAAAATTTTTTTGATTACATTTTAATTTTCAAGTTGTCTCCCTCCCTATAGCATCTTCCTTTATAAGTCCTTTGTAGTTGATTTGAATATTTATAATACTCAGAATAGCTTAGTCATTCAAAGTTATTCTTTGAACAATATTGCTATTACTATAGCCAATGTTCAATTGGTTCTGCTTGTTTCACTATTATTTTGTGCAAATCTTTCCATGGTTTTTCTAAAATTGACTTCCTTCTCATTTCTTACAGGGTAGTAGTATTTCATCATAATCATATACCACAATTTGTCTAGCCATTCCCCAATTGATGGGCATCCCCTCAATTTTCAGTTCTTTGCCACCACAAAGAGAGCTACTATGATCATTTTAGAATATATATGTTCTTTTCTTTTTTCTCTTATCACCCTTGGGAAAACAGACCTAATAATGGTACTGTTGGGTCAAAGGGTATACACAGTTTATAACGCTTTGGGCATAATTCCAGATTGTTCTTCAAAATGGTTGGATCAATTCACAGTTCCAACAACAGTAAATTAGTGTCCCAATTTTTTTTATATTTCCTCGATTATTTATCATTTTCCCACTATAGGTGTGAGATGATATCTGAAAATTGTTTTAATTTGCTTTTCTCTAGTCAATAATGATGAAGAGCATTTTTTCATATGACTATATAATTTCAATTTCTTCATCAGAAAACATATCTTTTTTTCTTTTATCAGTTGGTAAATGACTCACATTCTTAACAATTTGATAAAATTCTCTGAATATTTGAGACATGAGATTTTTTTTCTGAGAAATTCCCTTCCTTCCTCCTGGTTTCCTACTTTTCTTGTAATCTTAGCTATATTGGTTTTATTGATGCAAAACTTATTAATTTAATGTAATCAAAATTGTCCGTTTTATACCTCATGATGGTTTCTATCTCTTGTTTATTCATAAGTTTTCTTCTCCATAAGACTGAGAGGTAATATGTTCCATGTTATTCTAATTTGCTTATGTTATTCTTTTATGTCTAGGTCATGTATCCATTTTGACCTTATCTTGGTAAATGATAATGTAATATATTGGTCTTTACCTACTTTCTGCCACAATACTTTCTAGTTTTCCCAACAATTTTTAGCAAATAGTGAATTCTTAACTCAGAAGCTATTGCCAGCATTTCTAAATCAGTATTGAATAATATTGGTGATAATGGGTATTCTTGTTTCACTCCTAATCTTATTGGGAAGGCTTCTAGCTTATCCCTGTTGTTACAAATAATGTTTGCTGATGGGTTTAGGTAGATGCTTCTTATCATTTTAAGGAAAACTCCATTGGTAGCTATGCTTTCAGGTCTTTCTAATAGGAATGAGTGTTGTGTTTTGTCTAAAGCTTTTTATATATCTATTGATATAATCATAATTTTTGTACTTTCGTTACTGACATAATCAATTATGTTAACAGTTTTCCTTGTATTAAGCCATCCCTGCATTCCAGGTATAAATCTCCTTGGTGACAATGTATATATAATCTTTGTGATATATGGAAGTCTCCTAGCTAATATTTTATTTAAGACTTTTGTATCCATATTCATTAGTGAAATTGATCTATAATTTTCTCCTTTTTTTGTTCTTTTTGGTTTAGATATCAGCATCATATTTGTTTCACAAAAGGAGTTTTAATTCATTTAGTTTTTCCTTTAGAAAATTGAATGCTATAGCATTTGATGCAAATAGGTTTAGTATTGATATTATTTCATTATCTGTGGTACCTTTTTTTTTTAACATAATGTACTTTCCCTGTTTATCTGTTTTAATTAAGTCTATTTTTAGCTTTAGTTTTGTCTGGGATCACGATTACTATCCCTGCCTTTTTTGCATCAGAATAAATATGAAACATAATAAATTCTACTCTAGCCCTTTATTTTTACTCCATATGTGTCTCTAATTTTTAAATATATTTCTTGTAAACAACATATTGTTGGATTCTGGTTTTTGATCCATTCTGCTCTCTCTTTTCTGTTTTAGGAGTGAGTTTATCTCATTCACATTCAGAGCTATAATTCCTAGTTAGGCATTTCCTTCCATCTATTTTACCTCCCTGTTTATCCTTCTCTCCCTCTCTTTATACCCCATTCCTCCTCAGATGTTTAATTGATTTCTGATCACTACCTCCCTAATCTGTACCCCTTCTAAGACTTTCTCCATTATCCTCTCCTTTTTCCCTCTTATTTCTTAATCTACCCATTCTTCTGAGTCTCTCCTTATTCTCTCTTCTTGTTCTCCTATTTCTTAATCTGCACACCCTTCTAAAAGTCCCTCCATTGTCTTATTGCCTTGCCCTCTTATTCCTTGATCTGTACACCCTTCTAAGAGCCCCCCTCCTTCATTCTGTTCCCTCACTGTCCTATTTCTCTGTAAGTTAAGACTTTATACCCCTCTAGATGTATGTGTTATTTCCTCTTTAATAAAGTTATGAGAATAAGGTTCCAGCACTACCAGCCCTTCACCCCCTCCTGCTCTCCTTTTTAACAGTTCTTCCATTCTCACCTCCTTTATGAGATAATTGCTCCATTTTACCTCTCTCTTGGCAATTTTATTTTTTAAGGATCATCCCAAATGAATTCAATCCCAAGCCTTCTATGTGTGTTCTTTCTACCTCTAGTAATGATAGCATTCTTAAACTTTACAGATAATGTTTTCCCACATAAAAAGTAAACAAGTTGACCATATTAAATTCCTTATAATTGTTCTTTCATATTTACTTTCTTTTTTTTTTTTTTTTGCTTTTTGGAGGGCAGTTGGGGTTAAGTGACTTGCCCAAAAAGTCACATGGCTAGTTTTTGTGTTAAGTGTCTGAGGCCGGATTTGAAGTCAGGTCCTCCTGACTCCAGGGCCAGTGCTCTATTCACTGTGCCACCTAGCCACCCCATATTTACTTTCTTATGTTTCTTTTGATTCTTCTAGGTCAAATTTTAAAGAGTAATCTAGAGGCATAATTGAGTTGATACCACTCCTCCTCCCCTGTGATATGACTGAGATCATTATCTTTCCTGCCACTCTTCCTCTACCCCTCACCCCTCAATCCAACTCTTTTGAAATTCTCAATCTCTGTAGTGGATACTCTTATACTTCATCATCTAGGTTTCCAGGTTAGAGTGTCATATGGAACTCCTTACTATCCCTTTTCCCACATATATGCAATCAGTTGCCAAATTATATTGCTTCTACTTTCATGATATCTCCTATATTGCGTCTTTCATGGACTGTCTTCCTGATTTGTTTCCTTGCCTCATGTTTCTCTCTTTTCCAATTTGTTCTTCACATAACTGTCAAAGTGATTTTCCTAAAGTGTGGTCTGATCATGTCATCTTTCTACTCAATGAACTCAAATGGCTCCCCATATCACTTCTGTGGTTAAATATAAACTCTTCTTATCTTTTAATGCTTTCACGACCTGGCCCTAACATACCTTTCCTACTATAGTATTCCTTTTCTCATAGTCTACAATTCAATCGTGTTGGCATATATGTAATTTCCTGTACTAAACATTCCATCTCCTATCACCATGCCTTTGCACTGGCCTTCTGCCATTACCAGAATGTATTCCCTCCTCATCTCTTCTTGGAATCCTTTTTTTTTTTTCTTCAGAACTATGCCCAAGCATCATATTTTACATGAAGTGTTTTTCATTTCCCTCTGCCTGCCCCGAAATCAACCTAATTTACCTTCTATTTTATATGCACTTATTTATGTACAGGATGTTTATTTTGCAGGGATATAAGTTTCTTGAGAATAGGGGCTATTTCCTTTTTGTCTTTGTTATCTCCTGTGCTTAGCGCAGTGCCTGTTAGATAGTAGGTGCTAAACAAATGCTTGTTAATTGATTGTAATATGCTTATCTTTTGTAATTAATTTCAGGAGAAAGATAAAGCTGCTAAAGTAATTCAGGCAGCTGTAATCAAATTCCTGGCCCGAAAACAAATGAAGAGACTGTTTAATGCAACAGTAATTATTCAGAAATATTGGCGAAGATACTTAGCACAGAGGAAAAGGTTGATATTAAGGAAAGCAAAACTGGAAAAAATTCAAAATCATTCAGCAGTGGTTATTCAGGTAAAGTATTTTGGATTGACCTAGTAGCATTTAAATCATCATTTTGAAGTTCCATAATTTGAAAGGAGAAGTTAAAATTATACTTCTATTTAAGTTTAGGATATTGTATTACTATATTTCTTGTTAAAACCTTTGGAATTTCTTAACAGTGAGGGCTGGTTTCACATTTGTATACTTTACTGTCGGGGAAACTGAGGTTAGTGGATTGGTTGAATGTGTTAGTTCTGAAATGCAATAGGGCTAAAGCCCATAGGACAACAGAGTGTTTGTACTAAGTCTGATGATCTGGGAGTAGAGAACCACCAGGCTGCTGAAGGAAGGGTATCTGTTTTGGGTTGGAAAAGTGGCAAGTTAAAAGTTTTATGCCAATCAGTATTGGTGTGTGTGTGTGTGTGTGTGTGTACAAGTATGTGTATATATGCACATGCATACATATATGTGTCTGACTCATACTAGGGATCCCTCTAGGCTACATATTGACTTTTTTGTATTTTTATTTCCTTAAATATTTCTCAGTTATGTTTTAATCTGTTTTGGGCCACATTCATGCTTAAGAGTAATTCAGGCTATATTTGGCCTGCTGTCAGTGTGTTTGACACCTCTGGCCTATGATTCATAACTATTTACAATGACTTGAAAAATCTTGATAATAAAATTTTTTCTTTTGTTTGGGGTTAGGGATAGAGTGGAAATACACTTGAAATTAGGTTAGGATTACTGAAAAGTGAACTATTTCCCAGATGCAATCTAGTCTGCTCTCTTTTTGCTATTTAATTTTGGGACAAGGATGCTGTATAACTTTGGATTATGAAATACCACAAGCTTTGAAGAATAAAAGTTTTGGAAGAGGGGATCACCCAACTGGCATTGGAAAGATCTAAAGTTGGCCTAAGGGTGTAGCATTGTTTTACAATGATTTACGAGTCTTGTAAGAGATGTAATCAAAGAAATGTATGACTAGAAAAGTGATGGACCTATTATATGGTGAGAGTAAGGGATATGACAGCCTGATTACTAGACTAATACATGTGGGGTGTTAAAACATATAGAGAATGCTTTCAGTATATATTTATTAGGTAGATTCTCCATGGAGATCCTATGGAAGGACTTGTGTAAGAATCATGTAGAATGAGCAAGTATAAGTGTATAAGGAGGTAGTACCTACACTGACCTTATAGGTTTATTGAAGTAGTGGATGTTTTAATTGTACAGCATGATTGGAGAAATGTAGTATATTCCAGATAAATATGATTTACTACTTGAGGTAGGAAATCATCAAAATATAACTAAACTTACTTATTTCTATCATAAAAAGGTTGAAATATCTTTGCAAATTGTATATTTTCTTATGTAAATGAAGTATACTAAATATAATTTCAACTTTTATCTTTTTTTCTTTTTTTTTGGCTTTTTGGAAGGGGGAATTGGTGTTAAGGGACTTGCCTAAGGTCATATGGCCAGTAAGTGTTAAATGTCTAAGGCTGGATTTGAACTCAAATCCTCCTGACTCCAGGGTCAGTGCTTTATTCACTGTGCCACCTAGATACCCCAACCTTTTCTTGATGATACAAAATATCTATAACCCCAGGGATTACTGAGGAATATAGGACTATTTGCCAGGAGCCAAATAATCATAGAGGACTATGATTTTATAACTTTGTTTTCTCTTTCTTTCCTTCCTCTTTGTCTCTATCTCTTTTTCTTTGTTCCTGGTTGTCAGGGGAGACAAGAACCCTTGCTCAATCAGTTATCTAAATTTTCTGTATGCAAAGTGCTGTTAAGTAACTTCTGTGGAAGTTATTTACATTATATTTTATCATAGATCCTTTGCTCCTTTTTCAGAAATGATCTTTTTTGTTTCTTTGGTGTTTTATTTTGTTTTTGCTTACTGCAAATCCAGAAGTTCTATCCCAAAAGCCTGATGTGCTAGGGAGTTTGATGGATTGTTATAGTATTCTTCTATTTTCAGTTTTTGTAAGGTGTGACACTACTGACTGTTGTGATGAGTAGTAATTATGCCCTAGGAAAAGGTTGATGGAATAGTGTCTAGAATAAAAATGAGGAAATTTTTAATCATAGAAATTTTTAGGTTTAATATCATAGTTTGTTTACAACCTTTTCAAGTTGCCAGTATCTTTTTAGACAGCACAATTTTGCAGACCTTGAAATGATAGTAGTTTTTGCTGGTCTTTGTTGACTGAGAGTTAATTTATATTTTATAATCAAAACAGTATCCATAGATATCTGAAGAATATTTACACATATAAATGATTTGTATTTTCCTTTTGGTTGGGGTTGGGAATGGAGTAGGGATGCACTTGAAATTAGCTTAGGAGGCATTCATTCTACACAAAGTATATTAAATTGTCTCTTGAAATGGCTGGGTGTGTGCTCATGGATTGGTATACTTTTCACATTGATGACTTCACAGTCTGCACTGGTGTGTGACCCATAGGTTCTGAATTAATGGATTAGAACAAAGAAACTAATAGAATCATCCTTCTTTAGAGATGAAATAGGGCCTACCACTTCATTTTGAAAATGAGGAAACTAGGATTTAAGCCTTAAAGCTTCCTTTGCTCATTTTGTATCTGGGTTCAGTTAGAATGTGAAAAGTTTCTGTTACATTACTAGGTATCCTGAAGGTGGCTATTTGATTAAGGTATTAGTAATGATGATTGTGACTTTAGGGGAAAGAAATAATCCTATCTCATATTGATGATTAATTATCAATTCCTTGGATTTGCAGAGAGAATTACTATAGCAGACTTCCACAGAAGTTTTTTAGATAAGTACATATTGACCCATTGTCATTGCCCAAAGTCATTGTTTGTAAGGAACGTAACATGAATGAAAATGGTTTTACCTTTATGAGACTTCTGTTGCCATTTACCTGTCATTGTGTCTTTCTACTTCTGGTATGAGACTGAGGTGAAAGTAATAGACAGCTAGAATAGTGTTTATTTTTGTTATTACAAGTTTTGTTATGGACTTTGGAATTCACCTGAAAGGTAAATGATGAGATATACTTAACTCTTACTAGTTGCATTTTAAATAGAAACATTTATAATCTTGAGGAAGACTGAAAGTAAGATGTTTATTTCCTAGAGTAAAGTTAACAGTTTAGACTTTGATTATGTTAATGATGTGATACTTATTTCCAAAAATATTTGGAAAATATTAGTGTTCTATCATGATGGCATAGCATATCCTTGTATCAGATGGTAAACTGTTATTTAAAGTTGACTCTTCTTGAATTTGCATTTGTATCCCCTACACCTGTCATGGTGACTGGCATGAATGAAAGAAAAGCATTTGTTAAGTGCTTTATTTATGCCAGGCAATGTATAAAGGATTAGAGATATGAATACAAGCAAAGAAGAACAGCACCTGCCTTCAAGAAGTTTTTATTTAATAGGGAAAGACAATACATGTAGTAGAATTAGCCTAAGAGGAGTGTTTTGGGCCAGGAATTCAGAAGGCTGCTTATTGAAGTGATAGGGCAATTGATTTGCATATCAGTTCCAGGAATGATGGTATTGATTATAAATGATAGTTTATTATTATAACATGGTAGGCACTTAAGTGCTTATTATTATTGGATTGAAAATCTTTATAAAAGGAGTTATAACCACTGTTCCAAAATAACCAGAGTTAAAGAAACATTTCTAGATCTTGCATTTTACTTTTTGATGTTATATATGAAAAAAATTTACATTTTCTTATAGTTTTGAAATTAGGCATAGTAAAAAGAAAAAAAATCTACTAATAGTTCATGTTGTCATTCTTACATTTTGACATAGGTTAGAGGAATGAATGTCTTTGCTTATTTTAATTGTTACTTTAAAATTTGCTTTTTAAAAAGTACGAAAAACTGACTATTTAGAAGTAATGAAAATGTGATACATGTTTACTTTATTTTTTTTTTTTAGGCTTTTTGGAGAAGATATTTTATTAGAAAAAGATTTCTGAAATTAAAATATTACACCACCATTCTTCAAGCTAGAATAAGAATGTTGATGGCTATTGCTGCTTTTAAACAGCATCGTTGGGCAGCTCTAACAATTCAGAGGCATTGGCGAGCTTGTTTGAGAAGAAAAGAAGACCAACAAAAATTCAAAATGCTCAAATCTTCATCACTGGTAATTCAGTCTGCTTTCAGAAGATGGAAAAGACATAAAATAGAGCTTCAAACCAAAGCCATCATAGTGTTGCAAAGAACTTTCAGAAAATGGAAAGTCAGGAAGCTAGCTAAGGAAGAAAAAGCAGCTATTATAATTCAGTCATGGTATCGAATGCAGAAGCAGATGAAGAAATATAGACACATCAGATTATCTGTAATTGTCATCCAGAGCAGATTCAGATGCATTCAGGCCAAAAAGTTATATACTGAAAAGAAGAAATGCATAGTGACTATCCAGAAGTATTATAGAGCTTATCAGAAAGGACAGACTGAAAGGACAAACTATTTACAAAAACGCAAGGCAGTTATAGAGCTTCAAGCAGCTTTCAGGGGAATGAAAGCTCGTCAGTTATGTAGAGAAATAAGAGCTGCTTGTGTTATTCAGTCACATTATCGTGCTTACATTTTGAAAAAGAAATTTCTAAGAATGAAACATGCTATAATAATGTTGCAAGCATTTATCAAAATGAAGCAAGCACGTAAACAATATTTAACTTTAAGAAAATCTGCACTGTGTATCCAGAGATGGTACCGTTCCAAAATATATGCTGCACAAATCAGAGATGAATATCAACTATTACAGGAATCTTGCATTAAATTACAAGCTGTTGTGAGAGGGCACCTGGTTCGTAAGCAGTTACGTTTACAGAGAAAAGCTGCTACTTTGCTACAGTCTTACTATAGAATGAGAAAGGAACAACAGCACTATCTTCGAATTTATAGAGCTACAGTTTGTATTCAGAATCGTTACCGTGCATACAAAGTACAAACCTATGAAAGAGAAAAATTCTTAAAAGTAAAAAAGGCAGTTGTTTGCTTGCAAGCATCTTATAGAGGTTATAAAATCCGTAAAATGTTCAAGCAGAGATCTGCTGCTGCTCTTAAAATTCAAACTGTTTTTAGAGGTTATAGCAAAAGATTGAAATATCAAGCCATACTTAAGTCATCTATTAAGATTCAGCAGTGGTATAGAGCACATAAGACTGGTTATGAAATAAGAATGAAATTCTTAAAAACAAGAGCAGCTGTGATTTTTCTTCAATCAGTTTATCGTGGTTGGAAAGTTCGGAAGTGGGTCCAAAGGATACACAATTCTGCAATCATCATTCAGTGTGCTTTTAGGCGGGTCAAAGCTCAGAAGAAATTCAGATTGATGAAAAATGCTGCATTGACCATACAACAATATTTTAGAGCAAAAATTTTAGAAAAGAAGCGGCACAAAGAATACACTGACTTTTATTGTGCTGTTTTGAGGCTTCAGGCAGCTTGGAGAGGAAGAGCAGTACGAAGACAAATTAAAAGACAAAACCAATCTGCTGTCATCATACAGTCATGCTTTAGAATGTATATATACAAGAAGAAATGGAAAACCATGAAAGCAGCGACTCTTCAGATCCAAAGGTATTACAAGGCTTACAAGAGTGGGAAGAAGCAGTATTCTCTATATTTAAAAACAAAAACAGCTACAATCATTTTACAATCTGCTTATCGTGGTATGAGAGTAAGAAAACAAATGAAAGAGCTCCACAAAGCAGCTACAATTATTCAGGCTAAATATAAATCTTATAGTGCAAGGAAGAGATATTTATCCCTTCGAGCCGCAGCTGTCACAACACAGAGACGGTATCGAGCTCTTGTCAAAGCAAATCACCAACGCTGGGAATACCTTATTTTAAGGAATGCAACTGTTAAAATGCAAGCTGTTTATAAAGGTGTACAAGTAAGAAGACAAATTCAACACATGCACAAGGCAGCCACTTATATTAAAGCAGTGTTTAAAATGCATCAGTTAAAAACGAAATATAGAACTATGAGAATGGCTGCTATTGTGATTCAGGTGAGATACAGAGCATATTGTCAAGGTAAAGTACAACGTAGAAATTACTTGACACTTCTGCATTCTATCATTATTCTTCAAGCAGCTTTTAGAGGCAGAAGAGTACGCCAAAAATTAAGAAAGATGCAAGTTGCAGCAACAGTGATACAGTCATTCTATCGGAAGTATGTACAACAAAAATCTTTGGGCGAGTTTTGCAAAGTGACTAAACTTTTACAGCAGCACCATTGTGCTATCAAAGAAAGAGACATACCTGTCTGTAAATACAGTGATATGAGACATTCAGTGGTCTGCATTCAGGCAGCATTTCAGGGTATGAAAACAAGGCAACACTTAAGAGTAATGCAGTTAGCTGCGACTCTCATTCAGAGGAGGTTCAGGTCTTCAATGATAAGAAAAAGATACCTTTCTCTGAAGAAGGCAACAATTTTCATTCAGAGAAAGTATCGAGCAACAGTTTGTGCCAGGCGTGAATTTCAAGAGTATTTGTGTTTGCGTAAGGCAGTTATTGTTCTTCAGTCACATTATAGACAATTTTTGGTAAAGAAAAAAATGAAAGAGATGCACCAGGCTGCTACTGTTATCCAAACTACATTCAGAAGGCACAGAGCATATGTTTCATATCAAGCCATGAAACATACTTCCATCATAAGCCAGCAGCATTCTTGTAAATACAAGGAAAGAAAACCACAAGTGGAAGATTATCTAAAGCAACAAAATTCTGCTGTGGTTATCCAGGCTTCATATAGCGGGATGAAAGCACGTCAGCTTTTGCAGAAAAAGCACAATGCAGCAGCTATAATACAGAGCTCTTATAGAATGTATAAACAGTATTGTTACTATCAAGACATAAAATGGGCTACTAAAGTAATGCAGAAAAGATACAGAGTAAATAAAGCAAGCAAGAAAGAACTTCAGTGTTTTATCATGAAGAAAGAAGCAACTTGCATTCAGGTACCTTTGGGGGCCACAATGACTAATAAAGAAAGTCAGGAACGTCAAGTTTCTGTTGGTGTCCAAAAACATTTTAAAGTACACCATAGCAGTCTCTCCCTTTGGGAAGCAACAGATCTTAAGAGGAGATGCAGAGCATACATTATGACATGTGAACCCACCAAAGGACTTACTAATATACAGTATACTTACAAAGGCCTCAAGCTACAAAGGAATTTTCTTCATGTGCATCAGGCTGCTACACTAATTCAGGCCACCTTCCGAATGTATAAAGCCAGAGCTGCCTATCAAACCATGAAAACGGCAGCTGTTGTCATACAGACTCATTATAGGTTATATTCCAAAACAAAAATTGACCGAAATACATTTTTAATGACACGAAAATCTATTTTAACTATACAGGCTGCTTTCAGAGGCATGCAAGCTCGACAGGAATTTAAAAACATGTTAGAGAAAGAGGTGGCAGCAATTGTTATACAGTCAGCATTTCGTCATTATAGGACACAGATTCGGTTTAAAGTGGCCCAAGGTGCCTCAGCTGTGTTTCAGAGTTGGCAAAAACCCTATCAAAATACTCCTTTGCAGAAAGTGACATATCCACAAAGAATAACTGAAAGGACACCTCATTATACTTTTCATGAAACGATTGCAAGAAACTTAGTAAAACAAAATGATGATGACCAGAGAATTAGGTCTTTCCTTTGTATGGCCATGTGTCAGAGAAAATTTTTCCAGCAAATAAGATCTGTGATCATATTACAGGCATATTTGAGGAGGTGGCAAACCAGAAGGCAGTTTATATTGTATAGAAAATCAGCATTGATTTTGGAGAATCATTATAGAGCGCATTCGTCTGCAAAATACCAAAGGAAAATTGACTTACAAACCCAGAACAGCATTATAAGAATTCAAGCTAGAGTGAAAGGATTTATTCAACGCCAAAAGTTTCAGAAAATTAAGTACAGCACCATAAAAATTCAGGTATTTATAAATGGCATTGCAGAAAATACTATTTTTTTTTCCTGTGATAGGGTTACGTCTGCTTTATTAGAAACCTAGGGGTAATTGTTTCATCTATGTATCTCTTTCAGTAGCTTAATATGATTTGTGATAATGTGGCTTGAATGGCTGGTAAGGTTTTCTCTATTCAAGACAAAGTTCCAACTAATCTATATAGTTATTATTACATGCTTAATAATAACTATTACATAGTTGTTACATGCTTATAGGTCAAACCATTACCACTCCTTTACTAGTTCATCTTCTATTTCACTAGACTTTTCCTACTGAAAGGCAAATGTTAGAGTGGATAGAGAGCTATCCTTGAAATTAGGAAGACCTGGGTCTGATTCCTGCCTCTAACATTGGTTTTATGAGTCAAGATAAGTCATTCAGTGCTCCAGGCAACTTTCTAAGACTTTTAAGTTTCAGAGACATTGCTAACCTGCATTTATAGAAAGAGCTTCCTCATCTAGGACTTTCCTATACTGGTGAAATCACAGGTCCAGTCCCTATTCCTGTCTTCCTGTTCACCTGTACCAATCAGAAACATGTAAAACTTTTACACATTTTTTTCAGGACACTTTGAACTTCCTATTTAAAGTAACTCTCTACATTGTTTTTAATTTTGCTTTTCAGTTTAACTTCCTTAAAAAAAAAATAAGCTGGGCCATAAGATTTAAAGCTAGAAAATGATAGGAATTTGACTAGGTGATTTTCAGAGTAATTTTATAGGTGATAACTGAAGCCCAGAGAGGTAAATAACTTATTCAAGGTCACATAGGTATTAAGTAACAGAATCAAGATTTGTAGCTAGGTTCTTAGGCCTAAAATGCACTGTTGTTCTTCTTCCCTGAAGTATAAATGTATTAGAGGTGTAATAGTTAGGTAACATTTAATGTTTCAAGCAAATAACATATGCTAACAGAAATAGTGTTCAATCAGAAATCAAGATACAGATTTTAAAAGCTATTGTGCCACAGGTGTTGTCAAATCAATAAGCTTTTGTTAAGCACCTACCAGGCACTGTACTAAACACTCAGAATACAAAGAAAGACAAAAGATGAATCTTTTTCTAAAGGAGCTCACAATTGAATGGGGAGGTAATATATAAACAACTATGTATGAAAAAGATCGTACAGGATGCATTGGAACTAATCTCCAACGGAAGGATCCAAGTTTAAGGAAGACCAGAAAAAGCTTGTTTCCGAAGATCAAACTTTAGCAGAGATTTGAAAGAAGTCAGGAGGCATAGATATATAGGGGGTCAGTTTTAGGTTTGGGGACCAGCCAGTGAAAATGCATACAGCTGGAAGATGGGAATGTTATGTGCAAGGAAGGGCCAGTGTCTGTATCACAAATTATATCTGAAGGGGAAAAAAGATATCTAAAGAAACTGGAACGGTCACTTAACTGTGGGAGAGTTGTAGTCTCCCTCTCCTCTCCACTTCTCTTCTGCATTGGACAAAAACCTTTATAACAAATATTCTTAGTCCAGAAAAATAAATTCCCATATTGGCCATGATGTAAGTTGACTTGCTGTCAGGAGTTGAGTAGCGTCCATCATCTTTAGTCCTCTGGTATGGATGTTTATCATTTCATTGATCAGAATTCCAAAATCTTTCAGAGTTCTCTTTTTAATGTTGTCTTTATATAAAATTCTTCTAATTTCATGACATCAGATAATAGAGGTCTTCCAAGGTTTCTCTGAAACTATCCATTTTATCATTTCTTATGTCTCATTAATATACATTGCCGCTATATACTATAAATTGTTTAGCCATTCCTCAATAGGTATGGACCCTTTTAATTTCTAATTTTGTCTGCTATGAAAAGAATTGCTATAAATATTTTTGGACATGCAGGTCATTTTTTCCTTCATATGGGTTTCTTCAATTTCTAAATGAAGAGCCTATGATCTAAATAAACTCAAATTACATTTCAATTTAGCAAAATCTCTGATTAAATACAGCAGTACAATTTTGGCATACAGAATTAGGTAGATGCTTCTTATCCTTAAAAATGTTCCAGTTTCCAAGGTGGCTTCTCTCCCCCTACTTGATCAAAACTACCATTCCCACAATACAGATTTTCCCAGCCAAATGTTAGGAAGAAAACAGTCTTCTTGCTTTATTTATGAGGAAATGGAGGTCCAGAGAGACTTACCTCAAGGTCACTTAGCAAGTTATTGGAAGTTGGGCAAGAGGCAGTAGATTTAGGGTTAAAGTAACTACAACCTAGGTTCTCTGACCCCAGTCCAATTCTTTTATGATAACACACTGGCTCTCAAATACTACCACTTCTCATTAAGTTAATTTATGCTAAAGTATCAATGACAGATAGCTTATCAAGCTTTCTACATGTATTTTATATTCTTCTTACCCCAAATAAATATCTGATTGGATGATATTTCAATGGAATATTTAGACTGGAACTCTAATAGGTTCATGGGCCCTTCTTAAGAATGACCCGTGTCTTATCAAAGGTCCTTATCAGTGATTTAAATGAAAGTACTGGCGGCAGGAATAAGGATGTCAGCCAGAAATTGGATAACAGTAAGAGAAGGTGGGCAAGTCATGTGACAAGAAAGAGGAATGATTTGTAAAAAGCTGGCAATATCCTCCTGATGTCAGGAAAAAGTGAGGAAGGCCTCCAGTGCATTGGGTTGAACGTCATCCCTTCCCTTCCCGACTGCAGTGAACAGTTGGGAGATATGAACAAGCAAGCACATGTAGTTTATGATCTTCAGCACTACTAGAGCGAACTCGCAAACTGACAAGATCTCAGATCTGTTTAAATATAGATGCAATGTTGTTGGACTTTACAGATGTCATAAAGCTGGGAAGAATAGTAAATACAGGATTATAGAATCTGTATGGAGAACTCTTCACAGGTTAGAGCAATGGGCTCAATCTTTAACAAAAACAAAACCTCAAACTTTAGGCTTAAGGTGAGTAAGGCATAGCTAGACCACGATTTATCTGAAAAACTATCTTGCATTTTGGTAGACTGCAGATTCATGGCAGTCAAAAGAAAACCTAATGTATTCATTGGTTGCATTAACAGAAGCAATTTCAGCAGCTCTAGACTGAATTAGGTAACATAGTGGTAAGAGCATTGGACTTGGAATTGGGAAGACTTGAGTAAAAACCCAGCTAGATACTTATTAGCTGTAGAACTGTGGGCAAGTCATTTTACCTCCTCATGCCTTAGTTTCCTCAACTGTAAAATGGGGATAATAATAACACTTCCTGGGCTTATTATGAGGAATAAATGAGAAAATATTTTAAAGTGCTGTGCATAGTGTTTGGCACATAGTTGACTCTTAATAAATGTTTTTCCTCCCTTCCCCCTCCCCAACATATCCAAAAGAGAATTCTTGTTTTTTTCCCCCCACCAAAACTTGACCCTCTTCCTAACTTCCCTATTTCTGTTAAGGACACGATCATTCTTCAAATCACAAAGGTTTGAGTCATCCTCAACTCTTCTTCCCTTCTTCAGTCCCTTTATTCTCTCCCTTGTATCTGTCCCCTTCTCTCCATTCACAAAACTGCCAACCTTTTGCATGTTCTAGAATTTCCCTAATTTGTGTCCCTGCAATTATTCTCTTCTCCATCCATCACATCTCTACCAGACTGATGATCTTAGAGCACAAATTGTACTGTCATTTGCCTGCTTAAGATGCCCCCATAGCTCCCTGTTGCCTTTAGAATAAAATAAAAGCTCCTCTGTTTGGTATTTGAAGTCTACAATTGGGCACCAGCCTCGTTTTCCAGACTCATCCACTCAAGCCACTTTCACAAGTTCTGTAACAGCCAAACTGGCCTTCATTGCTTTTCTCTCTTTACAACATTCTAGTTCCTCTGGTGCCTTCCCTTAGATCTCTTTAAGAGAAATCTCCTATCCCCTCTCTAGCCTTATCCCTACCTCTCCACCTCCAGTTACTAGTGTCTTTCCTCCCATTGTTTACTCTGCAATGACTTGGAATCTGTTCGTGGTAGAGGGGGTGTGACTCCAGGCTTGGAGTCAGGAAGAACTGAGTTTGAATTCTGTCTCAGACATTTAATAATTATATGACTCTGGGTAAGTCATTTAATCTCACTCAATCATTGTGTCCTTATGTTAAAACAAGGATAATAGTAACATCTACCTCACAGGTTTGTTGTGAGAATGGAATGAATGTGTGAATGTATAAGTGCTTGGAAAACCTTAAAGTGCTATATGTTAGCCATTATCATTATTGTGATATAATTTGTAGTTACTTATCTGTACATGTATCATTTTCCATTGTTTTCTCTCACTAGAATTTAAATTTCTTAAAGCAGCAGATGGTCATTTTTGTTTATTATACCCCTAGTGTCTAGCACAGTACGTACTTTACAAATTGAGAAGCAGAGGAAGGGAGGGAACAAGCATTTATTAAACTCTTATGTGCCAGGCATTTTTCTAAGTGCTTTACTATTATTATTTTATTTGATCCTCAAAACAAGTTTGGGAGGCAGGTGCTATTATTACCCCCATTTTACAGTAGAGAAAACTGAGGGAGACAGGTGAAGTGACTTGCCCAGGGTCATACAGCTAGTTAAGCATCTCAGGCAGTATGTGAACTCAAGTCTTCCAAATTCCAGGCCTAGTACTCTCTCCATGGCCCTACTTAACTGCCTCTCTCATTAGAAGAAAACAATAGTTCCCTAGAGCTCATGTAGTTGTAGCAAGAGTGCTGACTTTGGGAGTAGGACCTGAGTACAGCTTCTACCTCTAACCCACTGTCTCTGTCACTGAACCTCTCTGATGATCTATACAAAGCACTTCACAAACCTTCTAAACGTGTTCATCTTGTTACTCAATTCTACATGTGTTTGGAATGTTGCCTTGAGTTCTAGGCATCATATTTTAGGAAGGATATTGGCAAATTTAAGAAGAGAAACCATGATATGATATAAGAGCGCTGAAGACCATACTATAGTGGCTGAAGAAGCTGGAAATGCCTAGTTTGGAGAAATGATGGGTAGTTATGTTCTTCAAGTATTTAAATAACTCATGTGGAATACTTTTTCTGTTAATTTCAGAAAGCAAAACCATGAATCATGGGTAGAAGTTGCAGAGGTCAATTTCAATTTCACATACGGAAAATTTCCTCATAAGTAGTGTAGCCAAGAGTGGAATGGGCTGCTTCAGAAAGTAATGAGTTCTCCCTGTCACAGGAGGTCTTCAAGCAGGGGCTGGATGACCGTTTGTTAGGATGTTCTAAAGGGAGTTCCAGTTCAGATAGAAGTAGGATAGGTGACAAAGTTCTGGGCATCATGTATTATACAGATGATTTACTTGCTTTATTGTTATCTGTGTATTAATAATATGTTTTCCCCATGAAATGAATTGAAAAATTGATTGTATATTCTATTTTTTTTTAATAGGCTGTATGGAGGGGATATAAAGCCAGGCAATTTTTATGCAAGATGAGAGCTGCCCAAAAAATCCAAGCCTGCTTCAGATGCTACAAAGCTCGCAAAGAATATCTAGCTATGAAAAAAGCTGTTCATGTCATTCAAAATTTTCTCTATACTAAATTACAGAGGATCTGGTAAAGTATCATTACTCATTCATATGTGAGGATGTATATGTATTTGGATGAGAATATTTAAGATAATAACTGATCTTCTTTTGACCTGCTTTCACTGATTATTGTTTATGTTCCATATTTCACCATTCCTGTGCCAGAATGGTTTTGTCTCAAAGAGTAAAATCTGATTATGATAGCACTTTTTTCATCATAAAAACATTCTGTGAAATTCAGTAAGCAACTATCAAAATGTTCAGATACTTGTAGGTATTAGACTTCAAAGGTTGTGGGCGTATATAATTTAGATGAAGCCTAGGAAATGTTCCGTGGATGAAGTTGCATTTGAGTTGGAATATAAAGGATGGGCAAGATTTCAAATGGTAAGATAGCTAGTCTCTCCCATTAGGTGTCAGCTCTTTGAGAAAAGGGACAATCTTTTGACTTCTTTTGTATATTCAGCACTTAGTGCAGTGCTTGGCACATAGTAAAGTGCTTAGGAAATGTTTATTGACTAATTAATATTCTCTCTCTTTCACACACATGCACACCTCTCCCTTGAGCTAAATCCCAATGAACATTTCAAATGAGCTGTTCTGGAGTCTAATTGTGTGTAATTTACCTTCCTGTACTCCTGAAATGTGGTGAAACTGGCCTTTTCTTTGTTCCTCACACATGATATCCAGTTTTCCATCTCCATGCCTTTGCATCAGCCATCCCCGTGCTTGGATTCACCTTGTTCCTCTCCTCATGAAAAATCCTTCTTTCCCTTCCAAGATGTGCTTTAAGTATCATTTTCTATATGAAACCTTTCCTGACTAATTTGTGTTTATTCTCCATATTTATTCTGTATATAACGTAAATCCTTACAGGTAGGGATGATTTCATTCTTTGTATTTGTATCCCCAGTGCCTGGAAAATAGTAGGGGCTTGATAAATGCTTGTTAATTGATTTTTACGCTCTTTACAAGTAAGAATCAGCCTCATAAAATTGCTAAATCAGCGTATCTTTTGGAATTCTTCCTCTGTTCCCATAATGAATTTATTTACACTTTTTTTAAAGCTTTTATTCAGTTGAATAAACATTTACTACTATATGACAGGCACTATGCTAAACTCAGTTATAAATGAACAATAATAATTAGATATGCTTTTTTTTGAAAAATGCAAAAACATTTGACATGTACAAACATTATCTTTTGATTCAAAAGCCAAATTTTGAAGTGTGTGTGTGTGTTTCTTCATAGATTAACTCAATTATGATTTGACTGCCCTCCTAAACTATTATTTTGTCTATTCTTCTCACTTTGTGGTGCCTCCTCACTTAAAGCATCTCAGAAACATAATAATACCTCCAGTTTCCAAAAGCTTTCACAGAAGGAAATTTTTCTTTATATCCAATTTTAAAATCCTCACATTGCTGTTTGGACCTTTTGTTTGTTTGTTTATCATATTGGTGAACGCTTGAGGAGCTTATCTACTCTAAGTTTCAACTATCACTTCTATGAAAATAACTTACCATATACAACTCTAGTTCTGACCTCAACTATTTTCTTATTGTTGTTCATCTTTCATTTCTGAGAAAGACCAGTGACATCATGGGGTGTTGACTTATGTATGAATTAGATATAAGTAAGACAGAGTTGGACAAAGTTTGTCAGTCTCATTCACTCTTCCTGAGTCACTGAAGTCCAGTTATAGGACAAAAGTGAAGATGACTGGCAATTGCCCATAATTCAGCAGATGACCTTGGTATCTTTAATGCCCAACCAAGCTCTAAGTGCTCCATGGCTCCTGCTTTGGCTGCCTTCACGACCATTGAAACAAATTGTTCCTATCCACTCATTCTGTCGGGGAAAGGGTTCAAATGCTTAGGGTAGACCTCCTCTTAACACACTAACAGGTTTGAGGCTTGTTGGTGCCTCTCAACCTGGTTTAGTCCATCTAGTTAGATGATTTTCTGGGGTATGATCATTGCATATGCTACAGCTTCTTGAAGTCAGGTGAAATTTGGGTAAAGATGTGCAGCCCTGAAAAAGGCTCATCAAGCCCTCATACTAGAGGAGCTAGGCCTTCCTGAACATCTCATACACTCATTCTAGTCTTTAGCTACCCATAGCCTATATTCATTAGTCTTCCTGATAACAATTAAAACTTTTGTGTCAAATTTGTATCTTTTCCAAACTAGCAGTCTTTCTCCATTTACCTGTTATTATTCCATCACACCTATAATCTCAGAATTATCCTTGACTTCCTTCACTTTCTAGATTGATGTAAAGCCTATTTTTTTCTTTGAAATATTTCCCACATCTTTGATCTTTACTTCCAATTTCTTTAGCTACTTGTTTTGTCCAATCTCTCATTATTGGATTCCTGGATTAGATTACTACAGCAGTTTCTTTGGTGATCTTCCTACCTGTCAGCACTCCTTGCTTCATTCAGTCCAATCTGTCCATAGTTGCCAAAATCATATTTGTCATATGCTGTTTTATTGGATCGTTAATGTTAGAAATTTAAAATGCTCCTTACCTGAAATGCTCTCTTACTTTCTCTTTCTCTGTTTCAGTGAATCATCCTCTAAGATCTGGTTCAAGATTTATCTTCTGTAAAAGCTTTCCCCTATTACCTTCCCCAAACTTATACCCTTGATCTATACTCCTCTAGACACTATATATAATTTAGGTACCGTGTTAGTTTTAATTTTCGTTTATTGTCTAGTTCCTTCTGTGTATCTGCCTGCTCTACCCAACTCCATTGTAGGTTTCTCAAGAGTTCATATCTTCTCCTTTTTAAATCCCCCATAGTCATAATGTACTGTCTGTATAGCAGGCCCTTACTAACAAGTACTAACAAAATGCCTGAAGTTCAGTTTGAGGAGGAGGAATTTAACGGTCACTGTGGTTTATTTTAGGTTTTTGAACATTAGACTTTCAGCAATTACTATTCAGAGAAGGTGGAGAGCTACTGTTGTTGCAAAGAAGGCTCGTGAACACTTCCTATGTATAAGAGAAGCTACAATCAAAATTCAGTCAGCTTATAGAGGATGCTGTGTTAGAAGTCAGATGATAAAAGTAAGTATTAAACACAAGTCTGTGCTTTAATTTTCACACATCTGAAGTTGAATTTAAAATTCTCTTTATACACAGAACCACTATGTACATAAATGTCATTGTCTTGAAGTTGTTATATTTTTTATTTTAGTAACTTATTGAGGTTGAAAATCTTCAGTTATACTGACATCTACCTACTACTGTCATTAATTGCCTAATATAGAGACACAAAGCAGCCTGTTTGGTCCAGGCAGTTTATCGAGGCTATAAAAAAAGACAGAGCTTTCTTCAGCTGAAAGCTGCCTCTGTGATCCTACAAAGACATTTTCAAGCTAGGAAGGCTGGAAAATATGAAAGAATAAAATACATAAGAATGAAAAAAGCTATCATCATGTTACAAGCTCTTGTTCGTGGTTGGTTAGTGAGGAAGAAGGTAAGTGTTTTAAGATAAAATGTTCCACTGATATAAAATAATTTTTAGAAAATGTTGAATTATTTAATACATCTGTAGCTATCACAAACATCCATTTGAATTCACTCACTGTCCCCCATGTCACCCAGAGCAGTTCTTAGACACACAGTTCCCTCCTATTGTTGCAGCAAGTCTAACACTCAGAAAGGAAATCAAGGAAGTGGGTACATGCCATTTATGTAGCTTATTGGTGACCAGTCTCTATGAACAGCAAACAGCTCATTAGAATTCTACCTATATAGACCCTGTGACATTATTCTCATTCCTTGTACAAATAACTTCGTTGGGAACCCAGAAATATTAACCTTCAGTTTGTGAAACACTTCCCTGGGAAAAGAGTAATTACTTTAGAAGATAATAATTAGAAGTCGTTTTCATTTCAGACTAAGGGAAAAAAAAAATCACAGGACCCCACAAGACAAAGCAGCATATAGTATAATCAGAATATTGAACTATTCTTCATAGTAAACTGTAGGGCTTAAACAATTAATACTATTCCATTAGAATTTTTTAAATTAAGTGCTGTATATTCATATTAAAATTCTTGTAAGCATACTGCCAGAAATATTTCACAACCAGTGTATTAAGATCTTATTCGAATAATGGTTTTTTCCCCCCCATTCTACACTAAAATGATTTTATTTAATCTCCAAACCAATTGTGATTTCTTGTTATTTTGGCATAACTGATTCTAGATTGAAACAGTATAGAAAACAAAAAACAAAGTATGTAATTTTCAATATACATTCATACTTTCTTTTCTAGATTTTAGAGTAGAAAGCCCCAAATAGGATACTTTGCGTTTCAGCTACAGAATGCTATCATTTCTGCTTTTAAAATTCAGAAAGCATACAAGCTTCATATAGCATTGAAGGGAACTAGGAAAAATGTCAGTTCAGCTATTTATATCTGTTAGTTTTCATGTAAAGGAGAAATTACATAATTTGTTTAGTTTATCTTTTAAAGACAATCAATATTTAAATATTTCCAAAGGCTGATGCTGAGACAATAAAATCCTTAATGTTTCTCTGTTAGTGTAATGATCAGGAGCATAACTCTTAATGTTGTTTAGGTACATATATGTATATGTTTTCATATATATGTTCGTGTATATATATTTGAACATGCATGTATATCTGTGTGTTCAAAATTTTGTTTTCTATAATGCAAAACAGAGATGCATCCAAGTAAGAGCAACACAAAAGGTACATACCGAAAATTGTCAGAATATCACAAAAGGGCAGGAGACAACTCAAGAGTATTGTATTAGAAGAAATACAGCTGCAGCAGTGATTCAGAGAGCAACACGTAATTTCCTCTTCCGTAGACAAGAAGAAAAACTTAAAAATGGAATTTCTAAAATTCAGGTAACTGCAATTTTTTTTTGTTTTAGTTGAATATACTTCATATTTCATTATTACCTCTGAAATTATAAAAACTTGCATCAAAATAACACAATTGAAAGGTTAAATAGTTTTTTGAAAAAGAAAATCTGTTTCCATACTTCTAAATGAATGGTAGGTAGCAATAAGGAAATTGAATGAACAAAGGAGTTTCTAAAAGCATTAGACATTTTAAAATTTAGTTTAGTTTTATTTATTTTTAAGAGTGTATCTTCCTTTTATCTTCTACCCTGGAAGTGTAAGTGCTTCTCAGAGGCCCGATTCAATTACTGAATAGATCAAGGGCTTTGACCTGCTCTGTTTCTGCCTGGGCCTATCCTCCTCTCTTTAGGCAACCTGCTGGTTTCCCATTCCCAGAAGTTCATCATATTAATTTCAGATTTATAATAGACATCCATTCAGCATAGATCACTTCAACTCAGAATTCTGACCTGCTAGCTTCAGCCTCCCAGATTATATGCACATGCTACTATGCTTCGCAACATTCTTGAGTTATGCTCTCATAGTGTAGCCCCTATCAGAGTAGTTGGACTTCTCATTTCCAAAAGACAGTATTATGAAATGCTTTTATTTTTTAGTGATATGATTTTAATATTGACTATAGACTGAATTGAGATCTTTGTATAAGGGTGAGTTGATAAGCATTTTCCAGATTCACTGTATTCCCTTTTTGTGAGTGTGTATCCATATGTAAACTTTTAACTTGAGAAAAACAACTTGAGAATATTAATCTTTTTCTCCCCCTGTCTCAAATCTCTTTAAGGCATTATGGAGGGGATATTCTTGGAGGAAGAAAAACGACTTTTCAGAGATTAAAGCTATCCGCCTAAGCCTGCAAGAAGTAAATAGAAAGAGCCTAGAAGAAAATAAACTGTACAAAAGAACTGCACTGGCAATTCATTACCTTTTAAAATATAAACATCTGTCATACATTCTTGAAGCCTTAAAGCATCTAGGTTAATTATAATTTTTCTTCTGTATTAGATAATGCATTATAATAACGTTTTTCTCTTATGGATAAGTAGCCATTTTCTCCTCTCAAGAAATGGTTGCAAAATTTCAGAGTTGGGAGGTACCTCAGAAGCAATATAATCCAACCCCTCCTTGAAGAAGGGTTTCCATTCAACCATCATTACCATTGCCGTCATCATCATAGCTAACATTTATAAAGCATCTGTTATGTGCTGGGCTAAGTGCTTTACAGATATTCTCTCATTTGATCTATGAAAACTTGACTGGCTGAGAAGTGATATAACCTTTGTGGGAGGACCTCCAATTAGAAGGAACCTACCACCTTCTCAGGTGGCCCACTCCCCTTCTATATAACTTAAATGATAAGAAGTTTTCCTTAGATTAAAATAAAATTTGCCTCTCACCCATATTTCTTAGTTGTGGCCAAGCAGAACAATTCAAGTCTCTCTTTCTTCATGACAGCTGTCATTTACCACCATCTTCTCTAGGTTAAATCATTCCTAATTCCTTCAGCCAGTTCTTACATATCATGAACTTAATGTCCTTCATGTGAATATCCTGGTTGTTTTTCTTTTGGATACTTTTCATTTTGCTTTTACAACAGTGAACATAAATCTCCAGATGTGGTCTGACCAGGGTAGAGTACAGTTATCATTACCCATTCCCTTCTCTAGTGAAGCTTAAGGTTGAATTAGTCTTTTGGGGGGGGGGGGGAATGAGGAGTTTCTATATCACAGTTTTCTCATTGACGTTATAGAACTTTTTTCCTCCCCAAGCAAAGTACTGTCTAGATACATCTGCCCCCTCTTCTGTAGCATCCACCCCCAGAGTTGTTATAAGTGTCACATGAAAAAAACAGTCAAGTGCTTAGCACGTCGTAGCTTAGCGCATAATAGGCGGGTGTTTAATAATCGCTCGTTTCCTTCTTGTACTTGGAAAGCTAATTCTTTTGAAATAGAAGTACTTCTGCTTTTGACTTGGATTGTGATAATACTTATATTCATATAGCACTCTGAAGTTTACATAACACTTCCTCAGAGGAATCCCATAAAGGAAGCAATGGAAATATTATTGTCTCCATTATTCATATGAGATAACTGAAGTACAAAGAATTTAATTGACATGTGCATGATCATAGAGTTTGTTTGAATTTAATTTAGAACTCATATCTTCTGACTTCCAGTCTCACAATCTACTATAATAAAAGCATGCTATCTATATTTTTCTAGAATATAGCTTTAGAAAATCTCAGTACTTAAATAATTTTTGGTGTGAATTTCTTGTATTCTGTTTTAAATATAAATGTATTCTATTTCCTTTTTAGAGGTCGTTACCAGATTGTCCCCTCTTTGTTGTGAAAATATAGCTCAGAGTGGAGCAATTGCCAAAATATTTGTTTTGATTCTAAGTTGTAACCGTAGCATCCCTTGTATGGAAGTCATCACATATGCAGTGCAAGTTTTACTTAATATTGCTAAGGTACTTTTATTTTACATTCTGTTAGTGAAATGTTTTTAAGTTGAATAATCTACTTATTATTATTTTTTTTTTGGAGGGGGAAGGCAAGGCAAAGTAACATGGCTAGTAAGTATTAAATGTCTGAGACCAGATTTGAACTCAGCTCCTCCTGACTCTGTTCACTGCACCACCTAGCCATCCCCATCTACCTATTAATTAATTTGTTAATTAATTAATTGTTTGCCTTTTGACATTTTTCTCAGATCCCCTTAAAATGTTTCAATGAAACTTAAATTTCATCACTAAATAACTAATTTTGCTTAAAGCTATTAGAAAATACTTTCCTTGGAGCAGTTAGGTGGCTCAGTGAATAGAGCACCAGCCCTGGAGTCAGGAGTTCCTGAATTCAAATCCAGCCTCAGACACTTAAAACACACACACACACACACACACACACACACACACACACACACACACACGCGCGCTAGCTGTGTGACCTTGGACAAGTCACTTAACCCCAATTACCCTACCTTCCCACCTCCAAAAAAAAGCAAAAACAAAACAAAACAAAAAGAAAATGTTACCTTGTTTTGGCCTAAATTTGAGCGTTTTCTGCTTAAGAATCTTAAAACAAAGGGTGCGTGTATGTGTGTGTGTTTTCCATTTTTAGGTAGGACTATATTTGTAAATTGTATTAAAAAATAAGATGTTCATGTCTCATAAAGTGTGCTGAACTGAATACCACAGCACAAAAAGCCTAAAAATTGCTAATTCAAAACATGATAGATGCATTTAATATTATAAATATTTTATAATAAAGTATATTATGGTCTTATAGATAACAAATTATATATTTTTTCTTATTAAAGCTAACACGTCTTAAGGTAGTATTCCTGGTCATAGGCAATATTAATTTTTTGAAATTTTCCCTCAAAAAGTACTAAATATTCTTTGCTTTAAATATTCTTTGTTATTTCCAAGTTATTATTTCCACATTTTTTAGCCTAAACCCTGATCATTTATTTCACTTTTGCTTGACTTAATGTAAATATGTCTGAAGTTGACTAATGTGGCTTCTAATGCCTTTTACTTTTCTTCAAGTATGAAAAAACAGCTCCAGCAGTTTACGAGGTAGAAAATTGCATAGATACATTGTTGGAACTTTTGCAAACATATCGAGAAAAATCTGGTGACAGAGTTGCAGACAAAGGTGGAAGTATTTTCACCAAGACTTGTTGTTTGTTGGCTATTTTGTTGAAGACCTCCAGACGGGCTTCTGTAAGTCCTGTCCTCTTCCCCCACTAATGGGTGTTTCCTGGGGCTTTTTTTGCTTGTTTGTTTTGGAGTGGTTTTTTTTTTTTTAATATTAAAAGAAAATTCATCTCCCATAACCTCGTATAAGAAATTATACTACAAACTTGGGTTTTAGATGTGAAAAAATGACATTACAGACCTTACAGAGTTTGTATTGAACTAGTCAGACATATCCCCAATAAGAATAATAAAAAGAAAACTGATAAAATAAAAACTCCTTGGTTTGAATTGAAAAACATTTACACTATGATGGCAACCTACTTTTGCAGGCTCATCACACTATTATTTCTTGTATTCTGTATTCCAGCCAATAACAATGTAAAAGATTTCTTGCACATATTTTGAATTTCCTTTCAGTTTATTATCAGTGGTAAGACCACTATCTAAAAAGGTTACTTCTGAAACATAGGTTAGTTTTACCTGGAATAATGGCAGTTCTATCTGTGGGATTTGATTTTCCCAGGGGCTGAGGCTCAAGTTGCACTCCCCTGGATGCAGCTTCTTGGTGGCTTCTGGCCTTATTTATCTGGCTTCCTGGTCCTATAACACCTATGAATGTAGAATCAAAGCCCTTTGTAGAATCCTGAGATCACTCAAGTTACCACACCTTGCCCTACTAACATGACACATTTTCCATATGTAAACCAGTAGGCTCTTCCTTATTTTATCTTTTATATGCTATGGCTAAATAAATCTCCTTTTGTTAACTGGTGAATGACCTGTGAAGAATGTTGCAGAATGTGTTATTTAATTTATTACCATTTCATTTTTAATCAATTTGAATTTTGTTTGCTAACATTTTTTAGGATATCCGAAGCAAACCTAAAGTTGTTAACCAAATTTGTAGTCTCTACAAACTCACAGCACGTAAGCATAAAATGTGCACTGAAAGGAAAATTACTAAACAAAAGATGAATCCCACAAATGGACACTTCTTTATCCCACCAACACCTGTAAGAACAAAAGTAGTTTCAAGGTAAAAATTTAAACTTGATCTGGATTTTTCTACTTTTCTTTGTTAATGGCAAAGATTTGTTCATTTCTTTGTTCATACTTGACTCTCATTTCCTCACAGATTGAAGCCAGATTGGGTTTTGAGAAAAGATAATATGCAAGAAATTGTGAATCCTCTGCAAGCTATTCAAATGGTGATGGATACAGTTGGCATTCCTTTTTAATGAATGTTTTTTAAAAAAGTATTTTTTAGTGTGCATTGAGAAATCTTAAAGCTTTTTGGCTTTCTTCTGTAAATAGCTTTAAAAATCTGACTTTTATATTAAAATTAGAAAAATTGATGTATAACAGCTGAGAACCATGAATTATTTTTTTTATTTGATGTAACGTTAAGAGAATGTAACGTCAGGTTACTATTGCACAGTAATAAATCATAGCTTATGATTCTATCATAGCATGTTATATTTTGTCTCTACTCTTAAAGCATAATACTGATGTGATCTTAACAATAACTTTGGAATGTGGATAAGACAAAGTATATTCTCCCTATTTCATAGGCAGTTATAGACATAGTCATTTTCTAAATTTGGTTAGTGTTATAAGTGAAGAAAGAAGAGTAATGACAATGATCTTTCTGGATGTATACATTCCCATACTACTCCTATCCATAGCTCAATTGAATATGAGTGCTCAAGAGCCTTTATTGCTTGCTAATGATTTCCCAGACTGAATCTGTACCATTTAGTAGAATTTTGGATATGTGCCTTTAAGCAGCATCCATTTTTTTTTTTGTCTTTGCTTAGCAGAGCTTCTGGACTGTTCTGTCCAACCAGTAGAGCTTTCAGACAAAGATAGTCAAGATCTATTAGCTTCCCCATTATGTTCTCTAAAATTTTTTCCCAATATATTCAAATTTTCCTGACTATTTCCACTTTCCTGCAACTCTATCAATATTCCCTCCCCCCTCATGTTGGGTGTGAGATGTAATAACAATTAATTTGCATTTCTCTTGAGTATTAGTGATTTTGAGTATTTTTCATATGATTCTTTATAGCGTGGGTTTTTTTCCTTTGAAAACTGTTCACACCCTTTCACTGTTTGTTTATTAGTTGGGGAATACCTCTTCTCGAACCTTTGAATCACTTCTTTATGTCTTGGAAATTAAAACTTTATCAAGGAAACTTACTTTGATGATTCTCCCCCCCTTCCCTGCCTTAACTATTTATCTTCTACTCTTAGCTTCATTGTGTGCATTTGCATAAAATTTTAAAAATAATATGTAATAAAAAATTTTTTAAAATCACACTTAATCTTGTGTGATTCTCTCATCCCTTTGATCTATCATGAATTCTTCCCCTATTCAAAGATCTGAAAGTTAATTTCCATTTTGTTTATGATGTAACCTTTTATACTAAGTTGTGTATCCATTTGGTGCTATTCTTTGGTATATGTTGTTGTCCTAAACCTATTATCTGCCAGGTTGCTGTCTAGTTTTGGTCATTTTCATATGATTCTTGACAAAATGGATTTGGTCATTTAATGATGTCTTCACTTAGTATTTGGGATATTTTGTTTATCAAACCCTAGGCTACTATATTTATTTGTTTATGTATGCTGTGTGCCTAATTTGTTTCACTGATCTCTATTTTTTAACCAGTGCCAAATTGTTTGAATGATTATTACTTTGTAATATAGTTTGAAATCTGGAGCTTGTTGTTTGTTCTTGAAGGAGGACCAGTGACATCATGAGAATGATGTCTTGATTTGCACATGAGTTGTATTTGAGTGAGGCAGAGCTGTGCAAAGCTGTCAGCCTTGATTGTCTCTCTCCTCTAGAGTCATAGGAGTCCAATAATGAGACAAAGGTCAAGACAACTAATGATGGCCCAGAAAGCAGTGTGTGACTGTGGCCTTTTAAAATCAAGGTCTTCCCTTGGTCTGTTTCTCTGAGGCCATGCCCATTCAATGACTATGGGTTACGTAAGAATTGAGACAAAAGATGGCTCATTTTACCATCCCAGCAATATCACTCTTAGTGGGGAAGACCCTCTGAGTTTCTTGGCAGAATAGGAAAACAATTGCTTTTTACAGTTATTCTAAGCTATCAGTACCTAAACAGTGTGTCTTAGAGGCTTGGACTGGACAAGTGATTGGGATTTAAAGGCCTAGTAGTCAAATAATTCCTTTTAAAACACAATGGGCTTTTTAAAAACAATAGCCTTTATTTTACAGCTATATTTCAAGAAGTCCAGAAAATCTGACAAACCACCTTTATTGGATGAATTTCATTATTATTTTTTCTATCATTGTAAAGTAGTCTTTTAATAGTTTGACTTGACATCGTGTTGCTATATTTATTATATTGCCTCTACCTCCCTGTAAGTAATTAATATTTCTCCATTTATTTAGGTCTAGATTTCTTTAAAGAATATTTCATAGGGGCAGTGTAATGCCAAACAAAGGCAACTTCCGAGGTTCTGATTACCAGCATAGCAAACCCCATTTATTCAGCAAACATTCACAGAACAGAGAAAGTCCAAATACAGTATAACTCATACATTTCACAAGTAAGTTCTTTATTCAGTCCAGGTACTACTCCACCCCTAAATGGTACATGCTTTTAGTCAAAGTCTCTTCTCAAATGGAGAGAGTTCTTCTCAAATGGAGATCAGTTTCCAATCATCACAAAAAGGCCAAAAGTTTCCCACCCCTGGACTTAAAGTAATTACAGTACCATCCCTTAACACTAAGCCCTTTCTCCAAAGGGAGTGGGAGAGCACAAAAGGCCATCCACCCTTAAGCCACAGCAAGGTCAATATAACATCTTAGCATTGAAAGCCCAAGGAAAGACAGCTAATGCAGGCAGCTAAGTGGTACAGTGGATAGAGCACTGGTCCTGGAGTTAGGAGGACTGAGTTAAAATGCGGCCTCAGACACAATACTTATTAGCTGTGTGAACCTGGGAAAGTCACTTAACCCCAATTTGCTTTGCCAAAAAAAAAACCAAACCCAAAACAAATGCTTCATAATTGCTAGTCATATAGTTTCTATGTGAGTTAGTAAGTTGCCTCCCAAGTATTTTATACCTTTTGTAATTATTTTAAATGAATAATCAACATTTGTTGAAGTACTGCACTCATTCATACTAAATATCCTATCGAGTTTGGCATGGACTGTTTTTAAATATGATTTTAACAAATCATCTAAAACCAATAGCTAATAGTATTATGATAGTATACCACTATAAGCTTTTCTAGTAAATAAATATAGGAAGAAAATAAAGATTCCATCTCTCTTCATCGTTACGTGGTATAGTTCTAGAAAGTCAAACCTCAGTAATAAGATAATTTAAAAAAATTAAGACTGGAAAAGGAATATGAAATTGTCTCCATCTGATGAAAAAAATATAGTTAAAAATTCCCAGAAAATTGGCAATGAAAATAACTTTGATAATAGATTTAGTGTAGTGTATGTAAAATAAACCCACAAAATCACTAATTTCTAAATTCCCAAAAAAAAAAAATTTCAGGAAGCATAGTTAAATGCCATTCAAAATAACTACACAATATATACGCGTAAAATATGAGAATCTACCAACACACACCTACAATATATGTATAAATAAAACCATTTCAAGAAAATAAAGAATATCTTAAATCAAGGCATATACCTTAAATAAGGAATTTTCATAGCTTTGGGCTATACCAATATAATAAAAATGATGATGCTATCCAATGCACTTACAGATTTAGTACTGTACCAAATGTCCATGGAGGTACTTGAAACAACACTCCGTAAGTCCCTTTGGAAATATTTAAAAAAATAAAAGTAAAATAGAATATCAATAATGCTAATATGTGGTTTTCTAAGTCAGTATGTGGCCATCAGGGACACTTAATGTGTGGGTTAGTGGTCCCATTTTCTGTTTGATTTTGATACCACAGGTCTAGTTTATGCTTAAAGACTCCCAAGGAAGAGAAACCCATCACTTTGGGATGCAAACCATGCCATGTTTATATACCTCTCATTGCAAGGAAGTTTTTCTTGACAGCAAACCTAAACGTACGCTTTTCAACATCCACGTGTTGCTCCTATTTCTCTACTCTCTTTGGGTCTAACCAAACAATTCTAATCTCTTCTTTATATGACAGTGTGTCAACTATTTCAAGATAGCTTTCACAAACCCTTTTAGTCTTCTACAGACTTTAAAGATGCCCAGTTCCTCCAACTAGTGTTTATATGTCATGAGTCCTACACCATCCTTGATTGCTCCTTTTGGACATTCTCCAACTTATAAACCCACAAAATCACTAATTTCTAAATTCCAAAAAAAAAAAAATTTCAGGAAGCAATCATAATTAAATGCCATTCAAAATAACTACACAATGTATATTACGCATAAAATATGAGAATCTACCAACACACACTTACAATATATGTATAACTAAAACCATTTCAAGAAAATAAAGAATATCTTAAATCAAGTCCCTAACCTATGGTACTCATAATTTAAGCACAATACACTAGATGAGTTCTGATGAGGACAAAGTATAATGAGATGATCACCTTATTCCTTGATGACATTCTTAATACAGGTCAAAATTGCATGAACTTTTATGCTTGCCACACCATACTGCTAACTCAGATTGAACTTTTCACCCACTAAAAATTCCAGATCTTTTAAAAGAATAATTGTTGTCTGTTCATGCTCTATTTTATATATGTGAAGTTCATTTTTTGAATGTTCATGACATTCTGTATCATGAGATTCAGCCCAATTCTCTACATTGTCAAGTCTATTTTGGATTCTGGCTTTTGTCATCCACTGTATTAGTTATTCCTATAAGTTTTACATCACCTTGAAATTTCATGAAGAAATTCCTTTATCCAAGAAATTTATAACAGTGTTAAACAGGAAAAGGGTTTGCCACAGATTCCTTTGGGATTGTTCACTAGAGACCTCCTGTCATGCTGACATTGACCATTAATTTCTTTGAGTCTACCTATCCAGCCTATTCTTAATCCATCTGGTTGCATTATTTTCTAATTCATATCTCTCCATCTATGCAATAATAGTATAAAGAACTGCTAAAATCTGGGTAAAGGGACTTTTGAACAAGATGGCTGCCTGAACAGAAGCAGGCCAACTCCTACATACTTATTCCAGCAAAAACCTTAAGTTTGCATTAGACTGGATAGCAGCCAAGATTTCCAATGAGAAGTCACAGGAAATGACTTTCATAATAATCAGTAATAGTCATAATCACCACATCCTACAAGATCCTATCAGCCTTGATACTCTTATTACCGTTTACTTCTCTGATTGATGTGTAGGACCACAAATCCTAAAGCCCCTATTTAAGGAGGAAATTCAACTCAATAAATCTCATTTCTCACGTGGCTGCACTACTCTGGGACATCTCTGACTTCACCATGTTCCAGGATTGAATACCTTTAGAAGCCCCTTTCCCTACTTCTAAGAGTGTTGTCATTAGATTGTAGTCTTGGGGGCAGAGATCTTTCTTTCTTCATATTTGTATCTCCTGTGCATAGATTCCTGATATGTAGTAGATAATTAATAAATGTTGTGTGAGTGTGAAGTGAATAAATGTGGATAGCCATCTGAGAAAGCCTAAGGAGACCTTGGAAGTGCTAGAAAGTAGCAAAAACCCTATTGAGATAATCCAGATCTAAGGACTCTGATAGGCCTAAAACACTCTCTCTTTAGAGTCTAGAAAGGGCCCAGGAGTTCCAGTACTCAGAACTTCAAAAATTATAGAGGGGTCCTAACCTTGCAAGGTGTGGAGGTCAATGTAATAGCCAAGTGATCCAAGGCAAGACCAGCAGATACCATGTCAGATAACATGTCAACCAAAATTTGTGCAGCAAAGGTGGAACCTGGTCCTAGCCTAGCACAAAGCCTGAATTCAAGAACTAAAGTTGGAATGATGAATAAGTCAGAGAACTATCAATATCAAGAATTCCTGCAGATCTAGTGATTCCCCCAAAGTAGAAAGGTAGCTACTTAGCAATAGAGAGCAGAGGTTCAGGGGGTAAAACTGGATTGTCCATAATGACTGCATGAATAGGACTATACACCCTGCTCCAACCTCACCCCACCATTCAGTGGCAATAAGTAGACATAGTTCAGCTCTACCCAGCTACTCCCTAAGGAAGGGTAAGTATAGGAGTCTATACTTACCCTTACTATACTATACTATAGTATAGTCTATACTATAGGAGTATAGCTACTCCCTAAGGAAGGGTAAGTATAAGATGATCTGGGATCATCCTAAATCTGCCTGGGGTGTCTGCACAGATGCAGAAAACTAAAGAATGGGGGATGAGGGTGGCCTGGGCAGTGCAGCAGTTTTTGGTGATGCCATAGGATGGAAGCTGGTGTCTGAATAGGACTAATCTTGGCCCCATAAGCCACTTGGGGCAAGGTCTGAGGCTGATAAAAGTAAATTCTCAAATTTGAGAAGAGGTTGAGAAAATTTTTTTATTTTCAGCTTCTACATGTAAGCTCACCATCATAGGAAATGGAGCGAGGAAGTAATTGATAGAGGACTATAAGGGAAAAAAACCCTAAAACCAAAGATCTCAAGATAAATAAAACTCAGTTAAAATGTAGGGAACCAGCAGATAAATGAAAACTGAAGGGAAAATGGCTGTTAAGACTTCTAAATGGCTATCAACATCTCTAAATAAATATATTGCAAGAAAAATGAACTAACACCTGATGAAACCGGGCCTTCTGTATTTCCAGGATAGCATAGAAGTACAACAGAATGTTCCTGAATAATTTAAGAAGGAAATAAGAATCTTTAAAGAGATGAGAAGAGAACAAATGGCAGAATTTATGTCCTACCTAGTAGAAACAAGTAGCAGGATAGAACTTGAACCATGGTAGTGAATCTGTCAAAGAAGAGAAATGAAACAACTGGTTGGGAATATAAATATTGTGGAGTTAAGAACAATCTGGAAGAGAAGCAAAAAAATCAATAACAAGAACATGTGATTTCTATACAAAGTACACTGAGCTCAAAGAGGCTGTGTAGAGATAACTTAGGGATTATAGGCTTCCCAAATGAACACAAGTCAAAAAACCTGAACACCATGACACAAGAAATATAAGAATACTGCCTAGAGTTTTCAAATCTAGAAAACAAAGCAGCAATCAAAAGAATAAAAATCTGTGTTTCAATATCCAAGGTAATATGATTAAGTCTAAATTTAAACATTCTGCAATCAGCTAAAAGGAAAGGAAATTTGAAAAAAAAATGCTAGACTTTTACACCCACCAGAAATCACAGAAAGGTATGGAATATTTTCCAAAAAGCAACAGAACTCAAGATGAAACCCCAAATGGCTAACTCTTAAAACCGGAGCTTAATCATCAATGAAAAAAATGGAAATTCAATAGAAAGACATTCTTACAAACACATTAAAATACACAAAAACACACGCACAATTATTTGACTTGGGGACATCCTCCCCCCAACTAAACAAAACACGGAAAGGTAAATACAGTTGTCAAGGAAACCACAAGTAGCAAAATAAATTACCTCCACTTTAGAGTCAATTAAAAGGGGGGGGGGGGCAGGGAAACCTAGAAAGACGCAAAGGGTTAAAAAGACAAAAAAAATCATTGAGAAGTCATTTTAAAAACATTCAAGGGTGTAAAGATGAAAAGGGAACTTTTCAAAAAGAAGAGGTAACAGTGGAGTAAAATGCTCTGACCTAAATCTCACAACCATCCCTTATAGATGGGCAGATGTACTTTGTGAGAGTAAACTGCAGAATGAGAGGATGACTAAAAGGGGAAAAAGAGAGGAAGAAGATAGAGGAGAAAGTGATGTATACTAGTCATGTCAGTGGTAAACAATGAAGAGAAACAACTCCTGTAGTCACTGCAAAAAAAAAGGTGGGGAGCCTACAGAATAGGGGAAATGACAAGGGGGATTGAAATAGGAAAATAAAGGAAGAAATCTCAAATGGTGGTAGGGTGGTAGGGAGTTCTACTCCCATAGCAGAAAAGATGTGTTCTGCAATGAGACATAGGGATCTTACAATGGGTCTAATCAATGATTTAGGGAACCATTTCTTCTGAAATAGTGTGTCTTGATGGACAACAAACAACAAGGTGAAGGGAAATCAGAGCTACTGGGGGACAACTAGCATTATGGAACCAGAGGAGAGATTCCCTAGCAAATTAGAAGGAAAATGAAAAAGAAGAGGGCTGGGGGTAGAATTGGACCACACAATCTAGGACAAAGGATAATTTCTACCATGAGGCAATAGTTCTGTCTTCACTATCTCCCACGGGAATTGACTTTTGTGGTACAATAACAACAAAAAAGCAGGGGGAAGATGACACTCTATGATGCAACAACATGGAAATTTTTAGAAGACAGTACTTGAACTTAGTACTTTAGATACTTTTGTTCTGTGAGGACCCCCCAAAAAAGGAAAGAACTATATAAATATAATGACCATGAGTAAAAAAAAATGAAAATGGAAAGGGAAGAGGATTAGTGAAGAAAAGGTAATGAAATTCTTTTTCTTTTTAGAAAAAGTTGTAGAAAATTGTGAAACAAAAGTTTTGAAGGGTTTGAAGAAGAGAAAGGAATTCTTTATTGAACTTCACAGAAAGAAAAAGGAAGGGAAGAATTACATAGCTAGGAAGATAGGAAATAAATTAAGCAAAACTAAAACGAGTAAGAAGTAACAAATGGGAATGGGAGAGTGGGTTGAGGGTGAAAGGAGGAAAGCCTGTGGGATCAGGGTTACCTGAAGTATTAAGCAAAACTAATTTTAGGGACAGAATTACGTTAAAAGAGGAAGAGGAACAAAATTTTACAGTTTAGGGTTAAAAAAAAGGAATACTGGAAGCAAATGAAGTGAAATATAAATTTAACCCATAAATTTAAATGTGAATGAATTTAAATAATCCAATATATGAGAGTGACAGATGGCGTAAGTGATTCTCAACTTTTTTTCTCAACAGTGATTCTCAACCTTCCTAATGCCGTGACCCTTTAATACTCATGTGGGCGTATCTGCATGTGGGTGGACCTGTCTTGGTTCCTAAGACCATCGGAAATATGTGTTTTTAGCTGGTCTTAGGCCACCCCTGTGACCCCTGTGAAAGGGTCATTCAACCCCCAAAGGGGTCACAACCCACAGGTTGATAACTGCTGGCATAAGAAAACCAGTTCTCATGTTGTTAACAATGAAAACATCTTTTAAAAAAGTAAAAATATACAGAAAATAAAATTCTGAGACTAGAACAAAATTTACTATCTATCAAGGGAATCCAAGAAAGCAGGAATTTCAATTATATCATCAAAGTATAGTGTTAATAGGAAGATCTTCCCTGCTCAGTTATAGGCCTATGTGCCCAAATATGATACATCCTGAAACAAATAGAACTAATTGGGTGAGGAATTTGCTTAGAGAGAAACTTGCTTAGGGGAGGCTTGCTTGTAGGAAGGCCTTCATATCTTTTGATACTAACCTAATTAGGCACTGAGTTACAAGGCTCTGAGAAGTATTTATGTATATGTACATATCTATCTATCTATCTGTATGTATGTATGTATGTATTTTGCTTTGGGTGTTCACTCATGAGAAGTATCTTTTGATTTCTTGGTTGAAACTGAGTAGCTGGGGTATCTTGCCACACAGGAGAGTAGGGGGGATGATGGAGGGAAGGGTGGGGTCAGGGGGAGGGTTCCTGGAAGCACACACCTTAGTAAAGAGACAGGGACAGGGTAGAAAACAAAACAAGGGGAGGGGGGTGCAGGATAGGAAGGAGGGACATACAATCAGCCTCTCACAATATGTCCACCGTGGAGATGTCCTGCATAATTACACATGTACAGCCTGTATTGATTTGCTATATCAAGGAAAATAATGGGGAAAAAAAGTAGGAATGAAAGAGAAATAGCTAGATTTCAAACTATACTAAAAAGCAGCATTCATTAGAATACATTTTATCCCCTACTTCTATGCTTTTGCTTAGGATGTCTCCCATGCCTAGAGTCTTCTCTTTCCTCCATTTATCCCACCTTGACACCAGAAGTTCTCTTAAAGGATAAGCTCAAGTACCAACTTCTTCAACCTTTCCTGATTCCTCCAATTGTTAGTCCTGTCATAACCTCTTCATCACTTTATACTGAATTTGAATATATCCTGTATTTACTTATCAGTGAATACATTGTATTGCCTCAGTAGAATTTAATTTCTCTTTTTTTAATAAAATTTTTTTATATGTTTTCTTGTTTCCATCATTCATTTCCATGAGATTTTTGAGTTACAAATTTTCTCCCCATCTTTCCCCTGCCCCCAAACCCAAAACAGCAATCCCACTGTAAAGGCCTTTCCCCGATCTGCTCTCTTTTATACCCTCCTCCAACACCTCTCTAACTTTCTGGTAGGGCAGGGAGGGTCTCCCTTCCCCAGTCCCTGTATATCTTAATTCCTAGTTGCATGTATTGCAGAGCTTTAAATTCTAGATTCTTTCAGTTCCTCCCTTGTCAACCACCCCAATTGGAAGGACAAGCAATTCAATACAGGCTGTGCATGTGCAATTACACAGAACATCTTCACAGTGGACATATTGGGACAGTCTGATCATATGTCCCTCCTTCCTATCCCACCCCTCCCCTTTGTTCTGTTCTCTACCCTGTCCCTGTCCCTTTACTGAAGTGTGTGCTTCCAGCAACCCTCCTCCAGACCCTGCCCTCCCCTCCATCATCCTGCCTCTCATCCCCATACCCCCTACTCTCCTGTGTCGCGTGACACCCAGTTTAGAGTTTATGTCATTCCTTCCCTAAGCCAAATTCAATGAGAGTAAATGAAAATAAAGTTTTAGCAGTTATTCCTTGCCTCTTCTATATGGGATGATTAAGCCCATTTTGTCTCTCCTTGTCTCCTCTCATTCTAGTTCTCTCC
>CM053593.1:79018560-79059209 GCA_028646575.1 Pseudocheirus occidentalis | reverse complement strand
GGAGAAGAATGCTTTAAAAAGTCGAATTTTCCAGATGGAAAAAGAATCTCAAAAGCATTCTGAAGAGAATAATTCCTTCAGAATTAAGAGTGGAGCAAGTAGAAGCTAATGACTTTATGAGAAACCAAGATACTATTAAACAGTTACAAAGAAATGAAAAAAAGAAAGCAATGTGAAATATCTCCTTGAAAAAACCACTGACCTGGAAAATAGATCCGGGAGAGACAATTTGAAAATTATTGGTCTACCTAAATCCCATGACCAAAAAAAGAACTTGGAAAGCATCCTTCAAGAAATCCTCAAAGAAAATTGTCCTGATGTTTTAGAATCAGAGGGCAAAAAAGATCTTGAAAGAATTCACTGATCACCTCTTCAGCAAGATCCCCAAAAGAAAACTCCTAGAAATGTTATTGCCAGGTTCCAGAATACCCAGTTAAAGGAGAAAATATTACAGGCTTCCAAGAGATCATTTGAATACTGTGGAAGCACTATCAGGATAACCCAGGATCTGGCAGCTTCTACACTGAAGGATTGAAGGGCCTGGAAAACGATATTTCAAAGGTTAAGGGAGCTGGGATTAAAACCAAGAATCCACTACCCAGCAAAACTGAGCATATTATTGCACAGGAAAATATGGTCATTCAACGAGGTGGAGGACTTTCAAGCATTCTTGCTGAAAAAACCAGAGCTGAACAGAAAATTTAACAATCAAACACAAGAAGCATGAATAAAATCCTTAAACTCAACTTGGGGAGGGAATGCTTTCCCTGTTCTTTTCCATATGAAGGGAATTTGGGTGCTGGACAGAGTCCATCTCACTGAGATGGCAAATCTCTTCCTTTTTTAAAAAACATTTCTAAATTAACTCAGCAATTGGTAGCACATCTCTGTGAAGCAAATTGAAGCCAGAAACCTGGAAGTTTGGAGTCTTAAGAGTTGAAAATAGAAGAGGTTGCAGCCAACTTTTTTTGAAGGAGGCAGTTTGACAGGAATAATGACCAATTACTAGATTTCAGAAGAGACTCTATACTAGTGAAGACAATTTTAGTAGTAGCAGAAATGAGTCTCTACAGCTCCAAACAAGATTCTATCTTTTGTGTCCTAATCCCAGTTATCAAATGCTATTGTCATTATTCATTTATTAAAATCCTGCAAACTATGTTAGCTGCATATGCTATAAATCACCAGCTTTTTCCCTTGGGTTTGCAAAACTATGCATAGTAACCTCAAAAGACTGAGGAAAACTATATAAAACTGAAATGGACAAAATCTGAAAAACATTATGTTAAAACTGGAAGTACTATTGAATTTGCTTGCAAAAAATGGATATCAAAAAGACTTACAAACATCATAATTTTGAGTACAGTGTTCAGAAGGAAAATTGGACTATCCTAGATATGTCAGTATTATCCACTTTTCCATTAAATTGATCAACTTTTCCCCAATTCATTTGATTTTATACTAAAGGTTCGTAAATTTATCACAAATAAAACTGAACTAGCCTAACATTCACCATGAATATCAAATTAGACTGTCTTCTGGCATTTCCATAATTGTGTAGAATTTACTACTGTCTAATTGGGATGAAGGGAGGGAGGAAGGAAGGAGAGAGAGAGAGAGAGAGAGAGAGAGAGAGAGAGAGAGAGAGAGAGAGAGAGAGAGAGAGAGAGAGAGAAAGAGAGAGAGAGACAGCATGCACATTTAGTAAGCACTTTCTATGTTGCTATGTGCCAGGCACTTGCTAAACCCTGGCCATAAAAATAAAAGCAAGCAGGACAGTCTCTACCTTCAATTAAACACAACTGAAAAACAAGAGCTATAAGCAAAAATTTAGGAGGAGGGCAGGTCCCCATACCAGAGCAAGGGAGTTGATGAGAGGGAAGAAGAGGAGTCTGGATTATCAAATGAGGAGTAAAGTGAAACATGACTGGGGCCACTCCCGAAATTATAGGCCAAGTATACAGTTACCAAACAGAAGAGGTCAAGAGATTGGAGACTTCTCCAGAGTCAGAAAATGACTGACGAGTCAATTAATAAAAATGTATTAAGCTCCTACTGTGTGCGAGGCACTGTGCTAAGCAATAGGGATACAAAGAAAAGTAAGACAGTCCCTGCCCTCAAGGAACTCACAGTCTAATAGGGAACACAATATAGAGTCAATTATGTACAAAAAAACAGTATAGAGAATAAATTTGAAATATTTGAGAGAAAAAATAGAATTAAGGGGATTGGGAAAGGCTTCTTGTAGAAGTTGGAATTCTAGCTTGGACTTGAAACAAGACAGGAAGTGGATATGAAGAGGGAAAGCATTTCATGTGTAGGGTAGAGCCAGTAAAAATTCCCAGAGGCTGGAGATGGAGTGTCTTGCTTGAGGAACACATGAGGAATGAGGAGAAATCTAGAGAGTTGAGTTGGGAGTGAAGTAATATAGGTTTGTTCTATAATTAAAAGGTTTTTTTAAATTCAAAGATAATCAGAGGTTTCAAAAAGAACAGCACCAAATCTAAATACCAGTTGACTCGAATTAATGTTTTAATTTCTTAGAAAATGTTGTTGCTCATTCAACAAAAATTGACTTCATATCTACACTTTAAATAGTATAAGGGTAAGCACTGAGGAAGCTGTAGTGAAGTATAATTTAGTGTCTCCACTCCTCAAGAAGTTTACAGTCTATTACCAAAAAGAAGGCAGTGACTTAAGTACTTATGTGCTGAATTAATAGTACAATCAATTTATGGTAGAGAAGTTCAAAATGTAAAAAGGAAATGGAGGTTACTGAAGGTTACTAAGGTTATATAAAGCTTTATAAAAAAGTGAGATTTGAGCTTTGCCTTAAAGAAGGTATGGGATTAGGTAAGTAGTGAGACAAAATAATATCCTACTTCCTTTCTATTTCTCCTACTATTTCTCCTACTTCCTTCACTTATTTTTCCACTCAGTGTTTTATGTATACTCAAAGTTTAATTCTCTCTCTCTCTCTCTCTCTCTCTGTCTCTGTCTCTCTCTCTCTCTCTCTCTCTCTCTCTCTCTCTCTCTCTCTCTCTATATATATATATATATATATATATATATATATATATATATACTCTAAAGTATATACACTCTAAAACCAAATTATCATGTTCCCCAAACCTATGGCTCTACTGTCTTACTTCCCTAGATTAGGGAGCAAAAGACTATATATTAAGAAGATATACTTATATGGGGAAAATAGAAACCAGAGGTGAGAATCAAGACAGAGACCATTTGGATGGAGATCAACCTAGACAATAATAAAAGTAATTACAATACTACATATCATCTGGACAAAAATAATTTCAATTAATTACATGAACAAAGGAGAATTAAATGAACAAAGTATGAACTTGGAAAAATAGCTAACACAATAGAATTCTTTATGATTTGAAGAGAGATTTATGCATATTATGCAATTAACAATGAAACTGCAATCTCTTTGAGGCCAGGGACTATATATATATATATTTAAATCATGCCCAGAATAACAGCTTCCTTCACTAGTTTCTTTACCTTTCAGAGAACAAAACATCCATAAGATGATACATCATTGAGCAAACAGAATTTGAGGTTTCTGTGAATCCTGAAAGTAGGTGGATTCACTGAGGGAGACCACAGAGCAAGATCAAATTGCCAAGAATAAAACCTTTAGAACATCCACAAAGACATGTTGGGGATAGAGATGAAGAAGAAGTAGTCAGAGAAGTAGAAGAGAAAACAGGAAAGGGTAGGATAGGATCGTATATATCCAGAAATCTAAAAGGTACAAAGTGTTCAAGGAAAGAATGATGACTAGAGGAATTAATAGTAGTGACAAAACTTTCTGAAAGATTTTAGTTATAGAAAATAGGTCCCACTCTTTAATGATGAAGGGGGAAAGAACTGTCATTTTCTGAGTAGTATAATTCATATCCTCTTTAATGAATCTAACAGCCTTCTCTGCCAATTCCAAGGATTTAAGTTGTTGCATGCTATTTATTTTGTGGATGAAGAGTAATTTAATATTCCTTAACTGCTCTTTTTATTTGAATTTTTACTTTGATTGAAAGATTGCTATTCAGTTTTATCTTCCACATTGTGACTTTCCTCATCAAGATTTCAATATACCACAGATTGGCATAAGAAATATAATGGAAAAGATTGGGGAGTTTTGTGGAAGCCGCAGATGACATGTGAAGGTCAGCAGATGACACAGGAAAAGCTTAGAAACTCAAAAATGCATAAAACATACTTGTATATTTTGTATAATATCAACAGATTTTGTTTCTTTATACTGTAAAATTCCCATAAAAGAAAAAAAAAATTAGACTTCTTTGTTAGAAAGGGAGAGCCAAAAAATTTCACATGGATTTTCCAGATCATTGGGGCACTGTGCCCCTAACCCCTATAATGTGGAGGGAATAACTGTATTTTCAAACCTTAGATAACATTACTTTGATGAGAACAGAAAGAGTGTGATGAAGAATAATGTGCAACAAGTCTAGAAAAGTAGTCTAGAACCAGATTGTGCAAGGCTCTAAATAGAAAAGAGAAGAGTTTTTATTCTATCATAAAGGGAATAGGAATCCTTTGGAAATTTTTAAACTAAAGAGTGACATGGTCATACCTGTCCTTTAAGAGAATCATTTTGGCAGCTGAGAGGTGACGGATTGAAGAGGTTAGAGACAAATAAGAAGCTAATTAAGAGTCTACTATAATAAACAAGGCAAGAAAATAATGAGTTCATAAACAAGAATAAAGGCCTAATGATTGGAGACAAAGGAATGGATGGGGACAGATTTCTTGGAGCCCCAGTTGCCAATACTTGGCAAGTGATTGGATGTGGGATGGAGGGGATAAGGGAGAGGGAGGAATTGATGATGACTATGATTATGAACCTATATGACTGGAAGCATGATAGTGTCCTTAAGAGAGATAGAGAAGTTCTGAAGAGAATCAGGTTTTTTTAGGAGGGAAGGTAGCTAGTTCCTTTTGAACATATTTGGTTTGAGATGCTTATAGGACATCTAGTCATAAATAGAAAATAGGCAGTTGGTGATTTAGAATTGAAGATTAGTTTATAAATGAATGCATCCATGAATTAATTGAATTAAATTGAATGAAATGGATGAAAAATTAAATGAATTAATTGAATAAAATGAATGAAAAATCATGCATTAAGCACTTAACATGCAAAGCACAGAAGATACAAGTAGAAAAACCAGATAGTACTTGCTCTGAATGAGCCAACATTCTAATTATGAGAAAAAAGCAAATAAAGGAAATAACATCTACAAATCAAATTGAGAGATTCAGTGGTCCTAAGAGTGCAATGTGAAGGCAGATGGTTATGTACTGCCTATTCCACTGATGAAACCATATCCATTTCTGAAGTTGAACCATTTGAAAGTGTCTAGGACTTTGGTATTAAGAGCTTTCCTAATATGTCTGCTGCAGATGCTGGGGTGGCAGCATCTGAAGAGGAAGGTGCTAGGTTATATTACCACAAGGGTTTCATTCCCTGGATGAAAGCTGCAGGGCCTGGGCTAGAAGAAGGGCCCTTGGTTTTAGGAGTCAGGAAAGTGAATATGGGAAAGCACCACTATCTCCAAGGCTCTTGGGATAACCTCATATGGTTACAGTTGGTCAGTGAGTGGTGGTGGTGGTGGTGGTGGTAGTAGTGGTAGTGGTGGTGCTGATGGTGGTAGTGCTGATGGTAGTGGGAATGGGAGGCCACTTCTCCACAGGGGTTGCTCACCTGGATGATGGCTCTAAGTCAAACAGTACTTAAATGTTAACAAGTATTATGTGAGTTCTGAGGAAACAAAGGCCATTACTGTCTAATGAGAGTGTGAAAGAAACTGACATTTGAGATGGATCTTAAAAGATGGAATTAAAGGGATGTGCAAAGACAAGGAATCAGAAAACAGAGCATTAGAAAGAGCAAGTTGTCTTAGAGTAAACGGAAGAAATAGAATAGATGGACACAATAGTTATTAAATTAAATTAACTTAATTTAAATTATAAAGGGTTATATAGAATAGACAATTCAGTCAATGCCAAAAGCAGTGGGCCCTTTTATTTGGTGCATTTAAGAGAAAACCCAAATGGGAAGGTCGTGTGGCTTAACTAGAGACATATAAAGCAGCAGAAGTTTGAGACACTAAGAGAAGCATATTAGGACATCCCACTGGATTTCCCTTTACCCTGGGACTGGAAGTGAGTTCAAAACCTACTTCAGACATTTACTAGCTGTGTGACCCCTTGCAAGTCATTCAACCTCTTTTAGAATGTTTCTCCACCTGTAAAATAAGAGGTACTAATTCAATGGTCTCTAAGATTCCTTTCAACTCTGAATCCATGGTTCTAAGACCTTATAATCCAATAAGATCATGTACTCAGTGAGGGAAAGAAGGTTTTGTTTTTTTTTTTATGACAAAAGGAGAAATAACCACTTGGCTCAGAACTCTGAGTTTTATCAAACTTAACAGGCATCTTCTATCTGGAGAGAGCCATGTGTCTCCCAGCACTTGAGTTGTCTTAGAGTTTATTTGGGATATAACTGCTAATATCTAAGATACAGATATTAGTAATTTTCCCTGAATTACCCACAGGACCACAGAATTGGAAAGAATTTCAAAAAAAATACATGGTCTTATTTGTAAGGAGAATTTCTTCTACCACAGCTCTAAGAAGTCAACCAATCTTTAGTTTAACACTGCTAGGGAGAAGAAATCCTATAGCTACCAAGGAAGTAGACTACCTTCTGGATACCTCTGCTTGATGGAAGGTTCTCTTCAAATACACTTTAAAATTCTGTATGTTGCCCATATTTCATCATGTCACACAATGTTTGGCTTTTCTCTCCTCTATGGCAAATCCTAAGATGAAATGGTCACTTCTCTTTTTTTAAATAAGCTTATTTTTAGTTTTAAATATTCATTTCCACAAAATTTTGAGTTACAATTTTTTCTCCCCATCTTTCCCCTACTCCCACCCCAAAATAGCAAACCTACTGAATACCTGTTCCCCCAATCTGTTCTCTCTTTATCCTCCCCCATTACCCCCCTAATTTTCTAGTAGGGCAAGGTGGATTTCTATACCCCAGTGCCTGTATATCTTATTTCCCAATTGCATGTAGAAAACAGTTTTTTTAAACATTTATTTTTTAAACTTTGAGTACCAATTTTTTTTTCCTTTCTTCCCTCTTCATCTACCCCCACTGGGAAGATAAGCAATTCAATATAGGTTATACATGTACATCATTTCCATAATTGTTATATTGTGAAAGAATAACTATACTTCCCTCCATCCTATCCCACCCCCCACTTATTCTATTTTCTCCTTTGACCTTATTCCTTTTCAAAAATATTTGAGTCAAACTACCCTCTCCCCCAATCTGCCCTCCTTTTTATCATCCCCACTCTTATCCCCTACCCCCCTATTTTCCTGTAGGGTAAGATACCCAATTGAGTGTGTATGATATTCCCTCCTTAAGCCAAATTCAATGAATGCAAGGTTGTCCCATTCCCTTTCACCTTCCTGCTCTTCCCCTCCATTTTAACAGTTTTCTCTTGCCTCTTTTATATAAGATAATTTACCCTAATCTATCTCTCCCTTTCTCCTTCTCCCAAAAATTCCTCTCACCTCTTAAATTTTATTTTTTAGGTATCATCCCTTCATATTCAACTCATCCTGTGCCCTCCATCTGTGTATAGATGAATATACATATGCCCACATTCACATATATATTTATATACACATACACCCTCTTATTAATACATACATACATACTTACATACATACATATATGTATATATGCATAAATATATATTCCCTTCAACTATCCTCATACTGAGAAAAGTCTCATGAGTTACAATTATCATTTTTCCATGTAGGAATGTAAATAGTTCAACTTTAACAAGCTCCCTATGATTTCTTTTTCCCTTGTCCCTTCTCATGCTTCTCTTGCTTCTTGTATTTGAGTGTCAAATTTTCTGTTCAGCTCTGGGTTTTTCATCAAGAATGCTTGAAAAATGCTCTATTTCATTGAATGACCATATTTTTTTCCCCTAGCGTTATACTCAGTTTTGCTGGGTAGGTGATTCTTGCTTTTAGTCCTAGCTCCTTTGACCTCCAGAATATCATATTCCAAGCCCTTAGATCCCTTAATGCATAATCTGCTAGGTCTTGTGCTATCCTGTTTCCACAATACTCAAATTGTTTCTTCCTAACTGCTTACAGTATTTTCTCCTTGACCTGGGAACTCTGGAATTTGGCTATGATATTCCTAGGAGTTTTCTTTTGGGGATCTTTTTCAAGAGGTGATTGGTGAATTCTTTCAATTTATATTATGCCCTCTGGTTCTAGAATATCAAGGCAATTTTCCTTGACAATTTTTTGAAAGATGATGTCTAGGTTCTTTTTTTTATCCTGCCTTTCAGGTAGTCCAATAATTTTAAAATTATCTCTTCTGGATCTATTTTCTAGGTCACTGGTTTTTTCAAAGAGATATTTCACATTGCCTTCTATTTTCTTTTTCATTTGTTTGGATCTGTTTTATATATATCTTGATTTCTCATAAAGTCATGAGCTTCCAATTGGTTCAGTCTAAGTTTGAAAGAGTTATTCTCTTCAGTGAATTTTTGGAACTTTTTTTCCATCTGGCAAATTCAGCTTTTTTTAAGGCATTCTTCCCCTCATTGGCTTTTTGGGTCTCTTTTGCCATTTGAGTTAGTTTATTTTTTAAGGTATTATTTTCTTCAGTGTATTTTTGGGTCTCTTTTAGCAGGCTATTGACTTGCTTTTCATGATTTTCTTGCATCATTCTTATTTCTCTTCCCAATTTTTCCTCCACTTCTCTTACTTGATTTTCAAAATCCTTCTTGAGCTCCTCCATTGCCTGTACTCAGTTCGTATTTTTCTTGGAGGCTTTTGATGCAGGACTTCTGACTTCACTGTCTTCCTCCCACTCCATGTCTTGATCCTTTTTGTCCCTAAAAAAAGGATTCTGTGGACTATTTGTGCTTCCATTGTGCTTGCTCATATTCCCAGCCAATTACTTGATGTTTGAGCTCTTTGCCATGGTAGAACTCTGCTTCCAGAATGGAGAGAGTTTTGTCCCAAATCACTTGGGGTTTTAAAAACTATTGTTGAGGTGCTTATTGTTTTGTTAATATCTTCTATAGATACCCTAACCTATTGAATTTCATTATAAGATATTAGGATCAAGAGTTTTAAGTATATTAACAATCATTTATTCTAACACCTTCATTGTTAAATGACAAAGAAACTGAGGTTTTACTAAGGTTTTAAACAGAATAATTGGAATTTAAACTGCTATATTCACATGCAGTGAATTCTAATGCTTTTACTTTACTTTCTTTTACTTTAAGAGAGAGACAGAGAGAGAAAAAGAGAATGAGTGGGAGATCAATAAGTGTTCACCACATCTAGTTCCTTCAAACTACACTTAATGAAAGCATTTATACACTGTAATGTGTAATTAAGGTTTCAAGTGGTTTTGCTGAATTAAAAAAAAAACAAATCCACTGTTTTTTCTGCTATGCAATACTGTCCGGGGTTTTATTCAAAGAATATTCAATTCTTTCTTTATTTCATTTCACAGTATAGTTCTAATTTCATTTCTTTAATCCCTTCAGTATATTCATCATACATTTTGTTATATACCATTGTGTTCCCCTAGCTAAGCTTTGGAGAGCTCTGGGAGTTTCTCTCTAGGTGCTAACTAATCAATGAGGAAATGGCACCAGTGGTCTGTTCTTTTAGACGTCTGAACAAACCAAGTCTTGAGGAAGATCTCAATACCATTTAAGAAATAATTAGCCAAACTTGCATGGAAGAAGGAGTTAAGATATTGTTTCTACCACAATTGAGAGCTTTTCTAGGGGCCACAGTGCTTCAGCAAGGAGAAGGCCTCAAGGACTTTCCCTTTATAGTACAGTGGACATTGTGAGTTAAGGAGCCCAACAACAAACCGGTAAGCCAGAAGGACTGAGACAGGAAGCCAGGCCAAGGCTGACTCAAGCCTTCTGAATGCCTCCAAGAGTTCCAATTATCCTTTACTCACAAAAGGCCTCTTCCAACTACATAATTAGTGACTGAAAATAGCTGCAAAAAAACTATCCATGCTTTGCAGTCTTTCCAGGGTATTTCCATTACACAGTATAGACTCACCTGGTTACCAAGCATTTCCATGTGGAGAAACACCATCAGAAGGTGATCTTGGTATGTGCCAGAACCCATTACAATGGCATTAATATCTTTTCTATCCTGGAATCCTTCCCTTGGGCATATTTTGAAAGTCAAATTTCTTGTACTTTTAAATTATATCACATCGAACATGGATTTTTTTTTCCTGTGAATATTGGGTCAAGTCTATCTACTCCTTCAGACTTGTAGGATAATAGATTTGAGAGCTGAAAGGCATATCTATTCTAATGCCTTATGTTTAAAGATGTAGAAACTGAAGCCCAGCAAGAAAAATTACTTTCCTGAGGACTTACAAGTTAAAAAGTAGCAGAACTCAGAATGTGATTCAATTTCTACTATACCATATCATGAAACTTAGCAATAAGAGTCTAGTTGTGATGGTTCTATAATCACTGATGGTGACAACAAATTGTTATATAAATTCAGGCAGCTTTGTTCAATTTCACAACTACTTATTATCCCCTTTTCAGTTTTATCTATTAATGATCTCAGGATGATCTGGTTTAAAAGGGTCCTTGGCCTATCTTTCTGTAGTCTTGTTTTTCCTTATACTGTTTCTCACTGTTTTATCAGGGAAAATTTATTTTATCCTCCCACTGTAAATCAGCTTATATTCTTAGGAAACATCACCTTCAGCTTTTAGATCACTTATTCTGGCAAGGTGAAGAATTTGTGAGAAGTTATGGTGCATTCTGGATTCTTTTTTTGTTTCTTTGCTGTGGCAATTGGTTTATATCATCTAAACATACCTAAGAAGTAGTGATAATCAAAGCCAATGTCTATTGCTTTATCCATTTCTCGTTTTTGAAGTTGATAGTTTAAATAGATTAGGTTGGTGGTTTTGTAATTGCATATAATATATTCTTCTTTGTGTCATTTCTTCTAAATTGATATTGTTTTGCCAAACCATGATATAGACTCATTTGTTGATGAAACACATTTAAATTCAGCAAAACAAATTTCAGGTTTAAAGAGCAAGTTCAAATAACCTATTCTTCTGGTATATGTTAAAATAACAAATCATCCTAGAGATTTTCTTTAAAAACAATACCCATCTTGTCCTTTCTTCAGTCTTTGACATTGTTGACCACCCCTCCTCCTGAATTCTCTTTCCTGATTGAATTGTTGGGTCATCAAAATAAAATATAAACAGAATGGAAGTGGGTCAGTGGCATAAAAAGAAAAAACAGAAAGACATCACAGTAAAGCATCACTACCTGCCTGAGATTTTAAAAGTATGAGCAGAGGTAATCCAGCAGTTAGGGTCTATCCTTGATGGAGAATTTCTGTAAATGTATGGGAAGAATCGGAAGGCACAATGGATTTATGTTCAACACCAATGGAGAGAGCATTCACATCCACAAGATCATTGATCAATATAAACAAACATGGTTTATTTACTTATTTTTTGGTTAATTGTGATTATTTGATTCCAGGTTACATGACAGCAACATAGCAAACATAAACATTACACTTTCAGTTTCCCCACTACTCTTGCAAAGTTTGACAACTTTTAAATTTTTCAAAGAAATGCAGTATATTTTCATTTTTTTCTTTTAGCACCACATACTATCATAAAACAATAGTAAGAAGAGATAACAGATTCCATCAAGTGTCAATACAACATACAGCATTCATTTCAAGTGACTAATGTCGGGAATTGTCCTATAGTGAAGGCTCACATTTCCAAAGTAGAAGAGTACCAATGGGCACATGGATTTCCCAGACTTTATCTCATGTAAATGATTGAATCTATAGATTTAGTATGTATTGTTTCCAGCAGAATATAAGCTTGTTGGTCAGAGAATAATGTCATTTTTTTTTTTACCTCAGTGGATACAAAGTACCTGCACTGTGTGCTGCATTTTACATATAGCATATGCTTAATTAATATTTGTTTAATGGAACTGAATTAAACAGTTTTTATTATTATTATTTTTTAAAGTTCCTATTAGAAACTATGCTTGGTTTCCCCTGAGGTCAGCTTAATGTATAATGCACTCAAATGTTTTGATCTTACTTTTTTTCACAGATAAAAAAGAGACATCTATGAATTCTTCATTTCCCCTTGAAATTTTTAAGCTCCTTTGTGAAGAACTAGGCAAAAAAATCGAAATGTTTTGGATCACCCTGGGCAAAATTCATGTGGGCAACTTTGATCTCTGACTCAGAGTCCCAGGTGCCATACTAGTTGACCTCAGAGGCAGAGGTCTCCAATGGCTTTTATTTTTTTTTCTCCTTCCCAACTTCTCTCCTCTTGGAACAACATTACTGTTTGATGACCCTGAAAACAGTTCATGAATGAAAATCAAGGAGCTGCAGAGGCATTCAAAAAGGCCTGTCAGTTTCAGCCATAGAATATTGACTTCGGCCTCATTCAGTGATCTCTTCATTCATGGAGCCTGGTGAGAATATAGTGCTGTAAGGAGGCAGCCTTGGGACTTTCTACCTCTAAGGCCATGAAGAATCCAAGAAATGGTCTTCTACTTTTGTTCGTTTCCATTTTAGGTAAAGGGAGTGAAGTCTTCATGGATTTATGAGTTTAAAAAGTCCAAAGTAATTCCCAGAGTACTTAGAACATTTCAGTGTTATGATGCTCCAAGCCAGGTTCTGAAGCCAAGATAGCACCAATGCCCCAAGGAAAAGGGAGCAACATTTTTGTCCCTAAGCACTAGGTCTAGAAAGAAAGACAAAACATTCAAGGAGTTCACAGTCTAATGGTGGATACAACATGCAAATAACTATGTGTAAGAAAATAGGTACATATTAAATATGTAAGACCTATATCTATTCATATATATGATAAATTGGAAGAATTCTCAGAAAAAAATATGAGATTAAGGAAGATTAGGGAAAAGTATCTTATAGAAACTAAGACTTCAGCTGAGACTTGAAGTTATCTAGGAGATGGAGAATATTCCAGATATGAGGGACAATGAAAATACTTGGAATGGGGAAATGGAGTGTCACATGCAAGGAGCAGCATAGAGGCTAGTGTGTCACTGGATATCTGAGTACTTGAGTGAAGGGAGGTAAGATTTAAGAAGATTCAAAAGATAGGGAGGTAGGTTGCAAAGGGGTTTGAAAGTCAGAGAATTTTCTATTTGATCCTGAGGGAAACAGGAACCAATGGAGCTTATTGAATAGGGAGGTAACATGGTCAGATCTGTGCTTTAGGAAGATAACTTAGGTAATCAAGTGGAGAATAAACTGGTAGGGAGAGACTAAAAGCAAGATCAACCAACAGGCTAGTCTAATAATCTAGTTACAAGGTGCTGAGTTGCTACTAGGGTGGTGACAATGTCAAAGGAGAGAAGAGATAATATAAAATAGATTTTGCAAATGTAGAAATATCAAGGCTTGGCAAATGATTGGGCATGAAAGGCAAGAAAGAGAGAGGAATCAAGGATGACGTTTCAGGAACTGGAAGGATGGTGGTACCCTTGACAATAATAAGGAAGTTAGGAAGAGGAGAGGGCTTGAGGGGAAAATAGTAAATTCAGTTTTGAATATGTTCACTAGAAGATGTCTACAGGACATTCAGTTCAAGATATCCAATAAAAATTTGGAGATAAGGGACTACAGGTCAAAGGAGAGGTTAAGGCTAGATAAGTAGATCTAAGAGTCAACTGCACAGAGATGATGATTGAAATCATGGGAGCCAATGAAATAATCGATTGAAATAGTAAAGATGGAGAAGAGAGGAAGGCTCATTATGGAGCCCTAGGGTGAATTTATCTTTAGTAGGTGTGACCTGGATACCTAGCAAAAGAAATAGAGAAAGAATGGTCAGATAGATAGGAGGAGATCACTTTAATAGATAGTATTATAAAAATCTAGACTAAGGAAAGTATCAAGGAGTAGAGATTAATAATGTTAAAGACAGCAGAAAAGTCAAGAAGGATGAGGATTAGAAAAATGTTATTAGATTTGGTGATTGAGATATCATTGGTAATTTTGGAGAGAGAAATCTCAGTTAAAAGGAGAGGCTAAAAGTCCAACTACCCTAAAGATTTAAGGAGATAAAAGGAAGTAGAAGTATCTACTGTAGACAGTTTTCTTAAGGAGGAGAAGAACCAGAGATGAACAGACTAAGTGAGGATTTACTGAAGATGGAAAGACATGAACATGTTTGTAGGCTGTAGTCTGTACTGGATTAAACCAGATTGTATCAGTATGGACTAGACTGGACTGTATTTAACTGATTTGAACTGCATTGAACTTAATTAAATTGGTCTAAATCAGATTGAAGTGGATTGAACTAGTTAGGACCAGACCAAATTGAACCAGATTGGACCTGACTGAACTGTATTGAATCAGATTAAATCCAAATAGGGAAAATACAATATAATGAATTAAACTGATGAACTACTGCCAATAAACAATTCTTCATCATCTAAATCTATGATACTACGAACTTTTTATAAACAATCAGAAAATTTTCAACATATATAATTTTGGTTGACAGTTGTAAACAGCTCAAAGGGTAATTTATTTTAAGTAATATTCTTATTCTTCTTAAGTATATTGCATTTTATGATGCTCTCAAACATGTCTCTTCTTTCCATCATTTCTTCATATCCTTAATGGTTGTTGGTTGTATTGAATCCTTTAAAAAGAAAAAGAATACATATGAGCTCTGTTCCCACTAACTATTGACGTTTTAACTTATCAACGTTCTGTTTAAAGGATTCTTTTTTCTTGATGATGCAGCCAAATAAGCAGGTGGTCATACATGGTTAAAAATATCTATTAATTGTAAAGAACTGCTTTAAAGATTCATTAGTTCTTGTGTTTACAATCTAGGACTATCCCTATACTTTCTTTATTAAGATGATAAAGTTTAGCCACTAAGAATTTTGTCATTATCAACAGTGCTTCTGGAAGACATGTCAGTGCTATCCATCATCTCTAGTTATCTAAACCCTAACTTTTTTAAGACATTACCTAAGGAAAGAAAGTATGGTATACTTGAAATGGTACTGACTAGATGCAAAGTCAGAATATCTAGGTAAGTGTTATCATTGTCACTAATGTCTGACCCTGACCTAAGCAAGTACTTAAGTTCATTGAAATTTGATTTCCTCATCTATAAATTGGGTCAGGTGTGGAAGTAAGCTCCTTTGAAGTTTTAGCAACATACATGAAACATATTTCAATTCAACTAAACAGTAAAAGACACTAGTACAAAATATCAAACACTCCTGTTCTTACAGGAGGCATTCAACTGGAGGGATAAAACACATACAAACATAAATAAATGCAAAGTAATTTGAGGAAAGAGGTAGAATTAACAAATGGAGAGAACAGTGAGATTTCTTGGAGGAGGTAGTTCCTGAACTGAGTCTAGAAGAAAAATAAAGATTATGAAAGTCAGAGATAATGGAGGTTAGGGAAAAAAAACTTGAGAAAAGATGCAGATGTGGCAAATGGAACTTTGACTGTAAGAAAGAGCATTCTCTTCAAAATAACATATTAAAGGGGAAGCTAGGTGGTGCAGTGAATAGAGCACCAGCCCTGGAATCAGGAGGACCTGAGTTCAAATCTGGCCGCAGACATTTGACACACTTGCTAGCTGTGTGACCTTGGGCAAGTCACTTAACCCCAATTGCCCTCCCAAAACAAAAAAAAAAAAAAAAACCTTTTCAAGTATGAGAGTGCAAACATTCTAACCTCCATTTCATCTATAGAGCAACCAAGTCTGAAAGATGAAAGAAGGACTTGCCTCAGGTCACACAGCCAGTAAGTGACAGAGGTGGGATTCCAATACAGGTCTCCTGACTCCAAGTGCAGAGCCATTTCTACTCAGTGGCCTTCCTTGACTGAAAAATGATCATGAAAACATAGAAATAGTCCCAAAAGATCTCATCTTACCTTCCTTTTTCAATGCACTGAGGATATTTCAGTTGCCCTCTGTTGCACTGCACTCTCAATTCAGATTCTGTAAAAGATGCAGCTAGAAAACTGTTCCTTTTACAGAGAAATGAAACATACTCGCCATGGAAAAAATAAGGCCTGTTGTCAAAACTCCATTTCAAAATTAAATTATTATTTTCCATCTCAGTTGAAGATAACATGCAAGGCTCTGGGGAGGAGAGGGATGGGAAGGAAACAGCAAAAATAAAAAGTTGTGCCAATATAACAATAAGAAAAAAATTTCAAGCAGTTTTAGAAACTGGCATTTTCTTACATATCATGACTTTAATATGTTAAAATGGAATTTTATTTAATTTTAACATCTGGATTCTCTCCCTCTTACCTCCTCCTCCATCCCCCATTGAAAAAGCAAATAAATAAAATTAATTACAAATATGTATAACATGATCTCAAAAATTACACAGACAAGAGTAAGTCAGTAATCTTATGGTTACTAATATTAACCTCATTGGGGGGAAATTTTTAAAGCTGGGCCCTATGGTCTGGAAATCCAGAACAAAGGCCCTTCCTACTCTTTCTTTTAGTCAACTGATAAATCCACCTTAGTTGGTTTTTAGGGACACAGCATAAGATGGTCAGAATTTGCTCTCCAATAGCACTATCACTCCTGCCCAGCAAAGTAGGTAAACTGTTAACATTCATTTAAAGTTTCTTTATCCCTTCTTTAGAAAATCCAAGGGGGAAAAGGATCATTGAGGACTGGTGTTGGCAACAAGGCACTCCTTTTCTAAGGCAATTGAGGACAGCTAAAATTAATTGCTCAGACCCTAGTCCTACATCAGATACTAGACAATTAATTTCCCACCTTTGATTTTTAGTGAGGAAGAGACAGCTTCTGAGAGTTGTGACAGTGTTAAGTGGAAGAAGTGGGAATCAAAAGGATCTATTTAGGTACTTCTGAAATCAAGTTCAGTTACATCCTGCTAAGATGTTAATGTTTATGGATTTCCAATGTACTCCATATGATATCTAATATAGAAATGATGAGGCATGTAGCTGCGTACAGCTAAGCAGGAAAACAAGTCAAAATGCTCTTGGCAGACAGAATGACACAAATGCCAAAAAGAAACCGATAGAAGTTTCATTTGTTTTTAATACTAACCCATATAGAGTACAACTTGTGTATTAGGAAAAAAAATATTTCAAAAAATACATACCTAAACATGATGGTGGTATAGTCCATTGTCCCTGAAAGCAATAGGCTGTTTTGGACCCTTGCAGGAAATGATAATCTAAACATCTGTATTCTACTGAGGAACCATTTTCATAACTCTTTTGTGATGAGCCAATAACATTGCCATATCTAATAATTGGAGGAGATCCACACTTTCCTTCAGATTCTACAAAAAAAAATTTTAAGTTGCTCTTCAAATTATTAGGAAAATAAAAGACAGATAACCTTTAAACTATTTAGACTTATGAAACTCAGATATTTTATTGAAGTTTCCAAATATATCATAAAAATAATGTCTTACTTTAAAATTTATTATTAACTTTAAAATTCCATCTCCTAACATTCAAATTAGTTTTTATACATACAAAATTTAATATTTAAGACTATATTTTCTTATTCACAAATGATCCAAAAAAGAAAATCTACTAGTTTCTACCTTGAAATTATTCTCTAAGAAGATATTTTTTTTTCCTTTTCTTTCTTCTTTTCTTTTTTTAAAGCACATAAGGCCAATACCTAGGGAGAAGATAAAGCTGAATTGTGTGCCCTACACAATTACATTTTTAGAACTGAAAAATAGAAGTATGTGTAGAATAATTTTACAAAATGTGTGTATATATGTATACACACAAACACACATATATACACACATATACATATATGCCTATTTGTGCCTAATGTTAGCTATGGCTAAAGAGGGGAAGGAAAAAAAAAGAAAAAATTCACAGGATATTTCTGCTGCATATTTGAAAGGAATAGTGAATTGTACAAGGTAGATTTGCAGTTTTGTGCATAATCATCTTTTTTTGTACTGTGTAATAGAAATGCTTGTTTTAATCCCTAAATTAAAAATAAAATTAACAAAAACAAAGTGTACTACTGCCCTTGACCTACAGATGGTGCTCACCAGGACATACCCTGGAAATGTAATCCCTTGCAGAACTGCTTAGCTTATACACAGAAATAAAACTCTGGTTATGCTGGTGCATATTTATCCTCATGAGAAGAAGAGTCTTTTCAGAACTAGAAGGAATCATACCATAGGTACATAAATATAAATAGGGCAGAGGCACCCAGGATTTCATCTTATGGCACCTAACATCATAAAGGTAGCTGCAGCTCTCTTCCATTCCATCCTAGTCCCCTTTTATCTGTGACACAATCATTTCTAAGCCTTTGCCCAGTCTTACCACCATACTTCAGATAAGAACAATTTGAGAAGTAAGATTTGAGAGTGCCTGACTTCCAATACCACCTCACAGTGTCCTTGTAAAGCATATAGACCGTATGCTTCTTTTCTTGTAGTCCCTTTTATTGCTAGCTTTCTTAGTGAGTTCTTAGCATGGTACCTGGAACATAGCTGGTGCTGAATAAATCCTTGCTGATCTGACTCCACTCAATACCACATGGCTGTTACACTAGTTTTACTGTAATCTCCTCTACTGATGGCTTCTCAACAATCACAAAAGGTATATTCATATGCTTTTTCTACCATAATCCATCTTCGTTACAACAATAGTTTTCCAATATTACATGAGCAATATACTTGTTATTTACTATGAGCCTATTTACATAGATAGGTTTTAGGGACCCTAATGAAAAAAAAAATTAAGGATTAAAAGTTGAATCAACTCATTTCTTTCCGTATCAGAAACCTAAATAATGAGTAATTAACTAAGGCAGGTGCTTCTCCCCTATGGAGAGTTCAATGAAATAATGTTTTTAAAGAACGTAGCCTAGAACCTGGCTCACAGTGGATACTTAAGAAATGCTTGATTCCTTCCCTTTTTCCCTCTTGCAGAAAAGTCAACACACACACACACACACACACACACACACACACACACACACACACACAGAAAAGTTATGGGCACTTGCCAAGATGTGATCCCAAGGCCTCCCCACTCCTATCCGGTCCTACCTTGCTCCCTGTCTCCATATCCTGTCTGTGTCGTAGGGTGTTTATGGGACCAGTTTTTATCAAGGTTCCACTGTCCCCTCCCCTACCTGGGTTAGGACAAAACTAGTACAAGGCATTAAAAGGATCAAGTTCCCTTAACACTGCATCCTGGTGGCCTCTGGCTGTGTTGACACAGATTCCTGGTTACCTGTAGTCATAAAAGGTCCTACCATAATAGGGCTGAGGGCCTTTCAACTTGGTGTATATCTAAAGATCATACTCTGAACTGCTCAACAAATGAGTTTCCATATGGAGATGAAAGGGGCCACATGTAAGAAGCTAAGTGCTGTGATAAAAGAATTTCTGCCTAAGGCTTCTTGTTTTCATTAGGCTAAAAACCAAACCAAAACAAAAAAAAAACCCAAACCCCAAACCCTCTGCTCAAAACTCTATCTTGAACTTCCTAACACTGTTTGTTTGAAGCAAGAAGTTCTTGCACCCTGATGAAATTGGCAAAAATCAAGCTTGAGACATCAGCCAGAGCTCTAGTTTTAACTAGCTAGTTCCTTCATCTTTCTGATGCTGACTTTCTTATCTTCCCCCTCTGTTGTCTATTTTCTTATGTGGAAATCCTTATATTCCCCTTCTGCTCCCTGTAAAATCCCATTGTACCCATCCTGCTTTTTATATATAAGGTTGTTAACATGCTTAGGGCTCATTGATTCATTGATTAGCACTCAGTGAGGCCCACCATGTTGCTCTGAGTGTAATAAACTCCAGTTTTTCAGTCCTGTCTCTGTGTTATTGATTGGCGATTTATATCAGTACCTAGTCAATGTATTCTCCAATAATTCTGTCACATTGTCATCATATCCTTGTTGCATATCGTTGCTATATAGAGCTAAGCAATCCTTCTTTTGTTAGGTTTTCAATGATTTACTTCATTTTGTCCCAATGTTGAACCTGAACTATAAGGCCCATCCCTAATACAAGACTTCATAAGCCTCCCAAAGAAGTGACATCCCTGGGTTTCTCCCACTGTTGGACTTGTACCCTGATGTCTGATTTTTCTCCCTAAGGTCTTACCCATCCCCCTGACTGCTATTCCCATTTGTACCAGAAATGAGAATTACTATAGTTCTGATAGGTAAGTACTTATTTGAACTAGCCCAAACCCTTGCTTTTATGGATATAACTGAGGTCCAGAGAGATTGAATAATTTATCCAAGATCATATTCTTTAAATATAGCTGGGGATATTTGGGTTAATAGGAAACTGTCAAAATTTACTCCTACCTTTTCTAACACATGTTGGATATTTCAGTTCTCCTCTGTTACACTGTACTATCAGTTCAGAAGGTCCAGTTGATGGGGATAAATCATATCCCTGTTTACATATAAAATCTATATTATCACCATGTAAAAAGTATCTCTCTCCTTCAATATTCCACTTCATTTCTATGTTATTATTGTTCATATGATCAGCATTAACAATGCATGGCTCTGCAAGGCAAAAAAAAAATATTTACATATTTCACATACTTTTTCTCCACATTGGTACATTATTTGAATTTATTATTTATGTTAACAAGTCTTCCTAAAAATGATGGGCATTTTTGCTATAATACTGGCAGATGAGTCTAGATGGAACCCATCCCACACACAAACCATCTATCTTTTAGAGCTCATAAGGTATCATTATAGGCTGTGTAATTAAAAGACAAAGGAATAAATGGTCCTGCTTGGAGAGTTTAAACAAGAACGGGGCGGGGGGAGAGGAAGGAGGCAAGAACACAAAAACCACAGAACTAGTAGACAAAAAAAATTTCAGATTAAATTTTAACCAAATTTTTGGTGAGGCAAAATAAATGAAAGCATTCAATGAATTAGATTTTAGAAGGGGAAATGAGCAAACAACAACAAAAATCCCTTAACCATAATATAAAAAAGAAAACCTACTATGGATGCAGAGAAGACTGTAACAATGTGAAAACAGCTACAAGCAAAGCCTCAGAGGAAAAATGCTAATTGGACCCAAGGTCAGCAAGAATTCCTGTGAAGAAATCCTAATAAAGTTGCCCCTAGGCCCAATATCCTAATTTCCTAATGGGCTCCATGAACATCAAGTATACCCTGATTTGAGCACACAACATGGCTTTAACAACCTCACAGGTCCCAAAACTCAATCATAGGGCTCACCAAACAGTAGACCCACTGAGCCTAGCTAGTCACTGCTCCCAGATTCAATCCTCTAGCTAGCTTCTGCCTCCAGATCTAATTCACATATTTTCCACAGAAACAGTTGTGTCCATGCACTCTACCATAACCACATCATCCATTTAGCCCAAGACAGGAACACAATATCTATCTGTCTTGACCAAACAGTCCCACAATAGCTAGCCAACCAGAAAGTAGCACCACTAGGATGCAAACCAGGGTGCTTGACCACCAGACCATAGAAGGCACACCCCCACCAAGATAGCACCTGCACCTGAGCAGTAATAGTAAAGAACTGATCTAGAGTAAACTTATTACATAGAAAGGCTTATTATAATATCATTATCATATATAAATGTTCCCCCCTTTGGGTTTTTCTGTATGCATTGTGGGTAACTGCATGTGCAATTACACTGAAACTGGGACCCCTCCCCTATTATCTAATCCCTTAACAACCCCTTCCTGCCTTTTTAATATTTATCATATTCCTATATTCTATGTAAGTTCTGATTGTGTAATCAGTATCATATACTCTATATTATATTGTTTGTTTTGCCATACTGAAATCACCAACTCCTCTAAGGAACTGAGCCACTCACCAGAGTGTGAAACCTCAAAACCATAATAAATCTCTCTAACAGGATTGGAGTTGGCCTGAGTCTTTGAAATTCTTTAGAGATATCCTGCTGCAAGACAGTCTGCCCTCATCACCTGAAAGAGTTAAAGAAAGAGATGACTTGGTAGAGGAAAAATTGGGGAAAGAAGTGAGAGCTATGCAAGAAAATTGTAAGGAGAGAATTAACAACTTAGTAAAAGAAAAAAAGGCACAAAACTTTTAAAGAAAATAACACATAAAAAGCCAGAATTGGCACAAAAACTCACTGAAATGAAGAAACCCTTAAAAAGTAGAATAGGCCAAATGGAAAAGAAAGTACAAAAATTCACTTGATGAAAAAGATTCCTTAAAAAGCAGAATTGACTAAATGGAAAAAGAAGTACAAAAGCTCACTGAAAAAAAATTAATTATTTAAAAATTAGAATTGAGCTAGTGGAAGCCAATGACTCCATGAGACACCAAGAAAGAATCAAACAAACTTAAAAGAATGAAAAAAATAGAAGAAAATGTGAAATATCTAATCAGAAAAACAATTGACCTCAGTCCTGGTCAAGAATCTCCTTAGACTCCTCCTCGAGACCCTCCCCAAATCCCTCCTCTAGACCACCCCTAGATCTTTCCCACAGGCTTTCTGTATATAAGATCCATCTTGCCTCCATGAAGGTGCACAGACTCAGTCTGTGTCAGATTGCTCCAGCCTGCTTGTCAACACAAGTGTCACAAATACTTAGGCTCCTTAAGAGTCTAACCAGTACGGAGAATCTTTAATAAACTTTGCTTTTATTTAGCTGAGATGAAACTTGAGTCAAATTCATTTGGCAGAACTGGGAGTGTTGGTATTTTGGGGTCTCAAGCACCTCTAAACCCCCGAACCTTAACAATATCAAAAAAATTTACAGCAAGTTTCTCTGATAAAGGCCTCATTTCTCAAATATATGGGGAACTGAGTCAAATTTATAAAAATAAGAGCCATCTCCCAATTGATAAATGATCAAAGGATATAACAGGTAATTTCTGAAAGAAGAAATCAGAGCTATCTATATTCCTATGAAAAAAATGCTCTAAATCACTATTGATTAGAAAAATGCACATTAAAACAACTTCATACCTATCAGAAATGACAAATGTTGGAGGGGATAAGAGATATCAATATTATAATATTATATTTATAACTAATTAATTAATTGCAATCCACCCTTTTCCTTTCATTTTTGTTAAAACCCTTAAAAGGTCAGTCAGCCTCTGAAGGGCATGGCTGAGTGATGAGATCGACTCCTAGCCCTTGAGGCACATGCTAGTTAGTCGGGTGGGACAGCAGTCAAGCTGAGACCTAATTTCTGTTTAGAAAATAAACAAAATCCAGTCTGAATGAGACTTTGCCTGGGGAAAGAATACTCTGTCCTTGGTTCCCTCCACCAGAATTTAGGGCAATCTAGCTCTTGAGGGAGAAAACTAACCAAAGAGGTCTGGATGGAGAAGATTTCCCCTGCTTAGATGCCTTGAGGCTACTGAGTCTCAAGATCAAGCCACATTATCATCAGGAGAAGGTGAAGAATTTTAGCCCACCTCCCCATTAAGTGTCTACGAATCAGGGTTAATTTTCAGAGGAGTTCTCTTTCAGAAAGGATTTCAGGGTCCCCCCTTTGTCAGACAGTATAATTGCTACTCCTGCCTTTTTTTTTTTTTACTTAGGCTAGCCAAAAATCAACAAATTGATGGTTTGTGGTTTACCAAGAGAAACTACTGACCATCAATTTACTGATTGTCAGTTAGCCTAATTAATAAAAATAAAATTACCTAAGAGCTCTGTCTTTTAGGGGTTTTATTCATCTCAAGGGGGAAATAGGCACATTAATAAACTGTTAGTGGAGTTGTGATCTGCTCCAACCATCCTGGAGAACAATTTGGAGCTATGCTCCAAAATTTGCACACCCTTTGACTCAACAATACTACTACTAGGTCTCTATCCCAAAGTGAGCAAAGAAAAAGGAAAAGTGCCTATTTGTACCAAAATATTTATAGCTCTTTTTTGTAGTGGCAAAGAATCAGAAATTGAGGTGATGCTCATCACTTGGGGAATAAACTGAACAAGTTGTGGTATATGATTATGATGGAATACTATCGTGCTATATAAGAAATGACAAGGTGGGATGGTTTCAGAAGAAAAAAAACACATGGCAAGACCTACATAAACTGAGGTAAAATGAAGTGAGAAAAACCAGGAGATTATTGTACACAGTTATATTCTTATATATTATAGTTACAATGATGGTCAACTGTGGAAAACTTGGCTACTCTGTTCAAAACAATGATTCAGGACAGTTTTAAAGTACTCATGATGAAAAAAATGCTATCCACTTCCAGAGAACTAACGAATTCTGAGTACAAATCACATCTTTGTGCGTGATATGGCTAATAGGAAAATGTGTTTTGCATGATTTCACATGTATGATTGATATTATTTTGATTGCTTCTAAATGGGTGGAGAGGAATTTGAAGAAAGAGAATTAGGAGCTCAATTTTTTAATTAAATAAATAATGAATTTTAAAAACAAACAAAAACCTATTAACAATCTATGAGCTACTTTAAACATTATTCCCTAAAATAAAAAATTATGTAAGTTTCCTCCTACCCTTAAGTTCTTATCAGAGAAAAAGTTAAGCAATACATGTCTTATCTAAATTCAGAAATATCTGAAATGATTCCTAGAGGAAAACACTATCCCAAACAGAATTCTTCAACTTTTGGTTAACATTACTTTGAGTTCTAGAGAATAAACAAAATACAAAGTAATCTTGCCTTTCAGATAGAAATGAAGTACTTAACAAAATATTTTTTCAATAAAGTATTTTTCCAATGTTAACAGGAACTTAACAAATCTCTCTAAAGATTACAATGAGCATCAATTATTGCAATAAACCATCCCAGTTTCAACATTTATATACTTTTAAAAGATAAATATTAATTTCAGTGTTCTGGTTCAAGAACCAATCCTCATTTTAGTAATTGTACATTAACAGTTTGTCAGTTAATAAACATTTAATAGAATGTGTACTAAATCTCATGAAACAATTGTGTTTGGATATCCAGAATGTGGGAAGATCCTTCACCAGTGGGGAGAAGGGGTGCCTTGACCTCCTTATTTTCCCTTTGCCCTTTCTCTGTCCTGAACTGACCCAAATCCATCTGGACTGCTTGAAAACTCACAATGCTTGGATTACATGGCAGTCACCAACTCTATTTATTCTCCTGAGATGGGGGACTTGTAGACCTTACCACCTTCCCTTACTCTCCCTCTAAAACCTCCGGTCTCTCCTTCCTCTCCACTGTCATCTGAGTCAGTAATTTAGCTATAACCTAAGGATTCCTAGACCTTACCATCTGTTCTGCTGAACCCATAGGGTTCTGCACCTGAATTTGCTTTTATGTATTAACTTCCTTAATTAGAATGTGAAGTTCCCCTCTATCATTGGAATGGTTTCCTTTTGTGCCTTCAGAATTTCATTCTTGAGAACTTTCTCTCTGAAAATTGAGAAAATTATATTGATTCTATTCTATAATTGATTTCATTTTGTACCACTAACAACATTTTTCTCTGAGTTTAAAAGTTCAATTTTCCTGTAAATCATTCATTGTCTCTGAGTTAAGTTTATAAGTTCAGTTTTCCTGCTGATCACTGTTCTATTCTAAAGTCAAGGAAATCTGTTAAATCTTTGAAGCATGCAGGAGTACACCAAGATCTGTTTTCTCTGCAACAATGGCTGTTCTTCAAGAAAGTTTGATCACTATCACTATTACATTAACTACCCAAGCAGGTGCATACCACCAATGTATTTTCTTTTTTTTTTTTTTGCTTTTTTTTTTTTTGGAGGGCAGTTGGGGTTAAGTGACTTGCCCAAGGTCACATGGCTAGTTTTTTGGGTTAAGTGTCTGAGGCCGGATTTGAACTCAGGTCCTTCTGACTCCAAGGCCAGTGCTCTATCGACTGTGCCATCTAACCGCCCCAAAGTACTTTCAATAGTGACAAAATGGATGGAGATGTTGTTGTTAACCCTGCACTCCAAATTTCTAGTCACCCATGTTGTCTCCCACATCTATAATGCTGCAGGTTTTGTAATCAATCGTATTGTTTTCCCCATCTAATGCTGCCTTCTAGTTTTTGAAGGATCCACCTTTTGTCCATAAAAATAATCTGTTCTGGGTGGAGCCAAAATGGTGGAGTAAAAACAAGAACTCTGCATGGCTCCTACTTCAAACATCTCCATTACCTGTAAAATGTGACTCTAAACAAATTTTAGAGCTACAGAACCCACAAAGTGACAGAGAGAACAAATCTCCTGCTGAAGATAGCCTGGCAGGCTGACAGGAAGGGACTATAACACCCAAGATGGAACCCAAACACAGTCCCGTGTGAACTGCCCCTGATCAGACCCAGGTGGCACCAACCCATGGCACAGACCTGCTGAAGTAGACTTCAGGAGAGTAAATCACCAAAAGCTATACCAGTTTTCAGACTTCTTAACACATAAATGCCAAAGAGAAAGTAAAAGGTCAGTGGGGAACTCTGTTGGAACTGGGTGATGAAAGAGTGTGGTCTGGCCCCTGCCTCTGGGGTGAGAGGTGGCAGAGAAGCAGCTGCTGTAGGTGTTATCATGTGGCTTCCTCCTGAACTTCTGTCCTGCACATCATAGGGGACCAAGTGACCATTCAAAGCTCTTTGTTTGACCTGCTTGGATCTGGATTGCAGTTTTGGGTGATGGTCCTGGGATGTGTGGCCAGTGTGCCAGAACTTCAGGTGTCTGTAGAGAGGGTGCCTCATAGCTAAGACAACATCTGTGAAAACACCAGAGATTTGGGACATAGCTCTCTGCACTCTTGAAGCAGAGTTCTACCATGGCAAAGACCTTAAAAGTCAAGTAATTTGCTGGCAAGATGAGCAAGCAGAGGAAATTCAATCAGTCCATAGAATCCTTTTTTGGGGATGAAAAAGAATCAAAACATGGAACCAGAAAAAGTTAATGAACTAAAAATTCCTCCCTCAAAAGCTTCCAAGAAAAATATGAGCTGGTTATAGGCCATGGAGGAGCTCAAAAAAGACTTTGAAAATCAAGTAAGACAAGTGGAAAAAAATTGGAAAGAGAAATGAGAATAATGAAAGAAAATCATGAAAAGCCAGTCAACAGCATTCTAAAGGAGATGCAAAAAAATACTGAAGAAAACAGCACCTTAAAAAATAGACTAGCTCAATTGGCAAAAGAGGGCCAAAAAGCCAATGAGGAGAAGTATGCCTTAAAAAGTCAAATTTCCCAGATGGAAAAGGAATTTCAAAAACTTATTGAAGAGAATAATTCCTTCAAAATTAGATTAGAGCAAATGAAAGTTTATGGCTTTATGAGAAATCAAGATACTATAAAACAGATCCCAACAAATGAAAAAATAGGAAGCAATGTGAAATATCTCATTGGAAAAACCACTGACCTGGAAAATAGATCCAGGAGAGATAATTTAAAAATTATTGGACTACCTGAAAGCCATGATCAAAAAAGAGCCTAGAAATCATCCTTCAAGAAACTATCAAGCAAAATTGCCCCGATATTCTAGAACCAGAGGGCAAAATAGAAATTGAAACAATTTGCCAATCACCTCTTGGAAAAGATCCCAAAAAGAAAACTACTAGGAATATCATAGCCAAATTCCAGAGTTCCCAGATCAAGGATAAAATATTACAAGCTGACACCAAGAAACAATTTGAGTATTGTAGAAACACAATCAAGATAACATAAGATCTAGCAGTTTCTACATTAACGGATTGAAGGGCTTGGAATAAGATATTCCAGAGGTAAAGGAGTCAGGATTAAAACCAAGAATCACCTACCCAGAAAAACTGAGCATAATGCTTTAGGGGAAATTATGGTTATTCAATGAAATAGAGGACTTTCAAGTATTCTTGATGACAAACTAGAGCTGAACAGAAATTTTGCCTTTTAAATACAAGAAGCAAGAGAAGCATGAAAAGGTAAACAGGAAAAAAAAATCATTTCCACCCAAAGGAGGAAATCATTATCAAAGTTAAACTATTTACATTCTTATATGGAAAAACAGCAATTATAACTCATGAGGCTTTTCTCAGTTTGAGGATAGTTGAAGGGAATCTATATGTATATATATATATTTTTATATATATATATATATAGGAGTGTATACGTGTGTACAAATACATATGTGAATGTGTGCTTATGATTGTATATGTATACATAGAGGGCACAAGATCAGTTGAATAGGAAGGAATGATATCTAAAAAATAAAATTAAGAGGTGAGAGAGGAATATAATGAGAGAAGGAGAAAAGGAGAGAAAGAATAGGGCAAATGATCTCATATAAAAGAGGCAAGAGAAAACTGTTACAATGTAGGGAAAGAGGAGGGAGGTGAAATGGAATGCATCAACCTTACTCTCATTGAATTTGGCTTAAGGAGGGAGTAACATACACACTCAATTGGGTATTTTACCCCACAGGAAAGTAGGCAGGAAGGTGATAAGAGGGGGGATGATAGAAGGGAGGATAGATTTGGGGAGAGGGTAGATAGAAGCAAACACTTTTGAAAAGGGACAGGGTCAAAGGAGAAAATAGAATAAGTAGGAGGTGGGATAGGATGGAGCAAAGTATATAGTAGGTCTTTCACGACATAACAATTCTGGAAATGATGTACATATACTACACATGTACAGCCTATATTGAATTGCTTATCTTCCCAGTGGTGGTGCTTGAGAAGGAAAGAAGGAAAAGAAACTGGAATTCAAAGTTTAAAAAAAAATGCTAAAAAAAAATTTTTTTTACATGCAACTGGGAAATAAGATATACAGGCACTGGGGATAGACATCCATCTTGCCCTACTAGAAAGTTAGAGGGTATGGGGGAGGATATAAGAGAGAGCAGATTGGGGGAATGGTAGTCAATAGGCTTGCTATCTTGGGGTGGGACTAGGGGAAATATGGGGAGAAAATTAAAACTCAAGATCTTGTGGAAATGAATGTTGAAAACTAAAAATAAATTTTTTTAAAAATGAAAAATAAAGATAATAATACATATCCTAAAAAAAAGCTGTTCTCCTTCATTCAGGGTCTTTGTCTTGCTTAGGAGCTAAAGACTCCCAATTGTTGGTAACTGCTAGCCTTACTAATAAAGTGAACATGCTTGGAACTTTATTGCCTCAGTTTACTTTAATTTCAATTGTGATAGCTCTTTCCTATATTGGTTTTCCCTGGAGAATATTACTCCATGGGATCTTACCTATGCTCTATTTGCCTCTCAACTTCTATAACAAATTCTAAGATAGAATGAAAAGCTATTCCCAACAATCATTTCTTTGTTGATTAGAAACAGGACCATAATACTAGTTCCCCTTTGTCACTTCTTTTATTTTTGAATACTGAAATTATCATTAAGGCAAGCCAAAAAATTATTATCTACCCTGCTTTTCACAGAGTAGATAATCTAGAGGAAATTTCTGGATGATTAAAGCTCCCACCTTCACCCCTACCACCACCACAACCACCACCACCATCATGACTACCACCCAGCCCCAGTCCCAATTATATCATGCAGCCATGCGATCTGCCTCTATATCTATCAAAATATACTATGTTGGTAGTAGGTCTATATCCACTAGGTAAGGATGATTATTGAGGCAAATTTGAAACCTGGGAACATTCTCAACTTCAATTTGCACATCTGGTCATTATCACAATAAAAAAAATCTAGATCAGTTCTTATCAATTTCCATTTATATAAGACATATTAATGATGTGCATCCCATACACTCACAATAGTACTAGAGTTCTTCTCAATAAATAATTTTCTCTGAGATAGGTAAGCATTGGCTTTGACAGGACCCAGTAAAAGCAAAATTGCCATTGACTATAATGTAAAGTAGCAGTCATCAAAACTTTAATACTGTTAAAAAATAGAAAAGTAGATAAGTGGGACACACTAAAATAGAACGAGGGAATTAGAGTTAATGGAACTCAACAACCCAGTGTTCAATAAACCCTCAAATGTAAATTATGTAGGAAAGAATTTCCTATTCAACAAAACCTACTAGGAAAACTAGAAACAGTCTAGCCAAAATTAGGCTTTGACAAAATGTTATGCCATATTCCACAATAAATTCAAAATGGATATGAAATCCTGATCTTTCTGTCTTTTATCTCTTGAATTTTAAATATCATGCCACAATAAAATTAGAAGAGAAGAAGTTCATAGGCCTTTCCCAATGATTGGTAGGGTGTAAATTCTTAAGTAAAAAAGTAATTATGATAGACAAAATAAATAATTCTAACTTAACAAAATTTAAAAGTTTCTGTACAAAAGCTTAAATGTATCTAGAATAAGAAGTGAAAGAAGACTGGGAGAAAAATCTTTAACTCAGATATCTATGACAAAGATTCAATATATGTAGGAAATTTAAATAATTTTATAAGACCAAAAGCCATTTTCTAGTAGATAAGTAGTCAATGGATACGCACCAAAAATTCTCAAATGAAGAATTTCAAACTTTTTTCAACCATATGAAAGAATGATCTATGTCAGTAATAAGAAAAGAAATACAAATCATAAACAACCCTAAGGTTGTACCCTTACACCTAGCAAATTGGTAAAGATGACAAAAGATGGGAATACCAATATTGGAGGGGTTCTAGAAAGACAGACATTCTAGTTCATTATTGGTGAGTCTTGGAATATGAACAACCATTAAAAAAAATTTGGAATTATGCAAATATAGTGGTTGAATTGTTCCTATCTTTTTATCCAGAAATTTCACTGTTAGGCCTATGCCCCAAGGAAGACAGTGGCAAAGAGAAAGGCTCCATGTACAACAAACCATTCATAGCAGCACTTTTTGCTTTAGCACATAACTAGAAATGAAGCCAATGCATACTGATTGGGGATGGGATAAACAAATTGTGGTACATGAATATCATGAAATTTACCATGCTATCAGAAATTATGAACATAATTGTGAGCCGCTTAAAGGCAGGGATTATTTTTGTCTTTCTGTGTGTCCTTAGCACTTAGCACAGTGCCTGGAACAGAACCGGTATTTAATAAATGCTTCTTGATATGACTTGAAAGACTCACAGCGAAGTGAACAGAAACAAGAAATAAGATACTGAATAACTAGAGCAATCTAAATGTAAATAATCACCAGAAAACAGTAAAAATGAACGTTACAAAACTATACAAAACAAAGTTGGGCCCAAAGAAGAGTTATGAGGAGTCATCTTTCTCCCCCCTTCTCTCCCCCTACTCCTTTGCACAGATGAGAGAACAGACTGATGAATACAAAACATAAAAAGATAAAATATTTTTGAGGCATTGACCTTTTGTCAAAATCTTACTGAAATTTTCTTCTCTTTCTTATTTTCTCTCTTTTAAAAAATTATCATAAGGAATGGTTCTCTAGAAGGAGGGAGAGAAAGGGATGGATAGGGAAATCTAGACAATGTAAAAGAAAAAATCAAAAATCCATTTTTAAAAGAAGAAAAACAATTTATCAAGCAAAACTGTTGGGAACTTTCATCTAGAGGAAATGATAAAAAATGAGGAGAAAGATTTAAATAATGATTTTATATTATAGCATGGAAGATACAAGAAGAATGTTATTTAAAAGACCCACAGTAGAGAGGTCTTACCTAAGCAAATAGGTGGAGTTGACCACTTTCCTTGTGTGCACTGTGATTTTTGAGATCCGCTCAACAAGTAATATATATTGCATCTGTATTCCACTGAGGAGCCTGTTACATAGCTTGGCAATAATTCATTTACAATAGTCCCATGTTCAATCTCAGGTGGTGGTTTACAGTTTTCACTGTTTTCTAAGAAAAAAGTTAATTGTTGAAATAAGATAACGCATTCACAAATGCATACTCTTTCCTGCATTTGTTTTTTGAATCACTTTATTCAGAAAACAATCATTTGTGGTGGTGGAGAGAGAACAGGTCTTAAAAGTCAAGGATATCTGGGTAGATTTTATATTACTATTTTTTAAAAACCCAACATTTAAACAGCTAACATTTCAATGAATATTTCACCATTTCATTCAAGGCAATGTAACAGGAGTTTATTAAGTCACTATAATATGCAAGATACTATGCTTGATTTTGCTGTAAACAGAAAAATATGAAAAAATTGTTCTAGTTCACAAAATTCATGATATTTACACACAAATCATGAGATTTCTGATCATGGAGACTGCTATTGAAAAACCTTGGATAGCCTGCTCTAAGGGTCTCCGGAGTTAAAACTTTTCCCAGTGAAGATAAACATTATTCAAACTGTTTCCTGCTGTTCATAAAACACAATATTACTTTCAGTCTCAGCATAACTTGATCAGAGGTATCTCAAGCAGAAGAGATGCCAGGGCAAATAATTTATTTATAACTAATTCAACCAGTATATGTTTGCTAGAGGTACATAAATTTACTAAACCAGAAGGCAACAGCCATACCATTTATCCTGAATATAGCATACTTACCAATGCATTTGGGAGATGGGGTCCATTTTCCATTTTTACAAATTATCTCATCAGATCCCTTAAGATGGTAGCCATTTGCACAAGTGTACGTTACTTTATCCCCATTGTAATAAATCTTAGAAAGGAGATTTGCTGTGCCATTCATGATGGCAGGTGGCTCCTCACATGATATTTTCTCCTTTATTTCTGAAAAAAGAAATCCCAACAAGAAAAAGAGCAAAGACCATTTCTACTTATGTAACAGATTTTACTGCACAAATCTTGACTGATCTATTACTAACCAATGCAATTTGGAGGTGCTGTCCATTTCCCATTTTCACAGCGTATTTCTTCTGATCCTTCCATTTGAAAGTTAAGCTCACATTCTACATGTATTACTTTTCCATGCCGGAAGATATTGGAATGAGTTTGCATTTTGGCATTTGGAGGCAGTGGTGGTGGAGGACATCTATTTCTTCTTTCTTGAGAAAAGAAACTTGTACATTTCATTATATGACATGACATGGGGGCGGGAGCATGGAGAGCTCTAGTCTAGAATCAGAAGAATTGTGTCCTGATACCAGCTACTACACTTACTAGTTGTGGGACCCTGATCAAATCATACTTTTCCTCTTTAACTCTCAGTTTCCTCATATAAAAAAAATGAGGATGATTCTTGCCCTGGCTGCTTCAAAGTAATTGTGAGGAAAGTAGTTTAAAAGTTAATTCCCTTAGTCCAGGAGACAGACTCAAAGACATATTTAATTCCTAACAGGACCAGTAGAAGAGAATGGGACTGGAGAAAGAGAAGCTACTGTAGGAAGCTACTTGGATCTGGGAGAGTAGATCCAAAGCTGACACAGAGCCACAATCCAGGACTCTTGCAGGCTCCTTAAGGCATGAAGTATTGGGGGAAGTTTTGTTACTGAAACCCCTAAAACTGCATCATTGCCCCAAGGCAATAATCCTAGATCTTTCTCCCCTTGATTCTCCTTTTTAGGAGCCTTGAGTATGAGAAAAGCCTGTTTACCTTTCTTTGTTTTGAAAGGTTTATTTTGTCTTTATAAACAGTTAACTGTATCTAATTATAGGGATGAACTTGCTGAAAATAAAGTTGGAAAGAGGCAATTGAAAGAGAGCTATCTTCCAGAGGACATTAAAATAGACCTAACAATAAAGTGTTTTGCCAGAACATCATCTATGACTGAGGGCTCAGAGCTGAAAGAAAGATAAAGAGAATTACATATCGTTTGAAATTACTTACCAGAGTAGAAGTAGAGTGTTTATACCAGGAAATCCATCTGGGTAATAACTCAAAATTAGGGTGAGGGGCAAATAGGAGGGGTTGAAAAACTTTGATCATTATGCCATCCCTTAGCACTACTACATTTCTGTGTATACACACAGAGATATGTGTCTGTGCATGTGTCTGCACGTGTATATATTGTGATTATATATAAATGTGTGTTTCATATGCAATTGTGTGTACATGTATGTGTAGTCTCTGTCTCATGGAACTTAAATTCCAAAAGGGAATCCCCCTTTGTTTTTGTAAAATAAAATTTTTTAAAATATGAATTTATATTTTTGTATGTGTCTAACAGTGTCTGGCACATAGTAGGAATTGATAAATTCTTGCTTGCTTAATAAACAAATGTGAGCTATCATTATTATTATGAACTCATATTGCTAGTGGATAGAGAAATGGCTTTGGATAAAGAGCCATGATTAAGTCCCACTTTTATACATAATAGAATTATTATCCTGAATAAGTCACCTAATTTTTTAGCTTCCCAAAAAATTTTCTAAAAGAGAAGTCTTTAACATTTTTTGTCACTTTTGGCAGCCTGATGAGGCCTGTGGAATACTCATAATAATATTTTTAAATGCATAAAATAAAATACATTTATTTAAAAAAGAAATAAACCAAAATTATTTTAAAACAAGTTCATGGACCTCAAATTAAAAACCCATGCTAAAAAATAAATTAATGAATGGTTGAATATCTGCACTGACAGAGGAACCAACAAAGTTTCCTACACTAACAAAACCACATGTCCAGACCAAAAAAATGTTTTCTTACTATGTGTGTGTGTATGTATACACACACACATACACATATATATATTATATATATTATGCATATAGTTATTATATATTGTATATGATATAGATATAGTTAGGATATATCATATATATCTGTTTGGAAACATGCATACTTTTATGTGACAATCAAGATTTAGAGATTGCTAAGGATTTATTTAAGAGTTATGAAAGCTCCTAAGGACCCAGACTGAAAGAAGAATTCTATTTTAATGTTTATAAGTATGAAATAAAAAACAAAATTACCTTCACACACTGGAGGTTCTGGGTACCATCCAAAATGGTAGCACTGAATTAAATCTGATCCACTGAGATAGTAATTTTCAAGGCAGAAAAACTGAACTACATCTCCCTCTTCATAGGTTTTCTTCATGGGATTAAAATGTCCATTTTCTATTACTCTTAAAGGAGAACAGGTTAATTCTGGAAACAATGATTGAAAACGTGAAGAAGTTAATGTCTGCAACAAAGAAAATTTGCTTAATGTTGACGTATGTAATTGTTCAGATACTATTTTCCCCATTAGACTGTGAGTTCCTTGAGAGCAGGAATGGTCTTTGGCCTTTCTTTGTATCACCAGCTCTTAGCATCATGCCTGATACATACTAGGCACTTAATAAATGTTTATTGGCTGTCTATTTCTATAAGACAAGGTAATAATCACTCAAATAGTTTAAAATCACAAAAAGGATGAAACTTGATTTTGTAAAAAAAAACTGCATATATTAAAGATGGCAGGGCTAGGTTCCTCAATGTAATTTTTAAAATAGGATTTAAAGAATTGTTGATAGTCATTATCTTCTCACTATCGCTATAGCTAACAACAACAACAAAAAAGCAAAGTCTATGAAACCTAAGCTGCATCAATAAGATGGATTATATAAAATGAAATAGAACTAAAGAAACTTTTTTTTTAATGGGAGGAAATTATTTTCAAAGCTACCACTTACTGTTACATTTTGGAATGAGAGACCATCCATATGGATGACATTCTGCCTCTTCAGATCTCTTTCCTCCAGTAGTGAAATATCCATTATCACATGCATAGTGCAGTTTCTCCTTTACTCTGAAGATCTTCTGGCTTGTAGAGTAATTCCCATGATATAACTCAGGGACCAGGCAAGTTTCTAATAAAACATCCCCCCCCCCCAAATTTAATATTCAGGTCACTTACTAAAAAAATAAACACACACACACACACTCACAGACATCTTCAAATATGTCTCACCACTTTTAGTGTAGAATACTAAGAAAGCTCAAAATCCTGGATCACTGAATACAGAATAATAATACTTGGCAAGATTAAGATTGGAAACATTTCAAAGCACTTAAAGCAAACCTTTGACATCTACTTCCCTCTCTTCACTCATCTACCCCAGTCTCTTGCTCATAGTGCTCCTTTCTATTTGAAAGTCCCTTCCCCGCTTTTTCCACTTCATCCTATTCTTCTTGTTCATCCTTTGTTTTCAAAGAAGACTGATGAGAGCACCAGGTGGTTACATGTGAATTGGATATAAGTGAGGTAGAGTTGCACAAAGTCCTCAGTCTCACTCTCTCCTCCAGAGTCATCAAAGTCCAATAGCAAGACAAAAGTCAAGATGGGCGATGGCCTGAAATGCAGTAGAGAACCTTGGTAACTTCGATGTCTGACCAAGATTTAAGGACTAGCACTTCTAGTATGAGCCCTTTTCAGAGGTGCTCATCTACCTTTGAGGTCCACCTGTTGCCCAACTCTCACCAGTGGCTCTAAAAAACTGTAGTATGTGCAAAGGTCATACTATTCTCTTCCCAAAGTATATGATAGCCTAAAATTATTATTATTTTCTCTCCTTTACATGCCAATTGTGACTCAAAGATTTTTAAAAAACATGGGACCTGTAATCAAAGGCCTTGGGTTCAAATCTTAGCCCTGCTATTGATGTTATTGTTCAAATACATCCCCCATATTCATTTCATTTTTCATCCTAGTAGACTTAAAATTAATCAATTACAAGTCCATTTGGATTAAAAAGAAAGGCGTTCTTTTTAATATACAAATAGATCTGGGAAGGTTGGTGGCTATCAAACATTCATGCATAAATGTAAATTGCTTCCCTCCTGATTGCTAAAGGTATAGGATAGTAAGATTTAGATTTTAAGTAGACCATAGAGTCCACCAAGTTAAGCTCCCACTTTTTTTTTTTTTGCTTTTTGGGAGGGGGGAAGGCAGGGCAATTGTGGTTAAGTGACTTGCCCAAGGTCACACGGCTATTAAGTGTTAAGTGTCTGAGGCTGGATTTGAACTCAGGTCCTCCTGACTCAAGGGCTGGTAACTCTATTTACTGTGCCACCTAGCCAGCCTGAACTTCCACATTTTACATAAGTCATACAAATTGTAAAGAGAAAAGCCAAGATTCAAATCCAGATCTTATGACTTCAAGTTCAGTGTTTTTTTCCACTATATCATGTTGTCAGAGAGAGATAAAAATATTTACCCAAGGTCACAAAGTTAAATGATTTCAGAAGTTGCAGTTCCTTAATCTCTATGGTTTTTCAACTGAACTTGCCTCTTCAACGAAAGTTTTCATAATATGTCATAATTTACAATGGCTATAGTCTCAGGGAAAGGTTATACAACACCTTTGAACACACACGTGCACACCCACAAACACGCACACACACACACATCTTCCAAAAAAAGTAACAACAAAGGTGCATATCTAAAAATATTGGAATCAATTCAGAGATGCATACCAAGTTCCTTGTTACAACTTGGTTGAGAAGACCATCCTCTGGAAAGACATTGTAGCACTTCTTCATCTTTTCCTCCAGTAGTTTTATATCCTGAAGCACATCTGTAATGGAGAGTTTCTTGAATTTTATATAACATCTTCTGGTCAGAAAAGAAGCCATTATGCAAGACTGGTTTGTTACATTTTTCTGTAGTAAAAAGAAATATTCTACCTCAGTTTTAATAATGCAATTAAACTCTTTCGCATTTAAATGGTGAATTTAAAGAAGTAGAGGAATGTTATACCAAATTTTAATTTCATTCTTTATACTTCTTAGGCTTTAATTAAACTTTCAAAAATTCTATATTATAAGAAGCTAGAATATTTTTTCTAGGCAAAGAGAAAAAACAAGTCTGGTCAATGCTTTTGAAAACCAATTGGACATGCAAAAAATATTTTTAATTTGAAAAGTTTTCATTTCTTGTCTCCATATTTACAAATCCCACTTCCTTCTACCATGTCACTGAAGATGACTCAAGCATCTGCCTTTAGCAAGCATAGATATACTTTATAAAATGTTGTCCTAACATGCCAGAATATCAGAAAGAAGTATATCCTAGCTCCCCATCGAATCTGTTCCACAAAGAACTAGAAAGTGCACCAGAACAAGTTCTGATTGAAAAAGGTAAGAAAAAGTCATAATGAGTCATTTTTCTAAGCCAGGTCAAGTTAGGGAGACAGAGAGGTTGATAGATGAGGAGGACAGGATTTAACCAAGAGTGCATAGCTGGCGGAACATTCCAGTGGCCAGAAACTTGAAAGAGTGCTAAGACTAGGTACCAGTGCAAGAAAGACTAAGGCAGGAAGAGATCATGGAGCCGGGGAGGGAAACTTGTTAGCCTTGTCATCCACTACTTAGTTCTGAATTGGACTGGGGGGAGGGCAAAGGGAACCTGCACATAGGTGTGGCAGAGATGATCAGTTGCAGTATGTGATTCTGGCTGTGTACTGAGCAAAGAACAAGTTCAAAAGCAAAAAGTGACTGCATGGTGTTGATCTCAGGAGTGGAGCAGGGACTCCATTCTAGTCTCCAGTCCAAGCTGAAGCCAACAGTGGAATAACTAGAGTGAGTGTCTCACACAAAGGGGAGTTATCTAGTCTAGAGCCTAGATGGTGGAGAGAAACCAGGAAGTTGCCTATGTTCTCCACAGTTTCCACCAGAAATAATGTTAAATTAATCCTCTAAAACATTTCTGGAGTGACAGAATTCACAAAAAGATGGAGTGAAACCAATTTCCAGCCCAAGATAACTTAGAAGGACTTCAGGAAAGGTCTGTCTCACTTGGATAAAAGGGAAGCATAGCCCAATGCAGGCAGTTTTGGGACAAGCCAGGGAGAGGCTCTTAGCCACAGCACAGATCAGCAACTGACAGGCTCCATGGCCTTGACTCAATAGACCAGTGGCACTGCAGGCCAGTTGTGAGGCCTCCGGCCCCAGCACAGAATGCAAACTGCCAGCCCTGGAACCGAGGACACAACAGATACAAGTAGACTGGGCTACTCTAGTTCAGAGCAAACTGCCAGACCCAGAGGTCCTGACACATAAAGCCAGTGAATAGGCCCATGGCCCCCAGTGCAAGAAGTTTGGTACAGTGTCCCCTTCCCCCAGGAGCAGAACTCAAACTTTCTTTTCTTTTTTCTTTTTTTTATTGACTTGTTTATTTACTTTTAGTTTACAAGATTCAGTTCCACAATCACCTGAGTTTCAAATTTTCTCCCATCCCTTCCTCCCCACTCCACTGTGGCATACAATCATGTATCAGATCTGCAAATACTTTCACATTGTACAATAGTCTGGTTGTACAGAAGGGTTGTAACCAATGGAGTGAACAATGGAAAAAACAAAAACAAAAACAAACATGGAAAAGAATGATGGCATGTATTGCTTCAGTCTCCATTTAAACTCCAGTTTTTCTAGATCTTTCTCTGAATGTAGACATATACTTCCATTCTGAGACTTGTAAAGTTGTCTTTTAACTGTGCATTGCTGAGAAGAGTCCAGTTTTTCAAGGTTGGCTGTCACACATATGATGTGTCTGTGATTGTGTACAAATTTTTCCTTGTTCTGCTCTTCTCACTTAGCTTTGCACAAGCCTCTCCAGGTAATTATGAAGTCCATCTCCTTCCCATTTCTTATAGCACAATAGTATTCCATTACATTCATATACCACAACTTGTTCAGCCATTCCCCAATTGATGGGCTTACCCTAAATTTCCAGGTTTTTGCCACCACAAAGAGAGCTGCAATAAATATTTTTGTACGTATGGGTCCTTTTCCCACTTCTATGATCTCTTTGAGATACAACCCCAAAAGTGGTATTACTGGGTCAAAGGGATGCAATTATTTATAGCCCTTTGGGCATAGGTCCAGATTGCTCTCCAGAATGGTTGTATCAGTTCACAGCTCCACCAACAATGCAGTGTTCCAATTTTTCCACATCCTCTCCAGCATTTGTCATTTTCCTGTTTTGTCATCTTAGCCAATCTGACTGGTGAGATGTGGTACTTCTAAGTTGTTTTGATTTGATTTCTCTAATCAATAGTGATTTAAAGCATTTTTCCATATGCTTAAAGATATCTTTAATTTCTGCCTCTGAAAATTGCCTGTTGTTATTCTTTGACCATTTATCAATCGGGGAATGACTTGTATACTTATAAATTTTACTTAATTCCCTGTATATTTTAGAAATGTGGCCTTTATCAGAGACAATGGTTGCAAATATTCTTTCCCAATTTCCCACTTACCTCTTAATCTTGGTTACATTGGCTTTGTACAGAAACTTTTCAATATAATGTAATCAAGATTATCTATTTTGCATTTTATAATGCTCTCCAACTCTTCTTTGGTCTAAAGTCTTCCCTACTCCATAAATCTGACAGATAAACTATTCCTTGCTTCCCCAGATTATTTACAGTATCAGCCTTTATATGCAGATTGTGTACCCATTTAGACTTGACTTTGGTGTACAGCATTAGATGAAGGTCTATGCCCAGTTTTCGCCATACTATATTCCAATTTTCCCAGCAGTTTCTGTCAAATAGTGAGTTCTTAACCCAGAAACTGGGGTCTTTGGGCTTATCAAACAGTATATTACTATAATTGTTGACTACTGAGTCTTTTGTACCCAATCTATTCCATTGATCTACTACTCTATTCCTTAGCCAGTACCAGGCAGTTTTGATGACTGCTT
>CM053593.1:78981031-79018060 GCA_028646575.1 Pseudocheirus occidentalis | reverse complement strand
CTAAAGACTTGGGCAGAGCCGCATCTCAAGGCCCATGACCACAGGCAAATGTCTTCCCTGGGAAGGTTTACTTTCCCAGAGCCAAAGAATCAAGGAGAACTCAAAAAGGGGGGAGGGGTCCCAGAGCCTACACCTCATAAGAAGTTCTGACTGAGTATGATGGCAACGGTCATAGCAAAAGCTTGAGAACAATAAATAGAACTCACCTCAGAGATATTTCTGATGAGAAACACTCAATAATGAGCAAACTTCTCCCAAAGAATTGTATATTACATGTAAAGTACATTTTCCATCTGGATCATTTTAGTGATGAAAAGGGCACAAAAAGTATTTTTCATATAAAGGAAAACATGTATATTTATTGTGGATGTATGTGTGATACTACTTCTGTTATAGATAATACCTAAAGGGAGTAAGCCATGAATTTTATTGTTTTATGTAAAATTTTATTATCTTGTATAAGTTGTTTTATGAAAAGTTGATAATACATGCATATGCAGAAACACCACTTTAAAATGAGATTTAAGCAGTTTTTATGGAAAATTAAATATAAAGACTCAAATCCTCTTGTGAACAATGTAGATTAATGCCTTGTTTCTATACAAACAATTTGTTAACAAAGAGGCAAAGAACTATTCATTGAAACACAGAATAATATGAACAGAGAAACACAGTTTCAAGGACACCAAAGTAATGTGTTGACCATGTTGAATTTTTTACCTCTACAAAGCAGTATGATACCTTGGATATCTTGCATATAACTATTTGATGACTAGAAGAAGTAAAACTAAAAGAAAATTGTATAGTAATTTCGAGACTGAAATATAATTTTAAAAGGGCTATCAATTTCACAGGGTAGATTTAGGGAGTTGTGACCTTTTAAGTGGAAGATACTACCCTAAGAACCAAAAAGTTCTCATTAAATATATCAGAACCAGATATTTTAAAATCAAGTATAGGAAACTGAAAGAAAAGCCTGACGTAGAAACATGAGAATAAGAACTGAAGATAAAACAAGGGCCTAAAACTCTGTTCTGTCAGTGCTGTGGTGGCTAAAAATAGCCAACTAACGAAGACTTCTGCTGGTGGCAGACGGAACTGACTTCATAAGCTAAGAGCTTTAATAATAACTATGGTCTTTCAGCACCATTTACAGTTGGAAAGAGCTGAAATTTTTCATAGCCTCTCTTTTGCTACCTTTATCTTGAGAAGGAAAAGCAAATGAGACATTGTGTATGCTTTGGTATCTCAAGGACCTGAACAAGTTTCTTTTTTTTTTGCCTGATTTAGAGTCACCCTGGGCTGTGATGCTGTAAGCTCCATTGCAGCAAGACAATGTACCATGGATAAGTGAGCAACTGTTTGATCTGTTCTTTATAGCCCAGAGAAGTGTAGTTTGATGAGCTTTGTAGAGAATCATTATTCACATTAACAGGTATGTCTTTTTATGTCTATGTCTAAATGTCATTTTAAAGAGTGATTGTAAATTGATGCTATATTCAAGTAGAGAAGAGGATCGAGGCAGGCCCTGGCATGACCCACCAAGCAGGTCTCAGACACCCAGCATGGAGCAACCCACCAGGCAGGCCCTGGAGATCCACGCTAGAGGCTGTTGCCAGACATGGCCTGCTGATCCACCAACCACAAGGGCCACTCCCAGACCTATCACCACAGTGTGGGGATCTGACTGAGCTGGGTAAAAGACAAAGGTAGGCCCACAGCAGGGGCAGCAGCTACTTCTGAGACTACCCATCCACAGTCTGGAAATTTAAAAAGACCTTATCTGAACTTCCAGGGACCAAGAAGACAGTCTGAATCCTGGCTGCTCCAATCCCCCTCTAAGCCAAAAATACAGTAATTGTTGCCCCAGGGGAAAATTTTAAGCAGTAAAGGCTTAGGAACCCTAGAGGAAGGGCATGACTAAGGTCTTACCTCAAAAATGGGGAGAAAGCAGGCTGCAAAGACAAAGACAAAGACTCTGGAATCCTGTTATGGTGAGAGGGAGGAATCAGGCTCAGAAAGAGAGAGAATTGACTCCACACCCACAGCTGAAGCCTTAACAGGGACTATGACCTGGTCTCAGGCTCAGAAGGCATTCCTAGATGAGGTCAAAAAGAACTTTGAGAAGAAAAGAGGATTCATCTACCATAAAAGTGGTAACAGTGATAACAGTAAAAAGTGACTGTCAAGCAATAAGAGGTAAAGCAGATATGTTTGGTGCAGATGTTCCCAAATGGACTAATGCCATCAATTATCCCTGCAAGATTCCTGTAAGTATATATAAATAAGTCAGTCAGTCAGTCAGTCAGTCAGTATCTTTTCCACAGACACTGAGTGCATTTCTGGAGGAATGTAATTTAGATTTATATATTTTGTGATGTATTTATTTTTATACATTGATTTTATTATGTTAGTCTCTACAATATTTATTTTACCTTTTTGTTAAGTAAATTGTTATGTTTAAAATCTAGAAATATCATTATTGTGTGTGGCCATGTAAATATTATATCTTGTATATTACCTTGTGTGTGGCTGATTGTATATGTAGAAAACATAATAGATTGGGTGTCGAGAGATAGAGTGTTGTGGAGTATTGTATTTTCTCTCAACAGGGTTATCCTTAGACTCAGACTTTGAGTATAACACTGTGATAATGATCTCTCTCTGGTAATCTAGACTTACTAGAATGAATGTATGTTAGAGTGAGCAATGCAACTCAGAAATCAAGCAACCATTTAATTAATAAACAGTTATTAAGCACCTGCTATGTGCTATGCATGATGCTAAGTGTTGAGCATATCAAAAAAAGATGAGAAGTAGGTGGCAATTATACAAAATAAGTATCTCTATACAATCTCAGGCATTTACCATCATAACTAGGCATATCTTCCAGAAGGCTTTATAGTAGCAAAGCTTACTCCACACTGTGACCCTCTTACAAATTAATATAGCCTTCAGCAGACATCATCAGAGGATATTCTCAAGCTCAGCTAGCCCTTGTAATGGTAATGGAATTTAAAGATCCCCCTGTATTGCCTTGGTTTTGGGGTTGAGTGTTGAAACCCAGAGCTTCTGAATCCCACTTGTGGGATAGACTTGTTCACGTGAAGAGAGAGGGCTGAACTAGGAGGAGCTGGTATGGTGGATTTAGAGAGATGCCAGAAGAACTTTGGGGGCAGAATCATGGAGGCAGAGAGAGAGAGAGAGAGAGAGAGAGAGAGAGAGAGAGAGAGAGAGAGAGAGAGAGAAATCAAAGATTGAGATTGAGAGAGAGAGAGAGAATTGCTGGGGGCCAGAGTTGCTGAGAGAAAGAGAGAACTGCCAGCTGAGAACACCTGGACTGCTGAGGGCCAGTTGGAGCTGCCCAGGACTTTTGAGAGATGCCACCTAGAGCTGCTAAGAACTGAGGAGGCATGACTGTGGTGCTGGCATCTTTTTTGTCTGTTTTGATGTTGTTTCACCAGATTCCTCTGCTGGTGAAGGACAGTGCTGTTGTTGCAGAGGTCCTAGAACCTTGATGTTGGTTCAGAAGCCCTGAAGGAGGATTTTCTTGTTATAAGTTTACAGAAATCCTGGAAGAGGGTCTTGCTGATGTTTTCAGGGGTTCTGCAGGCAGAGAGTGAATTGATGAGGACACTGTCAATGTATCTTATGGCTTTGTTAAGCTTTGTCTCTCCAGGAACAGATATTGCTGAGAACTTGCCTCAGGTCAAGATGAAGCAAAGACCCCTCCTTGGGTATTGAATGCTGTGATGATATCTTACCCTTGTTGTGGCTTAGGGGTAGATGGCCTTTGTGCTCTTCACTGACCCTTTTGAGAAGGTGTCTGGTGTTAACTGATAATAATTGTAATTCAGTTGTGATCCGGGGGTGGGAAACTTTTGACTTTTATACTTTGTGACTGACCAAATGAATGTACTTTGTTTATGATTGGAAATTAATCTCCATTTGAGAAGAGAGTCTTTGTGATTGACTAAATGAATGTACTGCCCAGGGGTGGGGTACCTGGACCTTAGTACTTTGTGATTAAATTGAGGACTTACTAAATTATTGAGTTATACATTATGAATGCTGTATTTTGACTATTCTGTGAATATTTTATCTTAATTTGCCACTGAATAAATGAAGAATTACTATGCTGGTATTCCAAACCTGGGAAGTGCCTTTGCTTGGCATTACAGCCCTCTGGCAAATGAAAATTTTCTCCATCTAGGAAAGAGACTCTAAATTTTTCTCTGTCTGGCAGCAGACACATTTCTCTTTCAATTGCAGTTCTATTATCAAGCTTTTATGACTTTTTTTTACCTCTATTCCTGCCAACTTTTCACTTAATTAAAGCTTCCCCAGACAGCAAGACCCTCACTTCCTGTGGGGTGTCTTCAAGGAAGATGCTTTCACCAATGCAAGGCTCAGATTTGTTTTCTACAATCATGTTCTTTCTCTTGTGGACACCTGGGTGATACTTCTACTTTCCAAGACAGTGTTCCTCACTTCTTTGAGAGTTGAGAAGCAACTCCAATTTTTCCCTAATTATCTTAAGTCTCTTCTGTCTCAAATAACTTTTATCTTAAAGAGCAAAGGAAACTTGGTTAAATTATCCAAAACCCCATAGGTTGTTACTATCTATATCCAATATGGTGGGAATGGATGTGAGTGAAAACTCCCAAGTCTGCTTAAGAGACACCACATATTGGAGCAGAGAAAGAAATAGAACAGTTACCATACTGACCACATCATTTTACCAAATACAGGTCTTTTAAAAGATGAACTCAGGATTTCTCTTACTCTATGCAATTTATATTACCACTAATACTCTCTCTCCCACTGAAATGACCTTGTTTGTTTTAACCTGTGTACATAATTTATTACAACAGTAGACTATAAACTGCTTGAGGAGAAGGATTATTTCATTTCTGTCTTTGTAGCATACTGTCTTGCATATTGTAAATAATATCCTTTGTGTATCTCCTAGGGCATCCTCTTTCACTCATGGGCCAGCAAAAATCTAATGCAGGTTCAAGACTCCCTGTGGGCTAATACCCACCTGAAACCATAGATCATGTGTCCCCGTCATTATGTGTAACTTTATTAGCCACAAGGGATATTAGTTTAAAATAAAAGACATATAATCAAACAACATTGTAAATTAGGTGACAAGAAAGGATTATCTATACTACATGCACATCTGGTGCACTCTTCCATAGTTTATGACACCACCACTGGGAAAACAATACAGAGAAAGAACCCATGTGTCCAGGGAGCACACATGGAGGGCATACATGTAACCAAGGAACTTCAATACAATTACATTCAATATGCATTTATGGAATGACTGCTGTGTGCTGGATACCTGTTGGACTATTGGTGTCCTTTGGTAATGTCATAATCTATTGGGCAAATCATTTTTGTTTTGGGTATCATATCACAATTGTATTGAGCATCACATTGTTTCTGTTGAGTATCACATTCTTTCTATTTCCACTGGTCTCATGGTCACCAAGCTTATCTCTGTTAGGTTCTTCAGGGCCATCTGTTGGGTGCTTAGCCATCTTCTACCAAAGTGGAATTGATGAGGGGCAGGCTCTAGAATCTCCCCTTGAGCTCTCCTTGAATCTTTGAGGTACAGGCCCTAGGAAACCCCTTGAAGTAAATCTTTCCAGGGAAGGCATTTGCCTGAGGTCATGGGCCTTAAGTTGTGGCTCTGCCCAAGTCTTTAGCCCTCCTTTGTTCCAATAGTTTCCTACCCTTGATGCTCCTGTTCCCACCCTTGAACTGTCCTGGTCCACTATTGTCTATAGTCTCCAGGTAGCCTCCAGTAACTTCCCACCCTTAATCACTCATTACTGGAGTCTGACCTCATCTTGACTCCTGAAGACCCTCCCTAAATTCATTACTGGAGTCTGATCTCATCTGACTCCTCCTGAAGACCCTCCCCAAACTCCTCCTCTAGACCACCCCTAGATTCCTCCCACAACCTTTTTGTGCATATGAATCCCATCTCCTCTCCATGTAGTGTGAAAGCACCATAGAATTACCTAGGATAGACTGGCTCCTTGAGAGTCCACCCCATATGGTGAACTATTAATAAACTTTGCTTTGGCTGAGAAGACTTGAGTTGAATTCTTTTGGCAGGATGTGTCATGTTGGTATTTTGGGGTCCCAGGCAACCTTAACCCTCTCTGTGGGTACCCTCTTCAGAATGACTAAAAAAACCCTATTCTTGATGAGAAAAGGATGACAGATTTTTGGAATGTAGCTAAGGCTATAGGCCACTTGTTAGCTAAAGGCAGGCCCAAAAGCCAATCAGTTCTCCCAGACTAGGTTTGTTGTAAGTCTGTTTTGGTGATTTGAAGTCTATAGTGCTAGACAGCTACGAAACTTTCAGTTATAAAATTCTTTATAACTCTTATTAGAGCCCTAATAATGTTCTGTTGTTATGTTCCTCATAATCCATTTGGGCATTCTGCTGAAAACAAATCAAATCCAAACAATAACAACAGAAATGGAGCTGTATTGAGAGTGGAGCTCCCAAGATCTTCACTGATTGGAATTCAAATGAAATTGAGCAATCAATCTGTTGACTAAGTATTTAATAAATGCCTAAAATGAGCCAGGCACTGTTTTAGGTGCTGGGTACACAATGACAAAAATGAAATAGTCCATGCTTTCAAGGAACTTACACTGTATAAGGGAGACAACATGTACATATATAAGTATAAACAAAATGAACAAAAAAATGTACATAGTTAAGGGAGGAACACTTCCAGGAACTGATTCAGGAAAGATTCTTACAGAATATGATGTATGAACTGAACAAAAACAAAAATTGAGCAAAGAAGGCACGGTAAGTGATATCCCTTTCCTCTTCTGGACTGTCTTTGTTCTGTATATATGTGAAAAACAAAACACCCCTAACATCTGAGCTACTTTATAGACAGTGAGAACCTCATTATCTCCTTCTGTTTGTCTTTTTTAAACTAGTTCTGTAATTTTACCAGCTTCACTATTTATGAGAGGAATCAGCCATGTTTTATTTATTATCCCTCACCCCCAACCTTGACTGACTTTCTAGCTTCTCCAATTTTTCACCAGTCAATCTACCCCTTTGGTATCTTTTCCCTTTCCCCCAGCCCCACTGTCCAGCTTTCATTTACATTATCTTCTCCCATTAGCATATAGGCTTTTTCAGGGTAGTGAGTTAATTGTTTACTTGTATAAGCACCCCTAATCCTTAGAACAGTTTCTGGCTCATAAGCACTTAATAAATTATCTATCTATCTATCTATCTATCTATCTATCTATCTATCTATCTATCTATCACCTTTTTGGAATAACCAGAAAGGAAATATACTAGTGAAGACTGGCACTTTCTTTGCAACTTATAGTCATAGGATTGCCTATAGCACTTATTAATAGAGTCACATAGCCACTATATGTCAGGAGCAAGACCTGAACCAAAGTCTTCATGACTCTGAGATGAGCTATTTATCCACTACATTCCATTGCTTCATACCATCTCCATATAGTTGTTGATTTGAATGAAATGTAGCCTATTTAAATTCCTTTTAGGCAGAGATGATTTAATTTTTTGTATTTATATCTCCAAATACCTCACATACAATAAGTACTTGATACATTTAAAAAAATCGATTAACCTTAGATAAGAATTTTGAATACTTGCCTTTCTCAACTCAAGCTGACTTTGGAAGATTTAAGCACGGTTGCTTTGAAATTTAACCTAGAATTGTCTGTGTCTCTTTCTAGGGAGCAAATGGGAAGAGCAAGCCCTAACTAAATATAGCAATACTACACAATTAATTTTTTTTACAGACTTCAATGTATATGAAGTACTTTTCTCAAAATACCCCTATGAGATAGTTAATGGAATTTTTACACTAAATGTTTCCACCTCTTTTATGAAGAAGAAATAGATGAAAGAGGTGGCAACAGATATAATGCCTCTTTCAAATGGATAGAAATAGATGCAGAAATGAAAAGACATACCCAAGATGACAGAGCTTGTAAGCTGTGACTTGAGTTCAGATCATCCAGACTCAGAACCTAGTATTCTTTTTCCTACGCCACACTGTGTGACTTTTTCCCTTTCCCAGATTCTGTGGTAGACATCTTCTATTGGTATTTAATTCTTGTCATCTTTCAACCTCCTCCTATTAACACCACACTTTGAGTCATAAATTGAGATCAGGAGTAGCTGTTTAAGGATCAGAGCAAGTCTTTAATACTGAAATATCTTCATATTTCATCTACCAAAGTTATCCGGCTTCACGGTAGAGGCCTGTACTTCATTACTGTTCAGTCCTGTCTCCCTTTAGGGTTATCTTGTAAAAGATACTGGAATGGTCTACCATTTCCTTCTCTAGTTCATTTTACAGATAAGGAATTGAGGCAAACAGGTCTCAGTGATTTGATTAAGGTCACACAACTTGTCTGAGGCTGGATTTGGACTTAGATGCATCTTCCTGACTTCAGGCCCAGCACTTTATCCCTCGTATCATGTAGTTGCCTTAAGGAAATACATTAAATTACCTCGAATTCATTTCTGAGGGGGTCATGAAATCATAGCCTTTATGATTGCTTAACCATTGTTAGTGATGTTTGAAAGGTCTTTAGAAATGAGAGGTTACTATAGGACTAGAGAAGAACAAATGCTTTAACTTGGAAAAGAAGGAATATGGGTAGATTCTTCAAATTAGAAATCACTCGGCTTGCCTTATATTCCTTAAAATATTCTAAAATATAATATTGAAGGAATGATTTGTGAGCATTTTGAAAAGGGAAGTTTCCTAAAAGCCAATATGGCCTTATCAAGAACAGGTCATGGTAGACTTATTCATCTTCTTTTATGACACATTTATTAGACCAGCAGACCAGGGAAATGGGGCATTCATAGTTTCCTTGATCATCAGCAAATTATCTGACAAAATCTACCATACTACTGATTATTGGTTTTCAGTTTCTTGACTCTATCTTTCCATTTGCACGTTTTTATATGGTTTTTACCCAGTCACTCCAGAGAGATACATATTTCAAACTTAAAATCATTATGATAGGCTTCTAAATTTTTCCAAAATGATACCCATACACCAACATCACACGTCATATACCAAGGCAAACTCCAAAGGGGAATACAACTTAGATTTAAAGGATGCCAATTCAGTAATTATTGTAATGAGAGTTCATGTCAGACATTTGACATGTCATATTTTTTGAGTTGTTAATTTATTTAAAAATATATTTGTGATTGAAACTATCTCTTCTTCCTTTTCTTTTTTCTCCCTACTCCTCTAGTTCCCCATTTCTCTTCTCTTTCCATTACATTTGTTTAAAAAAATAATAAATCAACTAATTAATCAGTTAGCAAGAATTTATTAAGCACCTAATCTAAATGACAGGTCCTATGTTAGGCATTAAAGGTACTAGTTTCTGCTCTCAAGAAGCACGCATTCTATTAAAATGGTAGCCAAAAAAGATAATAAAATCTTGAATTATATCAAGAGGGTCATGTCTTCTAGGAATATGGAGGTGATACTATACTCTGATCTGTGAGATCACATCTACAGTATTGTGTTTAATTCTGATTATCACATTTTAGGAAGGATATTTATCAGAGGAAAGTATAGAGAGTTCATCAGTCAAGATGGCAAAGACCCATGAGTTCATGCCTCATAAGGACTGGTTGAAGGAGCTCAGGATGTTTAGCCTAGAAAAGAGAAGCCTTGGGGGACAGTATGAAAGCTGTTTTCAAATATTTGTGCATTGTAGATTTGCAGTGTCATGCGCAATCATCCTTTTTATTGTACGATACTATGAAAATTCTTGTTGTATTCCATAAATTAAACGCAAAATTTAGTAATAATTAAAAAATCAAGCCATCATGAAATCTTAGACAGAGTCATCCTTGAAACCAGGAGACCCACCTCTGATATGTACTGGCTATGTGACCAAACTTTTTAGGCAGTTCTCCAAGAGTATAAGTTGCAGAGAAGGTGCCTCCCTGCATTGGTAGAAGGAGGCCCTTCATGTGGAATTCACTCTACTTATAAAATCACAGGACTGATATCTAATCCTAGAGGATTTGTCAAAAATCTTCTTTGGTAATATATGTGTATCTAAGGGCTTTTTTGTGTATTTTTGTTTTATTTAAAAGAGGCAACCTTTGTGAAGGCATGCTACTGGTTTGTTTTGTGGACCTCTAGGCACTTATCATTTGCTTAATAATTATAATAAACTGCATTATCATGAAAATTAAACCCTCCAGAGCCAAAATCACTGAAACAATATGGTGATCCAGTCCATTTCCCTCCAGCACATGTTATTCTGTTAGCGCCTATATTTTGAAAGCCTGCATGACATTGATAGCGCACTATTTCTCCAGACAGATAACTGTGCTTTTTAGAACCAATAATATTAGCATTCTCAAACTCTGGAGGCACTCCACATCCCACATCTGAAATGGAAAAAAAAAGTCATACAGTTACATTCAGTGCAGTATTTCAATGAATTGTCACATTTAGAGTAAATTATTTATAATATTTCACAAAAAACTAAAAATTACCTAAACAAAAAAACTTACACTTAACGTGTTTATAAAAAATTTGTACAGAGGAGATTCCAGAGGAGATTTTTGCATTAGCAGGCACTTTGAAGGAAGTGCTGGACACCCTAAATCCCAAATCTTGTCAGCCAAAACTACTGGCCATAGCTGAATGTTACCATATCGGAGGGGAGTCAGCTGGAAAGCACATTCATATAATGGAATAGTCTTGTGGTCATCTCATGGAAATTAAGTCAGTGAACTGTGTGTTCTGAGGAGACCACTTTGCACAGAGATCTGATATACTACTGGAAGCATACCCAGCAGGGACAGATGGGAAGATTTTGAGTTACAGTTCAAAAATTTTCAGCAACCTATTCATTCCTTTTCTTTCTACTTCTTTTCAATTTTACTTTTAATGCACCATTTCACACAGCACTTTTCTTTCACATTGTGTATTGGGCAAACTGCTCAAGTTTGAGTCAGAAGAGATGGATTCCCTTCCCAGCCCCAACTGAACTAGTTTTCGACCATGGGCAATCCATGCCTGTCTTCTTTCCACAGAGCCTTCTGTGCTTCAGTTTCATCATTTGTAAAATGGGAATAATGCTGTTTGCCCTGTCATCATCAAATGACTGACATGAGGAAAATGTTCTATCATCACCTGAGTTATTATTAGCTCTATTTATTTTTTTTGGTTCAGACTTGTGTTTGTCCTTTTGCCTGGTTGAGAAAATCACCTTAGCAATGCAGATCACCAATTCATCTGCAGTCTATAGTTTTTAGAGAGTTGTACTGACTCAGCACTGAGGGGTTAAATGACTTGCTTAGGGTCACATGACTAGTATGTGTGAGAAACATTGTCATAGAAATCAATCTGGTCATTTTTCTCTAGCAAAGGGTGATTTAGAGTATACCTCTACATGTTGGGGGTTTGGTCCACACTCCATGCTGACATGTTATTGTACGAGATCCCTCTAGACTGTGATGGTCTTGGCATCTGTATTCCACCACAGATCCTGTTGCATATTTTGACATCTCTGGGGTGATAATATCACCATTTTCAACAGGTGGTGGGGCTCTGCATTCTTTATATGCTGTAATAGAATGGCTCATTCAGGAAAATAAATTGTCAACATGTCATCATCTTTGATGGTGACTCCCACCATTCCCTGAGATTATATTTCTATTGATGTTATTGTAAACAATTTATTATACCACTGTTTTCTTGGCTGCATACTCACAGAAAACCTTTCCCAATCACTCTCAAGTCTAGTGCTTTCCCTCTGCTGATTATTTTTTAATAAACTGCCAGCCATTCAAACTCTACTGCAGAGAGCACAACTTCAATGGGCTGACCATGTTATACAAATGCCAAATTGCCTAAAAGGCTATTTTATGGAGAAGCCACACAAGGCAAGTGCTCATATGGTGGTCAGAAGAAGTGATACAAGGACACTCTCAAGGTCTCTGAAGAATTTTGGAATTGATTGTGTGACATGAGAGATACTGGCACAGGACCACCCAGCATCAAAGAAAGTGCTGTGTTCTGTGAGAAAAGCAGAACTGAAGTTGCTCAAAAGAAACATGAGATTGAAAAATTTGGAGAATCTACCCCAAATGTTCACATGGCCGATTTGTGTGGGACCTGCGATAGAGCATTCTGAGCTTGTGTTGGTCTGATGAGACACTAATATTGTGATGTCATTTTGGTCTTCTTTGAGTTTGAAGAACAACCACCAGCTATGTCACCTAACAACTCCTTAGAGTTATAAGAAAAAACATTTTATATTCAATATAGGTGGCAGTATGACAAATATTCCAAAAAAAGCTTGGCCTCAATTTAATTTTACAAAATTATGAAAATAAAAGAAGAGATTTTAATATGATGTTCCTGGTGAATCTGTTAGGTTGTGTGTTTTGGGCATCCTATATGTAGAAACTTTTCTTACAAAATCTAATGATTGGGGGAAATGTTGATGGAAAAATAGATAATACTTACGAATACATCTAGGGTATTGCAGCTTTCCTTCTGAACATTGTACTTGAAATTGTGCTCTTTGTGAATCTTTCTTATAGCCATCCTTGCAAGCAAATTCAATAGTACTTCCTGTTTCAATATACTGCTGTACAGATTTTGTCCAACTCAGTTTTATATTGTTTTTCTTTAGGTCTGCTAAGGTTACTATGCATGGTTCTGCAACACAGAGGAGAAAGCTAGCAACTTGTAACATATGAATTGAGTATTTTGAAGAATTTAATACATTTTAAAAATAAGTAATTTAAAAAGTAAATCATGAGATGCCTCTAATCACTAGTGATTCATCACTTATTGTGTTCTTTTTACTCCAGAGCTGGCAAATACCCCAGTGCCAGCTGGAGCCAAATGTAAATATACTTGGACAATATTTAACAAAATAAAAATAAAATAGAACATAAATAAGGATAATAAATTGTTTTCTAAGGTACTACACACTAGCAGGGATCCATATAAAGTTTAGTGGGCCCCAATTCTAAGGGAGTTTGACACCGCTAAGACTCCTTGCACCAAAATTCTATTCTAAACATACCTAGACATGATGGAAGGGCTGACCACTTCCCTTCTTGACACGTCACTTGACTGGAACCCTTCATTTTATAAAAGGATTGACATTTGTATTGCACCGTTGATCCTGAAGAATATTCCTCTACTAAGAAGTCAGTGACAGCTCCATGGGAAATACTTGGAGGTTTTCTACATGTTGCTGCTGTTGTTGCTAAAAAAGAATGTTTTTACTTTGAAAACAATGGAGGAAGTATATTGGATAGCAATAAAATGGCTGAAGTATCAAGAAAACTATCAGTGTTATGTGATTTGTGAATGTATGAAAAAGTTGAGAGAATATGCATTATCTTGGAAGAGATTAATTATAAACATATGGCTTTTAGAAGGATTAACCCTTAGCACAGTAATTTCTTAATGCTCAAAGATTAAATTGCCTACTATGTAGTGATTACTAAGATAAGGAATTAGGCTAATAATCAATCAATCAGCAAACATCTGTCAATAACCTTTAGAGTCTGAGCCACTGTGTTCAGTATAGAAGACAAAGTTAAAATAGTTCATGCCTTCAGAGAGCTTATATTCTATTACAGTAAACCTGTATATACCTGTGTATATATGTATATATATTTTAGTCGTTCAGTTGTTTCAGTTGTGTCCAAAACTTTGTGACCCCATTTGGGGTTTTCTTGGCAAAGATACTGAAGTGTTTTATCATTTCCTTCTACAGCTCTTTTTATAGCTAAGGAAACTGAGGGAAACAGGGTTATGTGACTTGCTCAGGGTCACACAGTTAGTATCTGAGGCTGGATTTGAGGTCAGGTCTTTCTGACTCCAGACCCAGCACTCTATCCATTGTCCCAGCCAACTTTATGTATGGGTGTGTGTGTGTGTGTGTGTGTGTGTGTGTGTGTATACACACAATTTAACATAAAAATGTAACCAGCTTAATTATAAACAAATGGCTTTCACTAGATTAACCTAAGTCCCAGTAGACTTCTCAATGGTCAAAGTTTAAACTATTTTACACGTAGAAATTACTAAGACAAAGAAGTAGGCTAATTTTTATTCAGATCACTATGTGGTATAGTGGACAGAGTGCCAGACTTGAAGTCAGGAACGTTCATCTGGCTGCAAACACTTATTAAACTATGCAACCTGGGCAAGTCATTTTATCCTGTTTGTCCCAATTTCCTCATTTCTGAATTAAGCTGGAGAAAGAAATGGCAAACTACATCAATGTATTTGCCAAGAAGCCTCCTATGGGGTCACCAAGAGTCTGACACAATTGTAAATGAATAAACAACAACGTTTAATCAATCAACAAACATTTTAAACTACAGACTGTGTCCCAGGCACAATTCTGCATACTAAGGAAACAAAGACTAGGGTGACCCTGTCCTGCCCTCAGGGAGCTTAGGCTCTATTTAGGGAGAAAATATGTGCATACAGAAGTATTTATAAGATCTATTCACTATGTACTAGATATTTTGGGGGTATCTGGCACTAGCAATGGGGGAAAGGATAGGAAAGGTTTCATGTAGGCCTAGGCCATGGCAATCTCTATTTCTTTTCATTACAAATAATTATGATATTGCTAGTAACACCTTACACCATTAAGAGTCTATTTTCAAGCTCTTTAACTTTACTTTTGACATCTTAAATCATCTTTCTATAATACTAAAATACTTACAGAAGGATTTATTTGATCAAATAAAGATAATAGATACACCATCATGTTTATATTCAGTAATATGCTGATAAATTATTCTTCTTTGTTTTGGTTGTTAATGAATGACTTTGGACACAGGAAATATGGAAAGTTATTTTCATCCTCTATTAGCTTATATTTATAAATATAATTTTATAATATAACAATGTAAATTTATAATTTATAATAAATTATAAATATGTATAATAGAACTATATAAATAATTTATAAATTAATTTATAAATTAATAAATATTTATAAATATAAGTAGATTTATAAATCTCATCCTCTCAGAGGGGCAGCTAGGTGGCACAGTGGAAAGAGTGCAAACCTTGAGTAAGGAAGGTTTACCTTCTCAAGTTCAAATCTGGCCTCAGACACTTACTAGCTGTGTGACTCTGGGCAAGTCACTTAACCCTGTTTGCCTTACTTCTTCATCTGTAAAATTCTGCAACTTTTTTTTCTGTGGTGATATAACTAGAACTTAACATATGATATAACTAAAATACACACACAAATATGAATTAGTTGTATTCTCTCAGTACAATAAGGGACAGCCTATGAGAGTCCAAATTATAGAGATCACAGCGCAATTTAGTACATGATGCTTTTCCTGATTCTCAGTTTGAAATACATTGTATCATATATATATATATATATATATATATATATATATATATGTATATACACATATGCTTATGTTTTATACATGTATAAACTCACACACATCTGTGTGTATGTGTGTGTGTGTGTGTGTGTGTGTGTGTATAAAGTGATCAAGTAACTTTTATGAAGTCACAAAGATAGAGGCAAAGCATGTACTAGGTACCATGTCTCCTGAATTCTGGTTTATTGCTCTCTTCTATAGTTTTCTGGAGTACATTCATTGACTATTCAAAGAAAAATTAATCTTACTTACAATTTCTCTAATTTTAAATTTATTTGTGTCATTATTTAAATAATAGGAATAAATTTGAAGAGCTCTATGGGGAAAAAAAACCCCTTTCATTCTTTGAAGAAAAAACGTGTGTTGCTTTTTAAAATTTTCTTACTTACACTGGTTCAGGTTGCCACTTACCATTACTGTGAATTATTTCATTAGTGATTTGGGGTTCAAAATTGTTCTTACACCAATACCAAATAGCCAACCTGTCTCTAAATCCTCTGCTCTTTATCAAGTAGGTAAAATACCTGTTCTGAATTTCTTTTGGGGGCTGGGTAATTCACAGTCCTGCAAGTGACCTTTTCTTAAAACAAAACAAAAAGCAAAATACAAAGATATCACATGATCTGTAGAACCTTTTCAACAATCTTTTTGAAAATTATATAAAATATTAAAAAAATTTTCCCCAAGTGACCAAGCATGCTTGTGTTTATCACAGGAAAGAATAGCAATTCCTCCCAAAGTTATTCTATTTTTCATTGTCTATGATAGAGGTGAATTATCTCCAGTGATTTCTAGGCAGTGAAAGATAATGTTTATTTTCACGTACCTATACATTTGGGATAAACTGTTTGATTCCTCTTACACTCCACTTTGAAATCCAATTTGGATTGAAGTACATATCCTGATATACACTGAATTTCAAAGGAATCTCCTATTTCCAGGTACATGCTTTCATTAGACCTTCCTTTTGGAGTCAGTCTCCACTCTGCCATTTCTTCTAATGAAATAAAACATGGATCTGAAAAGAGAGATTTATTTTCAGAGTATGAGTACTATATCGTTAGGGTTTTCAAGTCTACAAATTCAGGTTACCAGTTATGTTAAATAACTTTCTAGTTCAAAATAATTTTGATAAGGCAAACTCTCCTAGAAACTCAAAAGGGCTACTGCTAATAATGGTCTGTTTTTCAAAATCTGTGCTCAATACAGTTTGTTTTCCCTTTCTTTTTTAAAAGCATATTTCTCCCTTTATTGTTCTTGCTCTTTTCCTTTACAACATGGTTAAAGTAGAAATAGATTCTTTAAAAAAAAATTCCCCTTCTTAATGTTTAATTAAAGTTTTTTCCACTTACCTAAACACCTGGGTGTATCTGTCCATTTTCCATTTTCACAAAAAGATTTCTTGTGTCCTTCCAGAAGATAGAACATTTGGCACCTGTATTCTACAGAAGACCCTGGTGGGTATTCTTCTTTAGACAGGGTTGTTGTATCTCCATTCTTAATAGTCAGTGGTGGTCCACAATTTTTGTTCCCTTCTATAAAAAACATATCAGGGATCAGTATGGATGATACTAAGTAGGCCATGTTGGTTTCATGAGTGGGCAGAAAAGTTCCCCTTGACTTGCAGGTACATTTGGGCAAGGAGCTTCATCTCTTAGCTGACTGAGTATCCCTGTGGGTATACTATCTATACTTCTTTATCTTGGACTCATTGTTTCAATCCTTTTTTTTTTTGGAGGAGGGAAGGTAGGGCAATTGGGATTAAGTGACTTGCCCAAAGTCACATGGCTAGTTTTTTTTTTTCTGTGTGTGTGTGTGTGTGTGTGTGTGTTGTGTCTGAGGCCAGATTTGAACTCAGGTCCTCCTGACTCCAGGGCCAGTACTCTTTTCACTGTGCCACCTAGCCACCCTTATTGTTTCAGTTCTATACTTTGTATCCTCAAGTACATTATACAGCCTTTGAAAAGAGGGAGCGTGTCTTCTCTTTAGGACAATAAGGAAACAAGCTACAAATACAGTGTGATTTCAAGGCTGTCACAAGGACCTATTTGACTGAAAGATCTCTACTAATCTGAAACAACACCTGAAGTCCCATTAGAACTAGTCCTTTGTGTTTGAGAACAAAGTCTGTGGAGTTGCCACTGTTAAAGTACATTTGTTTTCTGGAACTAAAGGAGGGAGTGTGGGGAACACTGACTAAGGAGAGAAAACCTGAAGAGCTAAAACTTCCCAAGGTTTTTCAGTCGAGAAGTGGCATGATCAGATTACTACATAAGTAAGACTTCTTCGGTAACAGTGTAAAGTTTGGATTGGAGTGATGGGGAGAATGGAGGTGGGAGTGCCAAATAGGAAGTTTTGCTAATGGTTAGTAGGAGAACACTATAACCTCACATATATTTCAATGGCAGTCTTTAGGGAGCTATTTCACAGCTCTTGCTTATCTAACCCAAAGGAGTGACTACAATGGTAGAAAATGTAGATACTGTGGCAAATCTGAAACTTCACATACTATCTTTATAGCTTTACATAGTTTAGGTAGGTGGTAACAAGGATAGAGAGGGTAGTGGATCTTAACCTGGAGTTCAAAATCCATAGATAGATAAATTTCAGATGATTTGTGAACATGGAAAGGAAAATATGACATTTTAAATTTTCATTAGCTTCTAACTGAAATTTAGCATTACCTTCAATTATGAATGTAGGTAGCAAACCATTATTCTGAGAATAGATCCAGACTGCCAAGAAAGTCCATGACACACTAAAAAAGGTTAAAAACTTCTGGTAAAGGGGGACAGTAGTGAGAATAGAGAAGAATAGAAAGTTTTAGGAGGTAATATAGTGGTAGAAATCTAGAGATATGCTAGAAGCATCTCATATCTGCTTATGAGAGCTGATTTGTTAAATTTTCAGCATTAACATTTGCACCTTGGAAATTGGCAAGCATTACAAATCAGGACTGTTTGGAATGAAAAAAACTCATCCATAATTTAATAAACAAACAAACACAGAGATCTCTTAGGATAAGAACAGGCATTTATTCTCTTCCCCAGGAGAAGAGAGCAGTCTTCCCCATGACTGATCATAGGCGAGAGTTCCCAAAGCATGGGGGAACAAAGTTTTTATACCCTAACACAGCAGGGTCATATTTCCCCCATTGTCCCTCACTCCCCTTGGTTGGGGGAGCGAGCTCAGGTTGTCCCTGATTCCCACTGGCTGGGAGGAGGAGCCCACAGAGGGGGAAGACAGACAAAGGACTGAAGGTAGGGGTCAAAAGATTTCCCCAAGGGGCTTGCTGCTGATTGACAGCAGCAAAGGAGGAGGAAGAGGAAGTTAACAATCCAAAACGTCCTGAGAAGTTTTCACTCCCCCCACCTTTCTGGAAGTAACGGACTGAATTTAATGTTTTGTTGATTGTCCAGATAAGAAAGTGAAGGTGAAAACACTAGTAATGCAGATGAAATTTAAAAGAGAGACAAGTATTACATATTTACAAGCATAGCACTGAATAGAATTGACAGAATGTAGTAATCAAGATGAGGGGCAGCTAGGTGGCACAGTCCATAAAGTGCTAGGCCAAGAGTCAGGAAGATCTAACCATGTTAGAGTTGGTTGATGATTGTTAAGGAAATTAAAAAAATTCTAACTTTTCCAAAATTGGATAGTTTTGATTTTCTTCAGTAAAACTCAGTGAAAAAAAATTACACAAAAGGAAGCAACATGGTATAGGAAGAGCACTGGACCGGAAATCAGGAAAACTTGAGTTCAAATCAGTCCTCACACACTTACTAGCTGTGTGTTCCTGGGCAAGTCATGTAACCTCTGTATCTCAGTTTCCTCTTCTGTAAAACTGGGATGATAATAGCACCTGTCTTCCCATGTTATTATGATGATCTAACAAAATAATGTTTGTAAAGTGCTTTGCAAACCTTTAAAGTGCTATTTAAATGCTATATCATCATCATCATCACACCCCCCCCACCATCATCATCATCATCATCACCATCATCACTAAAAAGAGCCCAGAAATAAGGATCCTGAGGAAGCTCAGATATGAAACACATATGGTACACATATTTCCATAGTGACCTGGCAGAAGGTTGCAGAGTACTAATCAAGCCCTAAATTTGCAAAATGAAGCAACTTCTTGGGTATGCATTCCTGAAAGGACAAAAATAAATGGATCTTCCTTCAAGGACCAATATTTTCCCTTTGGTCTCCCTATCCCACCCCCTTTTTTGTCTTATGTAATTTGGCCTCAGAGTTGAGTTCACTTTATCTTTTGTTCAGCTTTTTTTCTCTTTTCACTAAGTTATTTTATGCAGTGAGATTTTGTACTGCCCTAAGTAATCCAGTTCAGTAGCTTACCTTGAGCCTTACAGATAATGCAGAGACTTGGAATGAAAAAGAAAGTCAGCCACTCCATTTTAGGGCTTCTCAAGAGCCTTTAATAGCTCTTGTATGCTTTGGAAGTTTGACTCTGCTCTCTTCAATTCTTATCCAAACTTGCTTTTGCATGTGAAAGGACTGGGAGCAAGCCTATTGGTGATGTAAGAAAAGGGAGGGAAGATGTGGAATTCCTATCACCTCCTGGTCAATATCCAACTTAAGAGAGAAAATAGTTGAGAAAATAGTTTTTCCCTTTCTTATCTTCCTAAGCTTCAGGAATTTATGGGTTGTTGACCACCCTGCTCTTTGAAAGAGAAATCATTTGGGCCAAGCATGTTAAAAAGTTCTTATTTAAGTTACTGCATAAATTAGCTTTGGTAAAGATGAAGAAGCAGTGTGGTACAGTGGATGGAGAGTGGCCTTGGAGTCAGGAAAAACAGGGTTTAGGATCTCCCTCTGATACATACTTCTGTATGATACTGTTTAAAGCACTTAACTTCTCAGAGCTGAATTCAAGTTTGAAGATAAATTGGAGAATAGTTGCTACTCTGCACAGGTAGAGAGTAATATTAGCTAATATTTACACAGCTTTTACTATGCCAGGCACTCTGCTAAGCTCTTTACAATTATTATGCCACTTGATCCCCAAAACAGCCCTGCAAGGGAGGTGATTGCCATCCTTCCTATTTTTACAGATGAAGAAACTGAAGCAAACAGAGGTTAAAGGATTTGCTGAGTCATGCAACTAGTAAATATCTGAAGCTAGATTTCAACTCAGCTCTCCCCTGACTTTCAAGTCTAGCATTCTCTCCACTGAGCCATTGTGGCCACTGAAATCACAAATCTGGTAAAGGGTAGGGATGAGGAAATCAATACATTAACCAAATTGGAATTTTTCAGTCACCTAGCTTGAAGTTATTAGAAGTTATTTTTTCCTTAATCCAAACCTGCCTCATCTTTAGATACATATATGAGCTGATTGTGAAACTTTAGTGCTCCTCCCTGTTGCTTTTGCCTCTTAGGGATTGGGCATTTTGAGTTATGCATATCAAGTAAAATTCGCTTCTGCAGTGGTTAGAAACAGAGCAAAGGAAATTAGAAAGCAATGAAGATCTACTCGGCAGGTGCAGAGGATTATGGGAAGTTAAAGCAGCATAGAAATAGGGCAATGGGAAAGGTTGTTTTTGATCAATTGTAAATAAAAGTAGAATGGAATCTATGTGTGACATTAGTCATATTAGAATTATGTGGCTCCGTCTCCTTGTCAGAGCCCTCTGCTAGTAATAGAATGGATATTAAATCAGTGGTATAGACAAAACTATCCTTAGGGTCTGGCAAACTGGGCATTATCTCTCCAGGCCCCTTCCCCTGCTTCAATTAGGGCTTAAAGGAGAGGTGAATATATGGCTCTTAGTAGCTGGTGCTAGAAAAAAAAATGAGGCTCCACTATACTTAATTAGGCTGAAAATGCTTCAGTCACCAACACAGGACAAGTAGAAAGGCCTCTTCCCCTTCCATGCACCCTCTCAGTCTGTTTGTTATCATTACTGCAAGTTCCTTGAGGGAAGGGGCTATCTCATCCATGTACTCAAATTTCCACAGCTACTACGATGGCCAGCAAATTGAGTGTGTTTAATAAATACTTGTAAATCAATTGAGTCTCCTCTATCTTTTCAAGCTAGATATTTTAATATAACACTATAGCCATCAAAATGCTACATGTACTTGTTGTGGTTGGTATAGGGGGCACATAGTATGATTTTACCCAGGCCCTGAATCCCCTGTGATGGCCCTAGAAATACCTCGGCTCTGTAAAAACATCCTGAGATGAATCTACTATCTCTGACTGGTACAAGAGATTTGGGAGAATCCTGTTGGGTTCAACTCCTTAGCACGCCTAGATTGTCAGAGCCTTGGCTTTTTCAAATACAAACTGTCTTAAGATTAATGAAGCAGTAATAAATTTTAGGGACAGAAATATAAAACATTCCTAGGAAAAATACGCCCTCATGTTTTCTTCTCTAAGTTTTGTTGTTAAGTAACTAAACCGTTGGTAGGAGTGTCCCCATGAATGAGAACAGAGAGCCATCCAAATACCCAGGAGATATTTAACATGCTGATATAATGCTGAACACCCTCCCACCCTCCCACTCCACCCCCACATTTGTATTGCACATATTTATAATTATACACACACTCACACATATGCATATATTGTCTACTTCAGAAACTATAATCTATTATAATTATATAGACCAAGAAATTTTTATACTAATTTTTACACATGATATACTAATTTTGAACATCAGTTTTTTTTTTTAGTTTTTTTTTTTTACTTTTTGAGGTTTAACTACTTGAGTGGCTTATCTGTATGAGGCAAATGTTAAAGTCAAAGGAAAGTGAACTGGTTAGCAAAAGTGAGGCAACCCTTGGCATAGGCTCCTTACTTCTATTGCAAGCAGGAAGACCCGCCCAAGCAGCCCTTAATTTGAAGGGGCTAATAAAGGGAGATCTGTTTAGTTTGTCTACTCCAGTCTTTCGATGAATCATTGATCTTATCATGCGAGTACCCCTTCTGGCATTGATTGCAATCTATACAGCTTTCTCATCCCCTGGGATCTTTGTCCATGTGCTTCTATAGATCCCCCACAGAGGGTCCATCAAATCTCTCTCTTGAGCTTTCTGCATTGCACAAGTTCTGAAGCAGCACTCTGGCTATCCATAGATTATCCTTTATTCTTGTTACTCCAACAAATATGTTGTTTGGTTCTCCCACATCAGTAAGAGCCAAACAGCATTTAATTTAATTTATTTATTTTGCTTTTTAGAGGGCAATTGGAGTGAAGTGATTTGCCCAAAGCCACATGGCTAGTAACTGTGTCAAGTGTCTGAGGCCAGATTTGAACTTAGGTCCTCCTGAACCAGTGCTCTATTCACAGTGCCACCTAGCCACCCCCCAAACAGCATTTTATAGAAAGTTACTTTGTTGAGTTGTAAATGTCATTATATAAGGTGTTTCTCCATATGAAACATCTGGGAATATGTGTGTGTGTGTGTGTGTGTGTGTGTGCGTGTGTGTGTGCATGTGTGTTTGTGTGTGTATGCCTATGTAAGTTTAACTTGGATTTATTGGCATCTAAGTCAAATAAGAAGACAGAGAAAGAAGATGAGGAGACATCTTGTGAAAAGGACCTGTTATTTTATGAATAAACATTATAAAGATATTGTATGATGAGTGAGTCTGAACTATTTAGAGTGGTGTTTCTAGAAATGGATGAGAGGCTATCTCTCTGATCTTTGTAGTTTTATGATGATATAAAAGTACCACAAAAGTTTTGACTATGACAGAATGAGACTTTACTTGGAAGAATAGCATAAAATGGAGGTAGAATATCAGAAAAACTTAAGATTAGTTTAAGACACATCATGAAAAAATTATATTAAACACCTCTGGGATAATTGATTTTCCCTCACACACTTTGCTCTCAATGGAGGTAATCTAGAGCTAAAAGAAATCTTTGAATACAAAGAAAATTCAGGCTTTTTTCCTATTCTGGAATAAAATTTTTTGTAGTGGCCTTCCATCTAAGTTGCATGTTTTTATCCTCATTGACTTCTTCATACACTATACATGCCTCTGAAAGATAAAAAGAATACGTATTACAATTGATAATAAATGTGCACAACTTTATATTTTCCAAAGTACTCTGCAATATAAAAGACATTTCTGTAGTAAAAATGAAAATCATTTTTCTCTTTTTTTACCTACAATTCAGAGAAATAAGGTACTAAATTCTGAGTAGCAGCATGTAAGCAGAACTGTAACCAGTCAGGGTGGCATTTTTTTCTCTGGCCCCTTTATCTCTGGATAAAGACGTGTTTCTTCTCCGCAACAGTTCAGAGACCACCAGCCCTGACTGAATTCTGAATGGGAGCCTGGAATTTTTCAATTCAGTGGCATTATTTTAGATCAGGGATCAGCAAACTAAGCCCCTTTGGATAAATATGAGAAAGATGTGGGGGTGGGAGAAGCACAAACAGAGGCAGAGAGAGCAGCAGCATTGGGAGACACTTTTAATGGAAGTTGGAAAGAGATTTTGAGTGACTGGAAGCTTCTACTCAGTACTTTGCTTATTGAAAGAATCCATCTGGGAGATGATGGAACTGCCTTTCGCAAGAGACTTCAGTAATAAGATGAATTGCCTCATCCTCTGATTCTCTCTGTACTTTATTATTGACTGTTAAACAGCAGACATTTTTTATTACTAGATATTTCCCTGTTCTTTTAAATTGCTTGTTCACTGTTTGGATAGAACTTTAAAATTGGATTTCTCTAGATAAAGATAAGACCTCTTCTCATTTGTTTTATTTGAGTGGATGGTGTTTGCATAAAATGGAAATGGGGAGGGAGACCCTGTGACTCCCCAATCCATAAAACTAAAATAGGTCAGAGATCTTCATCTCTGGCAAAATTGTTATGGATTTTTTTCTCTGAGCAGTAGCTCAAGAGCAATATGATGATGTTTTAATAAGCAGAACTATGCTGATGTTTTAATAAACTCCCCAAAAGATCAAAGAAAGCAATTAGATTTGGGTCAATTTATTCCAACTTAAAACTGTAAAACTGGCTCTTTGCCAGTGGCTGGGGAGATTTAAGTGTTGATGCCTGAGGCAAGAATCTATAGCTCCAGAAGGGAGAGAATGGAGAGGAGAGAAAGCAAATAGGGGTATGATTAGAGGTAAAATAATAATTTCCAAAGCCTAGCCTCCTGACCAGAAAAAGGAACTGGTCCTTTTAATTTTCACAAGGGAAGAGAGAAAGTTTTCCTCATCTAAATTGTCACCCAAGTAATACCTGCTGGTTACGCAAAGACTCAAGAGTCCAGTATCTGGTTCATACTTGTTTTTCCAAATTTGGTTTTTCTTTTCCTCCCTTCATGCACTCCATGATCCAGTCCAACTTGATTTTATCCTGCCCTCTTTATTTCTTTTACATGGACTATCCCTCCTTTTAGTTTGGGTTGTAGATAAGTAGTCATTCTCATTGAGAAGTAATTCAAACTCTGAGTCACTATAATTTCCAAAGTTGAGCAAACTGAAAAGAACCAAAACCCAGGTGCTGACCCATGAAGTATGCCTGGTTTAAGGGGACAGATGAGGAAGTCAGAAAATGGTAAGAGATAGCTAGAAGAGTATGCTGCATCAGAAACTAAGGCAGGAAAGAGTTTACAGATATAAAGGGTAGAAGAGAAACTCTGAGAAGTATTTGCAGCTAATTCTTTCCTCCACTTTTCTTTCACTTATTGCAAATGCCCTGATTTCTGGGGCCCACCATTGTCCACAATCTTTACTTCTTAGGTTCTAGACTACTTTATGTACCTCTCTGTACTTTTTTCTGGGCTTGGAGCTGGTCAGATTCAGGATAATTTTTTTCCTATTGTGGCAATGGGGGATGTCTTCCTTGTAGACATATACATAAAATATTAAGTCCTAAAGGTGATGATTAAAGGTATAATTATCCCTTTGGGTTCCAACGGACTGTGTGTTCCCGTCCTATGACATGGGTGCAAATGGGTGGTACATAGTAGGCTGGTCTATATGTCAGGATCAAGGGCTACTGAACTTGTCTTGAGTTTTGTCTTGTTTATGCTAAGAATTGCCTTGTAGTGACTATTTTCAGCTCTATATTCAGCAAAGTGTTCTCATTTATCTTCACTTGTGGTCAGGGAGCTGTGTCTTACGTTACACACTCTGCATCATCTTTCCAGGAATCTCTACTCCACCCCCAAACAAAGCTCACTTAGTTTTTAATAAAAATTCATTAGATTAAATTGTCCTAAACCAGAATTGGGGAACCTGTAACCTCTAGGCCACATGTGGCCTTATAGGTCCTTGGGTGTGGCCTTTTGACTGAATCCAAGTTTTGCACAACAAATCCTTTTATTAAGGGGATTTGTTCCAAGAAGAGTTTGGTTTCAGTCAAAGGGTCACACTTGAGGATCTAGATGACCATATGTGGTCTCAAGGCTGCAAGTTACTTATTCCTTTCCTAAAGGCAGAAATGTCATGCACTTGCTTTATGAGAAAGGTTAAAGATTTAATTTCATCCTATAAGCATGAAGATAATACTATGAGCAAAAGGCAGGAATATAGGTGAAGGTTTTTTTGTACTAGCTGTGGCTGCTATCTTGTGTTTCTCTTGGTGATCAAAAAAGTGTCAAAGCTACACCAATAGATCTGTGATCACATGGTTGTGAATATTTTCCCAGTGATATGAATCTCAGCCTATCCAATACCTTCTCATTCTGTGCAACTCTTCTCCATGACCTTGCTCATTTTTGATAATTTGGATAAATATGGATTTGTTTTCCCTTTGCCAATACTGTATGTAATAGTTTAGGTTAGGATTTAGTCATATCTGACTGCAAAGACATTGTTTACCACTCCTCACCCCTAACAATATGGGGAAAAAATGACTAGGAAGATTATAAACTCCTTGAGAGACTGGGTTATATATTTTAGCATTCCCTACAGCACCTAGAGAGTGGATGATAAATGTCCAAGTAGATAGAAAATGGTATAGTGCAGACTTAAATAAATTCTTCTTATTTTCTAATATAGAAGCTGGGTAAGTATTCTCTCTGTGCAGTAAAGAAAAGAGGTAGATACATTCATTATTTCTCTGCCCCTGCATTTTCTGATCCTCACAGCCAGTTCAGTATTAAATTGGAATGAAGTGCCTTGAAAATATGCATAATCGTGAAACAGGAACAGGGAATGTATTTTTGTTTTCATTAATGTAGAGAGCTCCTGGGTGAGGAAATGTCCTCTAACAATACAAGTCAGGGTCTTATCGGCTTCATATAACCTTAGAGGTGCTTAGTACACTGAGAGGCTGATTCCTCCAAATTACACAGCTCCTATGTGTCCAATACAGGCCCTGTACAAAAGTCTTTCTGCCTTCAAGGCTAGAACTCTATCCACTCTACCCTACCACCTCTCTTGGAAAACCAGAAGTCATGGAACAATGAAATATTTTTTGAATGGATACACAGCAGGGCTTAGGAGAAAAGGGAGACTGGCCATGAAGAGTAAGAGATAGATGAAAAATGTTGTTAAGATAGAATTGATAGTACTTGCAAATGGATTAGATGGGGATGGATAAGAATGAATGAAGAGTTGAAGATGACTCCATGATTGTAGACCTATACAACTGGAAGTATAGTTAATATTAATGCTACAGTTCATTACATGTCCATTTAAAAAAATATTCAGGATTATACTCAAGTTTGCTGGGTAAATTATTCTTGGATGCAATCCCAGTTCTTTTGCTCTTTGAAATACAATGTTCCAAGACCTATGGTCTTTTAGTGTAGAAGCTGCTAGTTATTGTGAAATCCTAACTGTATTTTTGCAGTATTCAATTTTTTTCTCTGTAATAGATTTTTCTTTGTAATATTTTTGGAGTAAGGAAATTAAGAATAGATAATAGACTCATTTGAGAGTCTTCAAAGTCTGTCACTCAGCTAGCATTTATTAAGCACTTACACATTAGGTCAAGTGCTTAAAATACAAAGAAAAGCAAAACAAACAAAACAAAACAAAATCCCCCCCAGCTCACAGTTTAATGGGAAAGATTACATACAAACAATTATGTACAAATGAGATATGTGCAGGATAATTTGAAGACAAAATCAGAGAAAGGTATTAAGATTAAGGAGGAATAGGAAAGACTTCTTGAAGAAGGTGGGACTTTAGTTGAATGTATGGAACATGTATGTAGAGACTTCCAGAGGCAACTGGTTAGGAGAAACAACTTCAGGAAATAGGTGGATGATAGATATCTAGAGATATTTTCATAAATGAGACAGAGAGAGAGACAGAGAGAAAAAAGAGAGAGAGAGACAGAGAGAGAGAGACAGAGAGAGAGAGACAGAGAGAGAGAGAGAGAGAGAGAGAGAGAGAGAGAGAGAGAGAGAGAGAGAGAGAGAGAGAGAGAGAGAGAGAGAGAGAGAGAGAGAGAGAAACAAGTACCATGGACTCTAAAGAGCTTACCAAGGGAAACAGTTTAGAGAGATAAGACAAGATAAGACAAGCTAGGTCAAGATACAGTTCAAGTAATCAGATTCAGCTAAACTGCGTCCTCAGGTGCTGAAAGAACAAGTAAATATGATTGCTGAGACACTGCCATTGATCTTTCATAGACTGTGGAGAACTGGAAGGGTACCACAAGACTGACGAAGGACAAATGTCCCATTTTTTTAAAGGAAGAAAATGGAGTCCATAAGCTATAGCCAGAAGCACTTTATCTCAATTCCTGGTAAACATCCTGATTATTCAATGGATGGTTGAAGAACATTTAGGAAAAGAAATGATGATCACTGACAACCAACATGGCTACTTGGAAAAGAGAATATGCCAGACTAACTTCACCTCTACTTCTTTTTAACATGATTATTAAACTGGCAGATTAGAGGAATGTTTTAGATATAGGATCTTTATATTTTTGCAAGGTATTTGATAAAGTATTTCATGCTGTTCTTATAGAAAAAGAAGAGATGTGATCTAAATAGAAGGGTATACAAACTTATCAATTTAGAACTTGAAGAGTGACCAGTCAAGCTATCATTAATGGTTTGATGTCAACTTAGAAGGACATTTCCATTGTAGGGATCCAGATGTTTGTGTTTGACTTTGTGTTTTAAATGTGTGTGTGTGTGTGTTTATAATATGAAAAATGACATACCCAATTTGTTTATCAGTTTTGTAGAAAAAATAAGACGTGGAATGTAACTAAACATGCTGTTTGAGTGTCAGGATCCAAAATGATCTTGAAAGGAGCTAAAACTGGTCTAAATCTAATAAGATAAAATTTAATAGGTATTATTATAAAACATTATGCTTGGATTTAAAAAGTCGACTTTTTAAGAACAAGACAGGAAAGTCTTGTTTATATCACAGTTGGTCTGAAAAGCATTTGAGGAGAAGGACTGTGGACTATAAGTTTTTTATTAATCAATACAGTGATTAAATAGCCAAAAACCCCTAATGTTTAATATACATGATCAGGTATATAATAGTTGCACTATGCTTTGCTCTATCTATTCCAGATTTGGAGCATTGTATTTAGTTCCGGGCAACACAATTAAGCTAGAAAGTGTCCAGATGAAAGTTCATGCAACATAAGGATTAAGAATCTAGAATACTCAGACTAGTGAGGAGAAAATTTAGTAGACACAATAGCTTTCATTAAATATTTGAAGTATGGTCTTATGTAGGAGGGTTTAGACTTTTTTCTGCTCATCCCCAATGAAAAGAATTAGGAGGAAGGAATAGAAGTTGAGAGGTAGCAAATTTTAGCTTAATGTCAGGAAAAACTTCCCAACAAATAATGAAAAGAAGGAAAAATATTTTATCATTTTAAAAGACCCAGGAGAATATAAGAGGATGAGGACACATTATAAAAAAGAAGTTTCAAGGAAATCTTGTATAACTTCTGTTGTCCAAGTCTGACATGTTCAATAATGACAGAATCATACCTATAACCACACCTTATAAATGTGCTCTGTTTATTCAGATGAACTATATGATAATTTTTCATTGATACTGGACAATGACAACATTATCAAAAGTGGCATGATTAGTTACTTCTGAGAAAGATGTTTCATCATGTTTTTTTTCAATGATGTTTGTAAGATTATCACCGGTTACTAGGGTATTCTGCACCTGATTAACTCCCTTCTGTTCTTCTCTGGTCATGGATATAAGTGGAGTTTAGTAACTAGAGTAGAAAAATTGATCCTGTTGATCTTATTGTCCTCATAACATGTATATATATATATATATATATATATATATATATATATATATACACACACACACACACACACACACACACACACACACACATATGTTTCTTTGTGTGGTTATCGATGAAAATTGAAGTTTCATTGGGACCTAATATTCCTGCTCTTCCAATCCATTGTAATTAATTCATACTTGAAGGCAAATCAAAATTGGCAGCCTATTTGACATTGATCAAGTTTAGTCCTCACTCTAGGACTTCTTGTTACAATTTCATACTCTCCTTGTAATAATCCTTATAACATACTTATTTTTTATACTTTGACTTATCTGGATACCTAGATATGCTTTGCAACTCTGTGATTTATTATCTGTGTCATTCAAACAGTTGGTTCCTAGTTTGTAGTACATGAATACTAGCACTGATATTAAAGACTACATCTAAATTGTTTAAGATTTAAATTGCAGGAAGACTTTTGAGACACTATATTTTTTAGTTTGTCTGCATAGACTAAATTTAATTATGCTGAAAATTAGAAGCGGAAAAAAGGAAAGAATGAAAGGGTTCACTAATAGTAAGCATAAGGAAATGTACAAAAATGGAAATTGGTTGGTTTTCAACAGAGAAGCTATGGAATGAGATGAAAGAGCACATGAAAACAAACATTCTCATAAGGAGATTGGGGACAAAATATTTTTTTCATATTTTGCTTTTGTATAACTTTTTTTTTGAAACTTTTTTACACCACATTTTCTCATCATCTCATATTCTCATGGGTTTTTTAAATAATAAAATATATTTCCTTTTTTTTTAAACTGGGATTATAGGTTTAATAGTATAGAGAACTTCTGGTTAGAAACTTCCTCTATGAATGCAAATTGGCAGTATCTCTGCTATGTATAGTGTTTGAGAATTGCCTTGGGCACAAAGAAATTAAGTGGACTGCACAAGGGTATGTTACCATTAGGCCAGGAGATGGGTCTGGAACCAAGGTCTTCCTTATTCTAGGCCAACTCTCAATCCTTTGTATCATGTTGCCTCTTGTTTGCGTATCATGTTATATTTTATTTCCAGTTCTTTTGTAAATATAAAGTCATAATTATTTTTCCAATTTATTTATTAATTTTTAGTTTTCAACATTCATTTCCACAAGGTTTTGAGTTACCCATTTTTCTCCCCATCTTTCTCCTACCCCACCCCCAAATAGTGAGCCTACTGAATACCCCTTCCCCCAATCTGTTCTTTCTTATATCCTCCCCCATCTGCCCCTACTTTCTAGGATGGCAAGATGAATTTCTGTACCCCAGTGCCTGTATATCTTATTTCCCAGTTGCATATGAAAAAAAAAACCAATTTTTTTTAAACATCTGTTTTTAAAACTTTGAGTTCCAGATTTTTTTCCCTTCTTCTTTTCTCACCTACCCCCACTGGGAAGATAAGCATTCAATATAGGTTTTACATGTGTAGTTATATAAAACAATTCCATAGTCGTTATATTGTGAAAGACTATATTTTCCTCCATCCTATCCTGTCCCCCCTTAATCTATTTTCTCCTTTGACCCTGTTCCTTTTCAAAAGTGTTTGCTTCTAACTACCCTCTCTCCCAATCTGCCCTCCCTTCTATCATTCCCCTTCTTATCCCCTTCCTACTATTTTAGGTAGGGTAAATAACCAATTGAGTGTGTATGTTATTCCCTCCTTAAGCCAAATTCAATGAGAGTAAGGATGTTCCATTGACTTTCACCTTCCTGCTCTTTCCCTCCATTGTAACAATTTTCTCTTGCCTCTTTTATATGAGATAATTTACCCTAATCTATCTCTTCCTTCCTCTTTCTCCCAATAAATTCCCCTCCCACCTCTTAAATTTGTATTTCAGATATCATCCCTTCATATTTAACTTATCCTGTGCCCTCTGTCTATGTATACATGTACATACATATGCACACACTCACATATATTTATACACACATACACCCTGCTATATATACATTTATATATGCATATGTACATAAATACATACATACACAGACATATATTCCCTTCAACTATCCTCATGCTGAGAAAAGTCTTATGGGTTACAATTATTGTTTTTCTGTGTAAGAATGTAAAATAGTTCAACTTGAGTAAGTTCCTTATGCTTTCTTTTTCCTGTTTGCCTTCTGATACTTCTTGTATTTAATAGTCAAATTTTCTGCTCTGGTTTTTTCATCAAGAATGCTTCAAAATCCTCTATTTAATTGAATGACTGTATTTTCCCCTGAAGCATAATACTCAGTTTTGCTTGGTAGGTGATTTTTGATTTTAATCCTAGCTCCTTTGACCTCTGGACTATCACACTCCAATCCTTTGACCTCTGGAATATCACACTCCAAGCCCTGCTATCCCTTAAGGTAGAAGCTGCTAGATTTTGTGTTATCCTAATTGTGTTTCCACAATACTCAAATTGTTTCTTCCTAACTACTTGCAGTATTTTCTCCTTGACCTGGGAACTCTGGAATTGGGTTATAATATTCTTAAGAGTTTTCTTTTGGTATCTTTTTCAAGAGATGATTGGTGAATTATTTGTATGTTTATTTTTGTCCTCTGGTTCTAGAATATCAGGGCAATTTTCCTTGATAATTTCTTGAAAGATGGTGTCTAGGCTCTTATTTTCACCATGGCTTTCAATTAGTCCAAAAATTTTAAAATTATCTCTCCTGGATCTATTTTCCAGGTCAGTGGCTTTTCTGCGAGATATTTGACTTTGATTTCTATTTTTTTCATTTGTTTGGATCTGTTTTATAGTACCTTGATTTCTCATAAAATCATTAGCTTCTATTTGCCCCCATCTAATTTTGAAGGAATTATTCTTTTCAGTGAGTTTTTGAAATTCCCTTTCCATCTGGTTAATTCGACTTTTTTAAGACATTCTTTTCCTCATTGGCTTTTTGGGCCTCTTTTGTCATTTGAGTTAGTCTATTTTTTAAGGTATTATTTTCTTCAATATTTTTTTGAGTCTCTTTTAGCAGGCTGTTGACTCACTTTTCATGATTTTCTTTCATCATCCTCATTTCTCTTCCCAATTTTTTCTCCATTTCTCTTTCTTGATTTTCAAAAATCCTTCTTGAGGTCCTCCATGTCTGCAACAAATTCATATTTTTCTTGGAAGTTTTGATGCAGGAGTTCTGACTTCATTGTCTTCCTTCTATTCCATGCTTTGATCCTTTTTGTTCCCACAAAAGGAATCTATAGTTTGACTGTGTTTCCTCTGCTTGCTCATATTGCAAGTCAATTACTTGACTTTTGAGCTCTTTGCCAAGGTAGAACTCTGCTTCCAGAATGGAGAAAGCTTTGTCACAAATTGCTGGGGTTTTTGTAGCTGCCAGCGTTATTAGGTGGGCTCCCTATCTACAGCCCCAACAAGCTCTGGCACACTGGCCACACATCTCAGGACTACCAGCCAAGATCATGATTCAGGCCCAAGAAGGTTAAAGCAAGAGAGATTACCCTCTGGATGGTTACTTGGTCCCCCTATGATCTGCAAGCCAGGAGCTCTGGAGGCAGCCACACAGCAGCAGCTACAGCGGCCATACCTCTACCACTTCATGCCCCAGGGTCAGGGGCTGGACTGTGCCATGTCTTCTGTCCTCCTGTTCCAACAGAGTTCCCCACTGATATTTTACTTTCACTTTGGCATTTATGGGTTGAGAAGTCTGGAAACCACCAGCTGGTGACTCACTCTCCTGAAGTCTGCTCTGGCCACTGCTGGACATGGCCACCCTGGAGCCAGAACCACACAACTCACGTGGTACTGCGCTAGCCTCCCAGTGTGGTACAAAAGACCCCTCTGTTAACTTGCCATGCTGCCTTCAGTGGGAGATTTGTTTCTCTCTGTCACTTTCTGGTTCTGTAGCTCTAAAATTTATTTAGAGTCATTTTTTTTTTACTTGTATTGGAAGTGATTGGAGCAGGAGCTCATACCAAGTTAGTGCTTTTACTCCACCATCTGCCTCCACCTCTAAAGTCATAATTCTTAATAACAGTGGCAGTTTTAATAGTTTAAAACTTCACTAAACTTTTGGCACATCCTCTAGTCTATTTAAAAACGAGTCTTACACACCCTCACCAATATCTCTCTGTCCTCAAATCTTTGCTCTCTGGTAACTGTCTCTATCACTTTGAAACTGCTCCCTCTTAGTTACTAATTACTTGTGTCATTTTTGTTGTTGAGTCATTTCAGTCATGCCCAACCCTCTGTGACTCTATGGGGTTTTCTTGAAAAAGATATGGGAGTGGTTTGTCATTTACTTCTCCAGTTCATTTTACAGATGAGGAACTGAGGCAAGCAGAGGTAAGTGATTTGCCAAGGGCCACACAGCTAGTAAGTGTCTGAGGCCAGATTTAAACTCAGTTCCTCCTAACTCTAGGATCAGCATTCTATCTACTATGTCACCTAGCTGCTCTACTAATGATCTAAGGGCACAAACAAATATCATCAGAATCAGTGACCTTTTTCAATTTGATCATTTAAGACCTCAACTTTTTTTTCTCTTTGAAAGGCTGTTCTACCCACATGCATATATTCTTACAGGATAGTATAGAAGTTGGCTTACCACATTTTCTATGCTTTTTGCAGTTGTGGCAGAAACCAAAATAGTCTGATGATCGAGAGAAACATTTTCTGAAATGTCAAGGACTTGCTCTTGAAAGCCTTTCTTTAACATGGTATCAGCTCCATTGATTACTATTATTTATATACAATTAGGTTCCATAGATATTTGTTTCATTATTTCCCAAAGTATCCCAGATGTTGCTATTACAACCTTAGCATTTTATTTCAGGGGATAGAGTTGGGGAGGTAGTGGCAAACATCCTACAAGCAGGACTATTTTTTATGTTTAGAGAGCCACATGTTAGCTCTTTAAGTGGTCTCTCTCTGAATGGCTGATTTGATCTTCACAACAACCCTGAGACTTGGTACTATTGTCATTTTCATTTTATAGTTGAGGAAAATGAAGCAGAAATAAAGTGGATTTGTCAGGATCAAAGCTAGTTAAGTGAATGAGGCTAGATTTGAACGAAGGTCTTCCTGACCCCAGGCCAAGGGCTCAATCTACTGCATCATCTCTGTGCTTAAGACCATCTCTTCTTCTGGGGTCCATGGGAGCCCAGCCTTCCTGGGCCTCCAAGCCGTTCCTGGGCGCAGTATCCTATGGGCTATGATTCACTCCTGGTCCTGGCCCTCTCTTGGTTATTTTATTACTCCTCCTAATACATCATGAAGACAAGTCAGAGGGCCAGTGTTCATAACTCACCAATGATGCTTACTTGTGTTTTCCCAAAAAGGTCATTTAACACCTCCAGGTTTCAGTGTCTTCATAAAGAAGGAGTTTGGATTCAATGACCTTTGAGGTCACCTCCAACTCTGTCTATAGTGCTTACAACAGCAATCATATTAATAGAAATAGTAAGTGTAGCAATAGCAGTAATAGCAGCAGTACCTCAGGCAGTAGTCCCTCATACTGTTGCTGTTACTGCTTACTACTTTGTTAGGAAGGATCATATATGTGACTGTCCACCTCTGATCAGTTGTAAAAATTTAGCTAAGGAATGTATCCTAAAGGTTGTGACATTGACCAGACAATCCCACTGTTACCTCCCATCATTCTCAGAAAAAAAAATGAGAAATCTCTCTAAGGTTCTTGACAGATACATTTATATTGAATAATTCACATTCACATAGCAACTTAAGGTTTTCAAAGCACTTCCCATGGAGGGGTTCAGAAACCGGTAGAGAAAATCAGGCAATCTCACTAACAAGAAGATGCACCCAATCAAAGGAGCCTTTTGTCTTGTTATTTTAATATTTCATGGACATCAGGGTATTATTTAGGCTATATATTTATTATAACTCACTCTTGGAATAGGACTGGATCATTTCCTTTCCTTTTTTTTTTTTTTCATTTTACTTTCACCATTTTATTGTGATAATTAATCTGAATACCAAGTCCACAATTTGATGATTCTTGGTATAAAATTCCCTAAGACAACTGAAGAATTACATATACTTAGTTACCCTATTCATTACCAAGGAAACATATCATTTTCTTGATCATTTAAAAAGATGTCAAGTACTTAAATTAAACCAGACTGATTCAGTATCACTGCTGTTACATATTAACTGGTATCTCATCCACAAGAAACAGAGGGAGCTGACCTGGAGGACATGAGAAAGAACACTTGCATTTAAGGACAGAATTCTAGACCAATTGTAATGCTTGGGGAAATGGGTTCTATAAAGTTGAGATACATACATTGCTTGGTCCAAATCGAATGACACTGGGTACTGAGCCAAGTCATCTAGATTAAGTTGCTAAACACCACAGGCCTGCCTCTGAGACAAGATCTGGTGGAGGGTGGCTGTGGTAGCAGGGGAAGGCAACTGCCTTCACATGGAAGATGACTATGGAAGACCTTGTGAATGATTCTGCCTATAAGGCTGGGATGAACCATATTGACCTATTCCCATTAGCTTTCCCATTATCCTCCCACCACCATGTTTTCCTATAGTATTTTGTAGTCAATTGTCCCCTTTTAAAACATTCAAAGAAAGTAAATGTATTACTTTGGAGCATGGAGGGAGAGAAAAGTTCTGTGTTCTCTCTGTGAAATAGGACTTAAAGAATCCGGTAAAGAAAAGGGAGATATTGAAAGACGGCCAAATCCAGGTAGTGTAAGGTAGAATGGTGGAACAGGGATGGGATCTGGTAGTGAGTGCTCTAAATGAAATAGCTCAGCTAACAGATGCCTGAACATACGAATTAACTCACTATTAGACAAAGATGGGAAAAATATATACAAAATACAAACAGCTTGATTTTGTCATCAGTTTCCTGCTATGGGCCTCAGTCCAGGTGTAATGGTACTTATTGCCACCAATTATGAATACATATTATTTTAAATATATTTTCAAAATTACATTTGCAAGATTCATACATTGAGCAAAGGCAGATTACACAGGCCGTTGGTTATTTCTTATCTACAGAAACGAGACTTTCATCACACATTACCAGACTTATAAATGTTTCAACTTTGCCCAATTCAACGTAGCAAGTAAGAGTGAAAATAATAAAATGATCAGCAGCTACATTTAATCTATTTCATGTACTTCAGAGGAAAAGAAAATAATTCCAAGTCCTTTTGTTTTCAAGCATCTTAAACATGTAAGAAAACTGTATTACAAAGAAAACCACTCAGACTCTTATATAAGTGTTAGTTATTACTGTCTTGTGTAAATGAATGATCAATTTCCCATAAGTGAAAGGGCCACAGTGGTAGCAGCAGAGAAGTCACTGAGCCTTTGTAGTTTAAACTCACACAGAAG
>CM053593.1:78961862-78980531 GCA_028646575.1 Pseudocheirus occidentalis | reverse complement strand
TTTTTTTAAGATGTTATTTTCTTCAGTCAGGTTATTGACTCTCTTTTCATGATTTTCTTGCATCATTCTCATTTGTCTTCCCAATTTTTCCTCCACTTCTCTTATTTGGTTTTCAAAATCCTTCTTAAACTGCTCTATGGTTTGTAGGCAGTCTTCATGTTCCTTGGAAGCTTTTAGTGTGGGAGTTCTGACTGTGTTGTCTTCCTCCTGTTCCATGCTTTGATCCTTTTTGTCCCCAAAGAAGGAATCTACAGTTTGGTTGCTGTTCTTTACTTTGCTTCCTTTGCCTGCTCATGTTGCCAGTGAATTACTTGACTTTTTAGCTCTGTGGAACTCTGCTTCCAGAGGGGAAAGCTCTGTCCCAAATTGCTGGGGTTTTGGCAGCTGCTGGAGCTATTTAGGAGGCTGCTGCATCCCCCACCAGCTTTGGCTCACTGAAAATGCACCCCAGGAACTACACCCAAGACAACAGTCCAGATCCAGACAGCTCAACACAAGTGCACTTAGTCTCTGAACAACTGCTTGGAGCCCTGCAGTCTGCAGGCCGGGAGCTTCTGAAGCAGCCATATGGAAGCTGCTGCAGGGCCGCTGCTTCTGCCACTTCCTTGCCCTGGAGGCAATTTGGCCAGACTGCTTTTCTCCCCCAACTTTAGCTGAGTTCCACTGACCTTTCACTTAGTCCTTGTTTCTTATGGCTTGATAATTCTGGAAACTGCCACAGCTGCCACTGATACACTCTCCTGAAAGCTCCAACTGTGGCTCGTCCTGGCTGCCCCAGAGCCAAGCCCCAGTTTCAGGGTGGGCTGGTTTTGGCTCCCAGCTTGTTGTAATTAGCTCTTCCTGCTGAGCTGCCTTCAATGGGAAATGTGTTTTTCTCTATTTTTGTGAGATTTGGAGTCCTAAAATTTATTTACAGTCATATTTTATGGGTATTTGAGGTGGCTATGTAGGAGCTGCAGAACCTTGTTGCTTCTACAGTGCCATCTTGGCTCCGCCCTCCAAAACTATATTGAAAGTACTCTTACATGTTCAATATGACAGAAGCGATACCTGTTTCTTGGATAATTCAAGCAATTCTATGTTTTTTCCCATTTGATTCTATACACAATAACTAGCAAAGAAGTTGCAACGAAATGATTTTCTGGATGTTACTTTATATACATAAAACATCTCATCTCTGACATAGGCTTCTCTGTCTTATCCAATGTCCTAACTTCTCAATATTTATTCCTATTTATTTTGGTTTATTTTTTTTATTTGTTAGGGATAGTATCAGTTATCTATTGCCTCCATTGCCAGAATTATACTTTGGAATGTTTACTATAAATGGCAAAAAGGATAAAATAACTAACTCCCTCTACTGGCACAAACCACTCAGTGTCCTGCACTAAGTATGGTTGGAGATGTGAATGAGAATGGCACAGAATGGATAATTTAATAAGGATTTGTCATCTAGGTGACTAAAATCTTAGGGTAAAGTCTTCGATCTTGCTGTCAGATAATTCCTTCCATATGCAAGTGCCTCACAAAGGATGCTATGGAGAGTAGGCTTCAAAGTAGAAGCCATGGTCATCAAAGGTATCACACTTGGATCTGACCACTTGAGAGTTAATTGAGTGCTGAATCAAGTATTTTGGCTCTCCACATTCTATCTTCCCCTCTTTCCCTTCCTTCTTCTCTGCCCTTTCTTCTCCTTTCCTCCATCCCCTTCAATGCCTTGTCTGCCAAAACCATTATCCCAAAATGACTCTGAAGAGAATCCACAAGGAGTTGAATGACTTTGCATGTGTCCCCCCAGCTCCAATGTTAAGCAGGTCCTGTTGGAGATGGTGTCTTCTACTGACAAGCTACAATAATGGAGTCAAATGATAGTCCCTATCAGCGTGGAGCATTTTTCTGGACAATTTGTTTTCCAACCACATAAGACTGCATCTACAACAAGAATTTACCATCCAAATATTAACAGGAAAGGCAGCATTTGTCTTGATATTCTATGGTCATAGTGGTCACCAGCACTATTTCCTTTTTAAAATTTGTTTATTTACTTTTAGTTTTCAGCATTTGGTTCTATAAGATTTTGAATTCTAAATTTTCCCCTTCTCTCCACTCTCCCTTCCCAGGATGGTATGCAACCTAATATGAGTTATGCATGTATGATCCACATTAGCTGTGTTGTGAAAGAAGAATAAAAAAAAACCCTGAGAAAGAAAAAAAACAACAAAAAAGAGAAAATAGTATGCTTTGATCTGCACTCAGACTCTATAATTCTTGCTCTGGATGTAGATAGCATTTTCCATTATGAATGTTTTAGAATTGTCTTAGATCATTGCAATGCTCAGAAGAGCTAAGTCTAACAAAGTTTGTCATTCTACAATGTTACTATTACTGGGTACAGTATTTTTCTGGTTCTGTTCCCTTCACTCAGTATCAGTTCATGCATATCATTCCAGGATTTTCTGAAGCCTTCCTGCTCACCATTTCTTATAGAACAATAGTATTCCATTACATTCACATACCGCAACTTGTCCAGCCATTCCTGAATTGATGGGTGTTCCCTCAGTTTCTAGTTCTTCACCACCACAAAAAGAGCTGCTATAAATATTTTTGTACATGTTTGTCCTCCCTCCCCCCTTATGAACCTTTGGCCCTGGTTCCAAATTGCTCTTTGGAACAGTTGTCTCAATTCACAACTACACCAATGCATTAGTGTTCCAATTTTCCCACATCTTCTCCAACAACATTAATATCCTGTCATGTTAGCCAATCTGATAGTTGTGATGAGGTACCTCAGAGGTGTTTCATTTTGCACTAATCAGTAGTGATATAGAGCATTTTTTCATATGACTATAGAGAGCTTTAATTTCTTCCCCTAAAAACTGCTTGTTTATATCTGTTGGCCATTTATCTATTGGGGAATGACTACTCTTCTTATAGATTTGACTCAATTCTCTATATATTTTGGGAATCAGACCTTTATCAGAGATACTGGCTGTAAAAATTATTCCTCTGCTTCCCTTTTAATCCTGGTTACATTGACTTAGTTTGTGTAAAACCTTTTCAATTTAATGTAATCAAAATTATCCATTTTACATTTCATATTTTCTATCTCTTGTTTGGTCACAAATTCTTCCCTTTACCCAAACACTCTAGCTTCTGGTATAACAACTCACTATTTAACAAAAACTGCTGGGAAAACTGGAAAATAGCATGACCAAAACTAAGCATAGACCACCATCTTAATCTTATACCAAGATAAAGTCAAAATAGGTACATGATTTAGATATAAAGATTGACACTATAAGTAAACCAGGAAAGCAAGGAATAATTTATCTCTCAGATCTATGAAGAAGGGAAGAATTAAATGTTAAAAGAAAAAAAGAAAAAAAGAAAAAGAAATTAAACACACTGCCAGTGAATTTTCTAAGAAAAAATCTCCAGGGCCAGATGAATACACAAGCATATATTTAAATACTTAAAGAACAATTAATCTCAAATTCTTTGGAAAAACAAAGAAGGAATCCTACCAAATTCCTTTTATGTTGCAAATAGGGTGCTCATTTCTAATCCATGAAGTGTGAAAATAGGAAAAATATAGAACAAGTTTCCTAATGAATATTGTTGCAAAATTTTTAAATAAAATACTAGCAAGGAGATCACAGTAGTATGTGACAAAGATCATACACAATGACCAGGTGAGATTTATACCAGGAATGTAGGGCTGATTCAATATTAGGAAAACTATCATCGTAATTGACCATATCAGTAACAAAACTAATAGAAATAATTTGATTATATCATGACAAAATACAACAACCTTTCCTATGAAAAACACTAGAGAACATGGAGCTTTGCTTAAAATGACAAGTAATATCTATCTGAAACATCAGCAAGCATTATCTGTAATGAGAATAAGCTGGAATCCTTCCTAATAAGATTAGAAGTAAAAACAAGGATGCCCATTATAACCACTGTCATGTAATATTGTACTAGAAATGCTAGCTGTAGCAGAAAGAGGATAAAAAGAAATTTAAGGAATTAGAATGGGCATTGAGGAAGCAAAACCATGTCTCTTTATAGATCGTGCAGTGGCATACTGAGAGAATCCTGGAAAATCAACTAAAAAACTAATTGAAACAACTAGCAATTCAGCAAAGTCAGAGGATATAAAATTAGTGTACATAAATTGCCAACATTTCTACATATTATCAACAAAGTCCTGCAGCAAGAGATTGAAAGATAAATTCCACTTAAAATAACTATAGACATAAAATACTTGAGAATCTAACTGGAAGACAAACTGAAAAACTATTCAAACATGATTTTAAAAAATTTTCATAAAAATAAAGCCATAGCTAAATAATTTGAAAAATACAAATTGCTCATGGATAGACTGAACCAAAATAGGAAAAATAAATTTTCTACCTAAATTAATCTACTTATTGAGTGGCATACCAATCAAGCCACCAAAAACTATTTTTAAAAAGCTAGAGAAAACAATAACAAACTCTATCTAGAAACAAAAGGTGAAGAATATCAAAGGAATCATGAAAAAAATGTGAAGGAAGGTAGCATAGCAGTACTAGATCTTTATTATAAAGTAGTACTCATCAAAACAGTCTGGTAGTAGATAAAAATAGTGGTTGATCAGTAGAATAGATTAGTTACACAAGATGAGGTAGTAAATGATTGTAGTAATTTAGTGTCTGATAAACCTAAAGACCCCAGCTTCTGGGATAAGAACTCACTATTTGACAAAAATTCTTAAGAAAACAGTATGATAGAAACTAGGTATAGACAAATGTCTCACCCTGTACACCAAGATAAGGTCAAAATGAATACATGATTTAGACATAAAGGGTGATGCCATAAGTAAATTAGGAGAGCATGGAATAGTTTACCTTTCAGATCTTTGGATGAGGAAATTAGATCAAATAAATTAGAGATAACATTAGAAAATATAAAATGGATACTTTTTATTATAAGATAGTTAAAAGGTTTTGCACAAACAAGACCAAAGCAAACAAAATTAGAAGGGAAGAAGAAAACTGGGGAAAAAATTTCTGCAAGTATTACTGATAAATGCCTCATTTCTCACATGTATAGGAAACTGAATCAAATTTACAAGAATATAAACCATTCTCCAATTGAAAAAAATAGTTGGAGGAGAAAAGCAGACAGTTTTCAGGCAAAGAAATCAAAGCTGTCTATTGTTCTATAGAAAAAATTCTCTAAATCACTATTGTTTACAGAAAGTCAAATTAAAACAACTCTGAGGTAGCACCTCACATACATCAAATTGCTTAATATGATAGAAAAGGAAAATGACAAATGTTAGAGAAGATGTGACAAAACTGGGACACTAATGCACTGTTACTAGAGTTGTGAACTGATCCACCCATTCTGCAGAGCAATTTGGTACTATGTACAGAGGCCTATAAAAGTGTATGTACCCTGTTATCGAACAGCACTCACTATTAAGTAGATATCCCAAAGATTTTTAATGGGGGCAGCAGGGTGGTGGTGGTGAAAGACTCTATAGCAGTTCTTTTTGTGGTGGCTAAGAATCAGAAATTGAAGGGATGCTCATCAATTAGAGAACAGCTGAACAAGTTTTGACATATGGATATAATGGAATATTTGTGTGCTATAGGAAATGACAAGCAGAATTATTTCAGAAAAACCTGCACTTACATGAACTGATATAGAGTGAAGTGAGAAGAACTAGAAAAAAACATTTTACATACTAATAGCAAAATGGTATGATGAACAACTGTGAATGACTTAACTATTCTCATAAATACAATGATCCAAGGCAATCCCAAAGAACTCATGATCAAAAATAATATCCACCTTCAGAGAAAGAACTGATGGCATCTGAAATATGCTGATATCTGAATAGCAAAGCATACTATTTTTCTTTCTTTTTTCTTTCTTTTTTCCTTCACTCTTTTCTTCCTTCTTCATTCCTCCTCCATCTTCCTACCTTCCTTCACTCTTTTCTTTCTTCTTCATTCTTCCTTCATCTTCTTTCCTTCCTTCCTTCTTTCCTTCCTTCCTTGCTTACTTCCTACCTTCCTTCCTTCCTTCCTTCCTTCCTTCCTTCCTTCCTTCTTTCCTCTCCCTTCCCTCCTTTCATTCCTTCCTCCATGCCTCCTCTCTTCCCTCCCTCTTTCCTCCCCTCCCCCCTTTCCTTCCCTTCCCTTTTTCCTTCTTATTTGTGTTTTCTTTTACAGCCCGACAATGTTTTACATTTCTAATGTTTAAGCTATAACAGAATGATTACCATCTCAGGGAGGGATGAGGGGAAGGAAAAAGGTATAGAATTTGGAACTAAAACCTTTTGGCAAAAAGCAAAAATGTTAAAAAAATTATAATTGGCAGGAAATATTACTAAACTACAAAAAAAGATGAATGTTGAAAAATCACAGAGAACAAACCTGACCCAAAAGAAGAGAAATGAAGTCACTTCTCCCTCTTTATAGAAATCTGAGGCTCTTGTGTATAAAACACATATAGTCAGAATTTTTTGATATGTTCATTGTTTTCCAAATTAGGACATTAAAGATCAAAGGTTTGAATTGAAATTCACCTTGTAAGTTAAGGGTAGCCCAGAAGCAGCCACACTCTCAAAGAATAAGCAGTGCTACAAGAGAATAGATAATTGTATCAAAGGAACAGAAAATGCTCTTGGGGAGAAAGCTCTATTATCAGAGAGCAGGTAATAGTGCCTTAGAACAGACAGTATTACTGAAGAAGCTGGTTGTAATTTCATAGAATCTTCAGGTTTATCAGAGAACAGTAGATACTATCCAAGAACTGATAGCACAGTTAGGGAAGCAGAAAATGATACCGGAGTTCAGAGTTACAGAACAGAGTGAATTGCATTCTATGGTTAAGATTTATGGAGTGTGGACCCTCTATGAAGAGTCATTAGAATTTATATTGTTCATTGGTTTTTGTTTTGCAAAATAAACTATCTTCTGATAGATTATGTCCAACATGTTTCAGGAGGGAATCTTAACCTTCTGTAATGTTGAATGGGGATATAGTAAAGGTCTCATTAATATAAAATGTTATCTTCTTTGCAAATATAATCTGGGGATTCCTATCAAATGCACATCTTATAAATAGTTCAAAGGGGCATACTCACCAAGGTATTTTGGCACAGGAGATCATGTGCTTGCAGTACATGAAAATGTTGTTCAATAGGCTGAGGAAGATACTTCAACACTATGTAAGTTTTATTACAGTGGTAGTGTATTTCTTTTCCAACAGATGCTTGGAAACAAATTTTGATAGCATTCCTAGCTTTGCCAATATGTTCTATAAAGGTTTCCATTTTCAATTTCTGGATAATCACAAGGTCTCACTTGGGAGAAAATAAAGTGAAAATAAATCATTTTCCTCATTAATAATTTTTATTAGTTAATTAATTTTAATTTCCTATTATGAATACATATTTAATGCTATACTGTAACCACATTCCTTTCATTTGTGACCTCAGAATGTGCACTGGTTTAGAATCATAAATTTAGAAGGAATTTGTGAAAGTTATCTCAATTCAATTCAGCAAATATTTGGAAATGTGCACTACATACAAGACTCTATGCTATGCAATTAACCTTTTTTGCCTTTAAGCACTTATATTCCACTAGATGCTCGGAGGATTATAGTATCTAAATTGTATGAAATAGTTGATTACTTACCTATTTTTATATATTTGCCTAAAGAGATCCTACAGATTTTTCGGCAATCCACTTTGGGATCAATCCACTTTTGAGATCTTGTTGATCTCTTCAGAATGGGTTCAATTAATTCTATGTAGATTATTTTCAACTCTACATATACAACTTTCATCTCTCTCCTGAACTTGAGTCACATCTCACTAACTGCCCACTGCACATTTTGATGCAAACTTCACTTCAGTATCTTATACTCAATACATTTAGGATCGATCTTATTCTATTTCCTGAAAACATTCTTCCTACACACTTTTTCAGTAGAGGATTCCATCCTTCTGATGACATAGATCCACAGCCTTTGAGTCATCTGTCACCTTTCTTTTTCCACTATCTCACATATCCAATCAATTTCCATGTATTGTTGATGCTATTTCCATGGGGTGTATAGGAGCCCAAGAAAGAGGTTTTCGTTTCCCAGTTGTTCACCCGTATTCCCTACCTCAAAGACATAGTTTTTCTGCATATAATATAAAACTATCATCCCTACTCTTGTCAGCCCTTTCCTTTATAAATGAATGAACAAGAATTTAAATGCTTTCTTCAAGGAATAATGCTTGTTCAAAGTTGTCTAGGAAATTATAATACCTAAAGACATCAAGATATATGAAGGATCTCTGAGTTGCCCTCAAGTATGATACAGAGTTGTTTTGATACTGGTGGAATGCCTACTCTTCCACTATACTGCCATCCTTCAGCCTATATGACACTACTATCTTGCTCTGTTTTTGTTTTCTTCATATTTATCTGATCATTACTTCATAGTCTTCTGCTGTTGCTCTATGTATTTTTATCATTAAGCATTAATATCCTTCAAAGCTCTGTCCAGGGACCTCTTCTCTACTCTTTCTCAACATTCTTATTGATCTCTTCAGAATGGGTTCAATTAATTCTATGTAGATTATTTTCAACTCTACATATACAACTTTCATCTCTCTCCTGAACTTGAGTCACATCTCACCAACTGCCTGCTGCACATTTTGATGCAAACTTCACTTCAGTATCTTATACTCAATACATTTAGGATCGATCTTATTCTATTTCCTGAAAACATTCTTCCTACACACTTTTTTCAGTAGAGGATTCCATCCTTCTGATGACATAGGTCCACAGCCTTTGAGTCATCTGTCACCTTTCTTTTTCTACTATCTCACATATCCAATCAATTTCCATGTATTGTTGATGCTATTTCCATGACATTTCTCTTATCTTACTCCTTTATCCTGAGACTCACATAATTCATGTCTGCATAGCTCCTTGCCTAGAACAGCCTCTTAATTATCCTAGTTGGTTCTAATCACACTTTGTCTCCAAACCATCCTCCACACAAGAGCTAAATTACTATTCATATTGTATAGGTCTGAGGATGTCATTTGTCCACTCAAAAAAAACCTCAGTAATTCCCTGTTTTTAGTGTAAAAAAAGATTAGTCTACAATATAAAGGTTCCTGTCAACTGATTCTCACTTCCCTTTCAAAATATTTCATATTAGTTTCAGTCATACAATCTACATTTCAGTCAAACTGGACAAGTAGGTGCTCCAAATGTGGCATGCTCTGTCTTATCTCCAGGACTTTGAACAGGCTTTCATGCCTGCAACAGGCTTCTTTCTCACTTTTGTCTCTTAAAAGGCTCAGCTTCCTTCAGCTCTCAGCTTAGTTGCTACCTCCTATGTGAAACCCTCAAGTTGTTAGTGCTTTCTCCCATTCCATCTTGTATTTACTCATCTGAGCTTATAATGAATATTTATATTCATAGTATATTATTCTCACAAAAGTTTTTGATGAAGAAGGGAAGCTATATCATCCTTTCCTATAAGAATGAAATTGCAAGTCGAACAAAAACCAACACAAGGAAAATTTTTAAAAATACATTTAGAGAGAACATGGTAATGTTTTCAGAGAGATTTAAATGGGTTGTACTGTAACATTTTTAGTGTTTGTAGACTTTCTTTTCTGAATAACATGTATGAAATATAATTATAAAGCAATAATATTATTTGTATTTTTTAAACATACCAAACCTTAATCATCTAAATAACATTAATCTATAGAAGTTGTTAGGAATTCAATCATATTGCCCCTGCTCAAAATATTTTTGGAAGTTCTATATTGGAAGTGCACTCATACTCAATTTAAAAGTCATTTTGGGGGGAGAGTAGAAGTTTGGATGGAGGGAATTTTTATAATTTCATAGTATAGTTTCCATTGAGTAAACTACATCTTAACAATGCAGATCTGCGACTGTGTTCCACTTTCAAATCTTAGAGTGTAGCCTGGGATATAGAGAAGTAATGTACTTTTATTAGTCTTATAGGCATGATGTTTTGGAGGCATCAACAAGTATGGTTTCTTTGGACCCAGACTTGTGATTTTACTGGTTTATGAACTCTTATCTATATACTATACCCTGGTTAGAGACCATGTCAGAACAAAAATCAGAAATATTTGTAGTTAGACCTTGGATATTGAAATCACTTTTTCATCTTTTAGAATGAGAAAATGCCTTAAGATACACTTCCTGATTTATAGTTTTGTTGTGACTTGAATTGATGCAAAGTTTCCATATTAAAAAAATCACAATATAGCATTATATTAGTACCAAAATATAGTTGACTCTAATTTAGTATGTCTGTTTAAACTTATGTTGCTGAAGTTTCTGTGATAAGATTGCAAGTTGTATGCCAGTTCATGTGATTTGAATCCATTATAGTGTGCAGTGAATTAGACTTAGAGTTATAAAGACCTAGATTCAGGTTTGCCTCAAATATCTACTAGCTCTGTGGTCATAGACAAATCTCTTGATCTCTCTTTGCCTCAGTTTCCTCATCTATAAAGGAAGGATAGTGGATTCAATCCATACAGTTTTTTCCATCTCTAAATCCTACTTTCTATCCCTAAATTCTCCTGGATCTTTAAATGTCTGACTGAAGGAAAGATTAACAAAAGGCCAGAAAATACATTTCCTCTTTCTTATATTGCTTACCTATTTTTGTTTCTCTTACCTTCTTTTTGTCTTTTCTTTTTGCTGAAGATTCTCATTTAATGGACATTTTTAGTATGCATATACAAAATGGAAGATTTGCCTGAGATACAGATTAGGAAATTCATGTGCCTATCCAAGTACGTCTTCAAATCTGGTTTTGAGAGGGTATAACCATCACCACAAGAAAATTCCAGACTTTGATCACTTAGGATTATGACTGATCAGTGGTTGTCATTTGTATCAGCAAGCAATGTAGCATACGCAGGATGGCTGCTAGCACAGGTTCTTAGATCTGCTTTTTTTAAAGGAAAGAAACTCACAATGGGTTAACAGTCTTGCTTTAATCAATCAAACATATCATTTACTTAGTTCAGGGGGAAAAGTCCACATTCTGAACTTCAGAGAATACAAACAGAAGTTACAAGCAAACAAAGAACTAGATCAGCAGACAGGCTTCCAGGTGTCTGACCATTACATCCATACCTAGTTAATTACCAGAGAGTGAAGCACCAATATCTGGGTTTTCAAAGCCAGGGGGCTCAATGACTGCCCAGGGTCTCATCTGGCCAAATCACACAACTCTTCCCAAAGTGAGTCCCAAAGCAAAAACTCACATCAAGGTATATATAGCCTTCTCCTGGATCAGAGAATGCCACAACCCTCTTGACCAAGTGCCCAATCACAAAGCAACAAGGTGTGGGCATTACTGAAGAACAAGCCTCCAGCCACAGGCTCCATGTGACCACATTCAGCCTATTAGGGGGCAGAGTATATTTTCAAATCAGGGAAGGTTCTCTATCAAAGGCCTAGGGGTAGGGAAGATCTTCAGATTCCTATAACATCATTGGACAAAACCAGCTTTTCTTTTTGAGCTGTTGCCTTGTGATAGTATAAGCACTAAGACAAAACAAAACAAAACAAAAAAACCTCAAAAATATGTTGGACTTCCTTAACAATCTTAAAGTTGTCCAATATTATAGAAGTAATATATAGAAAGAGCTTTGCTTGTTTTTCCACCATCTTTCATATGAATTCATAGGAGGAAATTATCTAAAGAAATTTCAGCAAAAGCACAGAATGTGAAAATTTGAATGAATCTTAGATATTATTCAATAGAATCCTTATATTCTAAATAAAAGAAATCCACGGTCCTAAATGTTAAGGGACTTTCCTAACAATACAGCAAATAATTGGTAGAATCAGGATTTACTCACACACAAAAGAATAACCTCTGGACAAGTGGGTCTGATAATCATTCTACATAGATATGATAAAGTAAAAATTCTGCAATTAATGTTGTATTAATGTGAAATTTGTAGTAATTTTACTTGAATATGAGTGAGGATTATTTATCCACTTTACTAGAAGAAATGTTTTCAAAGATATGATAAAAATATTACAGGGAAAAGTTAAAGTACTTGAAAGATTTTTTTGTGAGGAACTTGATATACATACAATTGATTGACAGACATCATTGAATGGAAAGAATTTTGCTTATTTTTTCATTCTGAATGTTGTTTTTATGTGTATATAGTACTTTGGTCTTCTCATCTGTTACTCTATTTCATTTTATAAGCTTTATTAATCAATAAGTTTAAAAGTTATTGTTGGGCTTGTGTTTTTGTAATTTATTCTTTTGTAGTTATTTTTATCCTTTTATTATCTTCGCGATTCTTTTTTTTTTTTTTACCTGTGGTTAGTTTTGCTAATGCCACTTTGAAGCTAATAATTTCCCCAAAGAGCAAGATCAGGATTGACCCAGACATTTCCACCAAAAGTACACACAACCAAGTGTGATGTCAGAGAGTAGACTGGAAGGACAAGCAAACAAAAATGAATTCCACAATTGAAAAAAAAATACTTATGTCACAGGGATGATCAGGATTAAAACCCAGAAAAAGAGAATAATTTCAAAACATTTACAGCCAAAATCTCAAAGAAAAACACCAGTTCTTGAACACAAATCCAACTATTTTTCAAGATGAGACAAAGCAAGAATTTTAAAAATGATTTTAAAATGTTTTTTATGAATTAAATTAGGATACAAGAGGAATAAATTAAAATAGACTAACCTTCTTCAGGCCTCAGATATTTTTTAATTGCTCATTTTCCAAGTAAAGATAAAGTTACTTATTAAAGTATTTTCCAAATAAACCATATTAAAAAGGGAAATTTCAATTAATATCTATTTATTACACTATTACTTAAGATTTTTATTTATCATGAAATTGCTCCTCTCAGACTATAGACAGGCTAATGATGGTTGGTTGCAATGGGTCATGTGATAAACAAGAGAGGGTACACAGTGAAAACCCACCCTCCAACTTATATTTCAGGCACAATAGTGACTAGTGGAAGGTGGGTTAACAGGACATAGACAATACATTCATTACATATTTACTTTCTTTTACACCCTTTACATTTTTCACTGCCCAAAATCCTTTGGTGGGCTGCAAGCAGACCATGGGCCATATGTTGTGCAGGCCTAGAGTAGGAAAGAAGGGGATTTCCCCAGTCTAATCAGTGGTAAGGATTAACAGTCAGTCAATGTGCAAGGAAGCAATTTTATGTGTTACAGATGTTCTGAAATGTACTGAAAAATGTGGAAGCCTAGTCTTCAGCTCTGTTATACTAAGCTTACGAATTTTCTTCATTCATGTGTTTTCCTGCCAGGTTCCTGCAAGTGTGTGTCCCCCTCCCTACTCTTTACCATAGTTTTTGACTGCATTAGTGGGAAAGTGTGATTTGGGGCTTATCTTTATGTTGTACTATATATTGTAATAAATATATTTAATGCATTATTAAATGTAATATAATATCTTTGCCTCATTGTTATATAAATGGTTATGGTTAAGATCTCAAAGCACCATTAATATGAATGACTAGTTATATAAATACCGCATAAAATATGAATGTGTTGTGTTATGAAGGATTAGTTTGTAGAAAAAAAATATATTGGATGGGAGCACAAGAGCTAGAGTGCCAAGCAGTTTAATGCCATTCACGAGCAGCTTCCCAAAAGAATGGTACTGTGAACAGCTTTTAAAGTTCTGATTACATAGTATAGTGAACACTCTATTTATTCCTTTACAAATCAAGGCAAACATTCACTACAAATCACAATATAATATTTACAACTTAATCATCCAATAAATTCACAATACAATAATCAATCTTCCACTCATGGGGCAATCATAGATTAACTTAGTCACTTATCTAGCAATCAGTCACTAAATACAATCGTTAGAAAATTACACAAACTCTCCACCCCTTGATGTCCAGCAAGCTTCAATTTCATCAGGCATTCTATATCTAAGGAGAAGCCTTTTCTTTATCTTGACTCAGGGTGGTCTTGCAGATTCCCTGGATCCCCTTCCATGGTCCCAGCTCCTGCCTGAATCTGTCAAACAGTCACCTGGATTCAGAGGCAGACAGCTCCCAGGTTCTCATCCAGTCCTCCGGGCAATTCATGGTACACACTGGAGTTCACAGGGTCCAGTACATCTTAAAAACTTCACCACTTCTGTTGCTGGGAGCACAGGGATAAATCAAGCCATGAACAAAGTCTTATCCTTGTCATGCTTCCTCAGTCCTCCAGCAGTTCAGCTGGCCCAAGGACCCAGGAAAAATCTTGGCCTTCCAGATTGGCCTTCCAGGCAGCCCTCTCAGCCTTCCAAGTGGCCTTCACCAGATTCTGGTCCTGTAGAAAACTCCAACTCAGTTCTCAGTCCAGCTAGCCCAGCTCCCAGATGCTGGGGCAATCCTGTTTCCTTCACCAGGAGTCACCAGGAGAAACATTTCTGATTCTGATTCTCTTTCTCTGGAATTTTTACATGCACACACTGGCCTCCTGTCTCAGCCAACCCCCTCCTACCACATCAGCAACAGGAGATAGTCCACTCCCTCTGTTCACACAGGAGACAGAGTTTGCACCTTCTGCCTTTCTCAAGAGGTACTTAGCCCTAAGTTACCAAGGGCTAAGTATCTGCTAAAGTGATTACTGTTACAAGCAGGGAAAATGTATTTCTCTTCAAGAGAGTGACTCTTAAGACTTAGAGTTTGAATGTGTGTGAGACAAAGAGAGAAAAGCCTTGCCCAAAATAAAATAAGCAGAGATATCTCCAAGACAGGAAGGATTTATTATACAATCTCACAAGAAGGGGACATCATCACCACCAGAGGCATTCTGGTGGGAGAGGTCAAAATACAGAAGGAAAAAGCTGGTCTATATACCTTAAATTCCCCCCAGCCCTGCCCCTTTATGCTGTCCTGTTCTCATTGATTAAGAACTGAGCTCACAATCTAAAAATCTGCTGGCATTATAGACGAAAGGTCATTAATGTCAAAAAGCAGAAGGCACAAATATGAATAATATGGAAACAGACAAAATATGACATCAGTCATCTATATTAATAAAGTCAAAATATAGATATGTCAGCAGTGGAAAAATATCAGCTTCATCAATGTAATGGAAACAGACAACATCTCATAAATAATGGGGATGTTGGGGACTTTTGGGTCATAGTGACCCACCCTTGCAACAGGAATGTAGAAGATATCATATGAATTATGGGGATTTGGGGACATGATGACCAGTCTGTTCAGCAGTTTTTTCAAATTTATATTGTACAGATTAAGGGGAAATTAAGTCAGTAGCCAAGTTTGAGAAACATGTACTTTCCCTTCCTCCATATTAGCTAAGCTCAGCATAATCCTTAACTCATGACCAGGGAAGTAAGGCAAGAAACTTAGACTGCTAGATCTTTGGCATTTTACTAAGACTGTTCAGATTTCTAAGATGTTACCTGAGAAGTTTTCACTTTTATTCCACACAAATGGAACTATATATTGGGATATCTCTGAAGTTTCCACAATGTCACTCCAGTAATGCACTACAGAAATAGTCTGTTCTCTAAGTAGGGTATTGTCAACATCCAAACTGCATAGAACTTGGGACATCATCTCACACCTTTCACTTAGGCGTTTCTCACCTGTATGCACTCTGGACTTTCTCTTCCATGCCTCAGAAACTTCTTTTTCTTAGCAATGCATTACAATACTGGAATTCATACACTGAAGGCAGCTTCTACTCTTAAGCTCTCTCCCTCTGTTTGGTTGAATCCTTCCAGAAACTCCATTTAAGGAGAGCTCCTTAAGGAGAGCAACAGTCATGTCTTCATTTCTATCCCCTATCCAATGTGTTATATATTCATATTGCATGTAATCTTTACTTAACTAGACATTCAAAGTAATGACATGTTTAGATATTCAACCTGAATATTGATTTAAAAACAATATTGTATTAAATAATATTGTAGATAATATATATTAAACTAAAAATTTAACTTTGACTTAATGGAATTGAGTATAAAAAAAGGAAGTCAATGTAAACTGCAAGATTTGTAGTGTGAAGAGATACTGGGTCATGTAAGTGACTGTTTAAGAATTTCATTATGTGGACTAGATTGGGTACAAATGACTCAGTAGTCAACAATTATAGTAATATGCTGTTTGATAAGCCCAAAGACCCCAGTATTGGGGATAAGAACTCACTATTTGACAAAAACTGCTGGGAAAACTGGCATATAGTATAGCAGAAACTGGGCATAGACCATCATCTAACACTGTACACCAAAGTCAAGTCTAAATGGGTGCACGATCTAGGTATAAAGGCTGATACTTTAAATAATCTGTGGAAGCAAGGAATAGTTTACCTGTCAGTTTTATGGAGTAGGGAAGACTTTATGACCAAAGAAGAGTTAGAGAGCATTATAAAATGTAAAATGGATAATCTTGATTACATTAAATTGAAAAGTTTCTGTACAAAGCCAACATAGCCAAGATTAAGAAGGAAGTGGGAAAATGGGAAAGAATTTTTCAACCAGTGTCTCTGATAAAGGCCTCACTTCTAAAATATACAGGGAATTAAGTAAAATCCATAATACAAGTAATTCCCCAATTGATAAATGGTCAAAGGATATGAACAGGCAATTGATAGAAATTAAAAATATCTATAAGCATATGAAAAAATGCTCTAAATCACTCTTGATTCAAGAAATGCAAGTCAAAACAACTTTGAGGTATCACATCTCACCAGCCAGATTGGCTAAGATGACAAAAAAGGAAAATGACAAATGCTGGAGAGGATGTAGAAAAATTGCAACACTAATGCATTGGTGGTGAAGCTGTGAATTGACACAACCATTCTGGAGAGCAATCTGGAACTATGCCCAAAGGGCTATAAATAATTGCATACCCTTTGACCCAGTAATACCACTTCTGGGGTTGTATCCCAAAGAAATCATGGAAGCCGGAGGAAGACCCATATGTACAAAAATATTTATTGCAGCTCTCTTTGTGGTGGCAAAAAACTGGAAATTAAGGGGATGCCCATTAAGTGAGGAATGGCTAAACAAGTTGTGGTATATGAATGTAATGGAATACTATTGTGCTATAAGAAATGGGGAGGAGATGGACTTCATATTTACCTGGAGAGGCTTATACAAATTGATGCTAAATGAGAAAAGCAGAACCAGGAAAAACTTGTACACAATCACAGACACATGGTATGTGTGATGATCAACCCTGATAAGCTGGACTCTTCTCAGAATCACACAGCTATAAGACAACTTCATAAGTCTCAGCATGGAAGGAGACACCTACATTCAGAGAAAGATCTAGAAAGAACAGAGTTTAAATGGAGACTGAAGCAATCTATGTTGTTGCTCTTTTACATGTTTGGTTTTGTTTCTTCTTTCCCGCTGTTCACTCCATTGATTACAACCCTTCTATACAACCAGACTAATGTCCAGTGTGAAAGTATTTGCAGATTCTATACTTGCCTACATGCTGCCATGGGAGGAGGGAAGAGGGATGGGAAAAAACTTGAAAGTCAAGGGACTCTGGAACTGAATCTTGTAAACTAAAAGTAAATAAACAAAACGATTTAAATAATAAAAAAAGAAAAAAAGAATTTCATTATGTATAAAACAGATGCCACTGAATTGCATGATATGCAAGTTTCAATAATTTTATTAATTTATTACAGTGTTATCTGACTCAAAGTGCTAAGCTTTCAATAGAAAATATGGTAGATATCTATGTACAAACCCATGGCAATTTGTTACAATGGAAATTATTATTGCAGGGTACAAAATGGATGCACAGTCATAATTCTATTTATGTAAAATGAACCTTTGTTCACTCTACTAAATGTTTCACTGCAGTTTCTTTCCCTCATGTTCATACATGTCTTCTCAATATATGAGCTTAAGTGTGATCCTTCATTAACTTAGCAAACCTAAAAGAATCAAATCAGTGAAAAACAAAATTCACTACTAGAGCATTTCGGCAAAGGTGTCCAGTTCTTCTCACAACCTTCTATCCATTCAGAATCCCCTAGAGTGGTGCCTGGAGAGCACTGATACTGTACTCTGTCATCTTCATGATATTCTGCTTTTCCATCATTCACTCTCTCCTAAAGTCTGTGTCAGGTGGTTCTTCATATATTGGAATTAAAGAAAAGATGCAAAATCTACATTTATTTCAAGAGGGTTGTGAGATAAAGTATCATTTTATTTATTTATTTGTTTGTTTATTTTAATGTAATAAATTTTATTTGTTTTCTTGTTTACATCATTCATTTTCGTGAGATTTTTGAGTTACAAATTTTCTCCCCGTCTTTCCCCTACCCCACCCCCAAAACAGCAATCCCATTGTGGAGCCCCTCACCTGGTCTGCTCTCTAACTTTCTGGTAGGGCAGGGAGGGTCTCCCTATCCCAGCCCCTGTGTATCTGAATTCATAGTTGCATGTATTGCAGAGCTTTAAATTCTAGATTCTTTCGGTTCCTCCCTTGTCACCCACCCCCGCTGAAAGGACAACCAATTCAATATAGGCTGTGTAGGTGTGATTATACAGGACATCTTCATAGTGGACATATTGTG
>CM053593.1:78936609-78961362 GCA_028646575.1 Pseudocheirus occidentalis | reverse complement strand
ACCTCATTGAATGACCATATTTTCCCCTGGAATAATATGCTCGATTTTGCTGGGTAGTTAATTCTTGGTTTGAATCCCAGCTCCCTTAATCTTCAAAATATCATATTCCAGACCCTTCTATCCCTCAGTGTAGAAGCTGCCAGATCTTGGGTTATCCTCATAGTGCTTCTGCAGTATTCAAATTGTGAAATTGAAAAACCTTTTACAAAGGGAAAAACAAATTTTAAATGTGAAATATTCAATATCATTATTGATCAGAACATCACTGAACATATTTTGGGCCTCTTCCTAAAATTCCTCCTTATTGTTGATTTTTTTCTACCTTTGTCAAATCCTTAAGATATTTCTTAAGTGGAAAAAGGTGGTGTTTGTTTCATAAAGTACAGATGACACTTTCAGAAGGGTCAGGGGAGCCATAAACCATAGATTATGAATTAATGAAAAAATATTTATTGAACTCCTATTCCAAGTTCCAAGTACTATGCACAGTACTGGAGATGGACAACAACTACAGAAAGTCTATGGTCAATTTCACACTTGGGTGGGTGGGGAGACAACATATTATTAGAGAATTCAGTTTCTGGGTAAATGAAAAGACTTTTAAAGTTCTAAGTCCTGAAATTCATATAAGAACCAGAGGGGCAGATTGCATGACCCAGACAGGCTTCTTTAGAATGTCAGAAGGTCAGATGAGGGCATATGAGCAGGGCAAATGGTAAAACATAGAAGTCCTTAGAAAGCAGTGTCAGGGGAGATAGCAAGGTTTGTTTCACAGTTCATTTTACCTGGAAGAAAAGTTGATGACTCCCATTACCTCCAAGTTATGTGCGCAGTCAAACATACTGGATTGGTTTCTAGGTGGTTTGGAGCAAGACTTGTTCGATCTGTCATAGATTACGATACCTGCCTTTCTCTTACTATTAATACATGTGAACAATTTATAGTATGTTTATAGTATATAGCATTTTGTTTATATTATTGAAGAAAATGAAAATAACACATAGAAAAATTGAGACAGCAAAATGACCAAAGATATCCATGGAAGACAGGTACAACACAAGGAGGTAGAAAGGGTGAAAAGATTGATTTGGAGATTATATTACAGGATTAAAGAGAGTGACCCTTTCTTTAAACTTCACCATCTACAAAGTATTGATTGAGTCTTCTCACTTTCTAGTTGCTCTTCTGGCTAATCTTTGAGCTTTGGCATTGCCTTCAACTTTCAAATGAGCAGGAACATAATTCCAATCAACTTTCATGTCCTGAGTCATTTATCTAGTCTAGCGAATAGGTCTTTGTTGGCAACATCTGTGTTTTTACTTGTTTTCCAGCTATTTACTTTCCAGTTGTCAATTCATCCATTGAAGCCTTTGATGATAACATTATTATTTGTATGCACAGTAATGCTGTCCGTATTTTGGGCTTTTGCTTTCTCAGTCCCTTTGGTAGCTGCTTTGAATGATGCTCTTTGGTTTGTCTGTCATCCAGAATATTTGGCACTCATGTTTAGATCATGGCTTGGTCCCCAGTGGATACCAATACCTCCTTGTGCCCCTTCTCTTCCATTATTTTTGCAGGCACCCTTGATATACACAGTGTTAGGGTCTGATGCCTGGTGTGGCTGCCCATGCTGTCTTTCAGAGCCTCTAGTCTTCCAGCCATAGTCATAGTACCTTGGATTGTGTTTACAACTCATCTCCAGTCTCTCCAAAAGTTTGGTGAAAAAATGAGCCTGACCTTTAGAGACGTGAGTGAACAGCTTTTAAGGTTCTGATTACACAGTATAGTGAGCACTCTGTTTATTCCATTACAAATCAAGGCAAACATTCACAATATATCACAATATAACATTCACAACATTATATCTTATCATAGAAAAATCACAATATAGTGTTCATAACACCTTAACATTAGAGTGGCCACACAGTTTTCACTACAGTGACCACAATATTTAGAATAAAGGGGGCGGCTAGGTGGCACAGTGAATAGTAAACTGTTCCTGGAGTCAGGAGGACCTGAGTTCAAATCTGGCCTCAGACACTTGATACACTTACTAGCCATGTGACTTTGGGCAAGTCACTTAACCCCAATTGCCCTCCAAAATGAAAAAAAAAATTGAAAAAAGCATTCAATCAATTCACAATACAACAATCAGTCTTCCACTCATGAGGCAAATCAATACTTAATCATTCAATCAATGCAATAATCAATCTTCCATTCATGGGGCAACCATTAACTTAATCAGTCACATATAATAATCAATTTTAATCCATAACTAATCCAGATTTACAATTACTAAATACCATTAATCACAAATACAGTCCTTAGACAATTACACAAACCCTCCACCCCTCAGTGTCCAACAAACCTCAGTTTCATCCAATAGGAGTCCTTTTTTTCATCTTGATTCTGGGTGGTCTCTCTGATTCCCTGGATCCCTTTCCATGGTCCCAGCTCCCTCCTGAATCCACCAGACAGTCACCTGGATTCAGAAGCAGACACCTTGCAGGTCCTTGTCCAGTCCTCAGAAGTAGACAGCTCCCAGATCCTTGTCCAGTCCTCAGGGCAGTCCCTGGCACACACTGAAGTTCACAGGGTCCAGCATATCTCAAACCCTTCACCACTTCTCTTGCCTGGAACTCAAGGATCAGCCAGGCTATGAACAAACAAAGTCTTATACTTGTCATGCTTCTTCAGTCCTCCAGCAGTTCAGCTGGCCCTAGGACATAGAAGGAATATCAGCCTTCCAGGAAAACCCTCTCAGCCTCACAGGAGGCCTTCCAGGCAAGCCCTCTTACTCTTCCAGGTGGCCTTCAGATTCTGGTCCCAGGAAAACTCCATCTCAGTTCCGAGTCAGCTTCAAGATGCTGGGAGAAAAACTCTCTCTCTCTCTCTCTCTCTCTCTCTCTCTCTCTCTCTCTCTCTCTCTCTCTCAAGAAAACTCCAATTACTTCAGTCCAGCAGCCCAGCTCCCAAATGCTGGGGCAATCCTGCTTCCTCCAATGGGAGTCAACAGGAGGAAAATTCCAATTCTGTTTCTCTGTCTCTGAAATTCTTGCTTACATACACACACTGGCCACCTGTCTCAGTCAATCCCCTTCTTCCATGTCAACAGGGGAGTTCACACCTTCTCAACAGTGGACAGGGCTCACACCTTTCATACTTAGCCTTAAGTTACTAAGTTCTAAGTATCTGCTAAACTGATTGCTGTTATAAGTACTTATTCATGTGAGCAGTCATTTCCCAGAATGCCACTGGGGAGGTCCAAAACTCTTTCTTAAATTTCAGGAGTTAAGTTATCCAGGTCTGTATAATGGTGTGACTGGGTAGATCCATAGGTAAAGGCAAAATCCACTAATTTGGGACTCTGAACACAAACTTAGATCTAATTGCTCCTGGCCCAGGCTGGCCATAAGGATAGGGGAATATAAGGATAGATCAGGACCACCAAACTAGGTAAATTACAATTTAGGAATTAATCCGTGATTTTATCATTCTTTCCCCGGCCCTCACAGGTCATTTTGTTACATGTAATATATCAAACTTTCTATTTTTATTAAATGATTAATTGTAGTGTTTTAATATTAAGTAGCAATACAACTAAGCTTATTTAGTAACTTTATTCATTTTGGCAGTTTTTATGATACCAAAGGAATTATTGAGCCAAGACTATGGTTTTTTTAGACTTTCAACTGTGTTCTGCTAGATTGCCTTCCTTAAAGTTTCTATAAGTCTGCAGTTCAACAAAAATTATCTGCACTTCCACAAGAATTGAATGAGTATACCTATTTCTCCACAGCACACCAGCATTGAATTTTATAACTTTCAATAATTTTTTTGCTAGCTTGATAGTTTCTAATTTAATTTCCATTGACTACTGTCAGGGCATTCTATGTTTTACCTAGGTCTAATACTGTCAATTTTCCATTCAAAAATCACGAGTCTCCAAATTTACTTCTAAGTAATTCTCCAATTGTGGTTAGCATTCAAGTGGCATGGCAGCCCTCTCTATTCTACCCAAAATTACTTTCATCTGGGTAGAGGCAGGTAGGTGGTGCCATATACCTGAGTTCAAATATAATCTCTGCCACTAAATGTGTGACTTTTGAGCAACTCATTTAACCTCTGATGCCTTGGTACTTCAACTTTAAAATGAGGATAATAATAATAATACCTACTTCATATTGTTGTAGTAAGGAACAAATTTAATATTATTTGGAAAATTGCTTTGCACAGAGTAGGTGAGGTACTTAATAAATCCTTATTCTCTTTCCCCTTTCTGTGCCAAACTGCATTATAGTCTCTTCCCTAAATGCATCCTGCACTTTTGAAATTAGTTGCCTTTGCTTATGTAGAACATGTAGACCTGAAATACCGTTCTTCCCTATCTTAATTTGTTGAATTCTTGTCCATATTTTAAGCCAATAAATCATTTGAACCATAAGAATTTAGAAAACGCAATGAGCCAGGCAAGCACTGTGTTAAGGGTTAGATCCAATTCTAATGTTATTTCCTCACAGAAACCCCAAATTTGAAAAACAGAAGGGAATTTGTAGATAGTTTAGTCCAGTCTCTTGACAGAGTTTCATCCAAGTCCTTGAAAGGCTGGTACTTGCTTAAAATCACATAGTCAATACCTGGTAGAGAAGGGATATAAGTTTATGTCTTCTGCCTTTGAGTCTAGTGCTTTTCTCACTATACCACACCTTGTACCCATGAAGTAGTGGTCAATGATTCAAATAATAATCATGCCCTGAGACCTCACATTTGTTTTATATCTCTTCAATATATTTATCTTATCTTAATGTCTCTATATATGACTTCATCCATGTTATACTATCACTTCAATGATGGCAGAAACTGTGAGCAGAAAGGCTAAAATTTGTGTCTTTCTCGGCACGTTACCAGAGTGTTCTGAACATAATCAGTTCTTATGGATATTAATATTTTCTATCATGAGTCCTTAGGATTTGTCTTGGATCCTTGTATTACTGAGAAGAGTTAAATTATGCATAGTTGATCATTGCTCACATTGTTAATGTGTACAATTTTTTTTCATTCTGAACACTTCACTTTGCATTAGTTCATATAAGTCTAGGTTTTTCTGAAACTTGCCTGTCCATTTCTTATAGCACAATAATATTCCATTACAATCATATATCACAACTTGTTCAGCCATTCCTCAATGGATGGGTATTCCCTCAATTTCTAATTCTTGGCCTCCACAAAAGAGGTACTATAAATATTTTTGTACATGTAGGTCCTTTCCCCTTTTTAATGATCTCTTTGGAATACTGGCCTAGTAGTGGTATTGCTAGATCAAAGCGTATGCATATCATTACAACCCCTTTGGGCCTATTTCCAAATTGCTCCCCAGAATGGTTCAATTAGTTCACAAATTTACCCACAGTACATTAGTGCCCCAATTTTCTCACATCTTCTCCAACGTTTATCATTTCCCATTTTTCATATTAACCACTCTGATAGGTGCAGCCCAGAGTTGTTTTAATTTGCATTTCTCTAATCACTACTGATTTAGAGTACTTATTCATATGTTGGTAACCTTGATTTCTTCATTTGAAGATTGTCTGTTTATATCCTTTGACCATTTATCAATTGGGGCATGACTTATAGCCTCATAAATTTCACTCAGTTCCCTATATGTTTGAGAAATGAGATGTTTATCAGAGACACTTGCTATAAAAACTGTTTCCCAGTTTTCTGCTTTACTTGTAATCTTGTTTGCATTGGTTTTTCTTGTACAAACCCTTTTTAATTTAATATGATGAGATTATCAATTCTGCATTTCATAATGCTCACTATCTTGTTTCATCATGAATTCTTCCCTTCCCCATCAATCTGACAGGCAAACTATTCCTTGCTCTTCTAATTTGGTTGCTTCGTTGTCTATGGTACCTTTTAGCAAGATCTATTTCTTTTAAAGAGGTCTATTTTTGCTTTTACTTTGTCTAACATCAGGATTGTTATCCTTCCTTTTTTTTTTACTTTAACTGAAGCATAATAGACTTTGCTCTACTCCCTTACCTTTACTCTCTGTGTGTCTCTCTGCTTCAAGTGTATTTCTTTTTTGCAACTTTTTGTAGAATTTCATTTTTGATCTACTCTGCTGTCTACTTGTGTTTTATGGTAAAGTTTGTCCCATTCACATTCACAGTTATGTTTACTACCTACGATTTCTTTCCAACCTATTCATCTTCCTGTTTGTTCTTTCTCTCTTTTAACTCTTTCCCACCTTACCAGTGTTTTACTTCTGTCTACCAACTCCCCTGATCTGCCCTCTCTTCTGTCAGTTCCCACCCCATATGACCTTTACTTATTCTCCCCTCCTATTTCCCTGTCCACAGATTTCTATATTTATCTATTTTAAAAATTAATCTAATTGTTTAATTAATCTAATGTATTATTCCCTCTTTGAGTCTTTGATGAGAGTAAAGTTCAAACTATGTCCATTGTCCACCCTTCTTTCTTTCCCTCAACTGTAATAGGTCTTTCTTGCCTCTTCATGTGAGATAATTTACCCCATTCTACCTCTTTCTTATTCATGTAGCTATTTAGAGAGATAAAGTTTTCCTTAAGAACTACTTTGGCTACATCCTATAAGTTTTGGTATATTATCTCATTGTCATTCTCCTGGATGAAGTTATTGTTTCTGTGATTTGTTCTTTTACTTGTTTGTTCTTTAGGATTAGTTTATTTAGTTTCCAATTAATTTTTGGCTTATTTTTCCATGATCCTTTACTAGAGGTAATATTCATTGCATCACATTCTGAAAAGGATGCATTTAATATTTCTGCCTTACATATGTGTGAATATATATGTACACTATATATATATAAAATATATATACATATATATATATATATATATATATATATATATATAAAATCTTGGAAATGAAAGCTTTATTTGATATACTTAATGTGAGGACACAGATTCCCTTCTAATTTTGACTATTTTCTTTGTTGTAATTAAAAAAAATCTTTTGAAATTTACATAAACAAAGTTGTCCATGGTATCTTTTATGGTTTTCTTCATGACTTGTTTGGTCCTGAGCTCTTCCTCAGCTATAGAGCTGAAAGGTAGTTTCTATCATGATCCTCTAACTTACTTTTGGTGTCACTTTTTACATCCAAGATACATATCCATTTGAAGTTTACCTTGATATACAGTGTGACATATAGTCTACATCTAATTTCTGCCAGAATGCTTTTTAGTTTTTCTAATAGTTTTTGCCTGTGTAATAAGTGGGGTCCTTGGGTTCATCAGATAGTATTCTAATATGTTCATTTGTTTTGATATGTTCCATTCAGTGATCTCTCTTTTTTAAAACTAGTCCCAAATCATTTTAATTATTAATTATTGTTTTGTAGTAGTGTTTGAAATCTGGTATTGCTAGATCCCCTTCCTACTCACTTTGATTTTGCTTCGGTTAACTTCAATTGTATGGCACTGAAAAAGTAAGGTAATTTAGATAGTATTATCATTTTTATTATGTGGTATGGATTGATCCAATAACAATGAATATTTCTTCAGTTATTAATTTTGTATTTATTTATTCAAGTAGTATTTGGTAGTTTTATTTGTCTATTTACCATATTTTTCTTTTCAGATGGAATCACAAAATTTTGTGTAAAGTATAGATATTTTCAGTGAATTTGCTTTTCTTTCTCTTCCTGCTGGGTTCTGTGGGTAATATGCCAGAATTTAAGTGATATTTGTGGATTTATTTTATATCTTGCAACTCTGTTGAATTTACTGTTTCAATTCTTTATTTGATTCTTCAGGGGTTTATAAGTAAAAGTATCATATCATCTGCAGAAGTGACCATTTTGTTTTCTCTTTACTCATGTTTATTCCTTCAATAAAGAATGCTCCTTCCTGTCCTTTGTATAGGTAACATTTTTTATCATTATCTTAAATACAAGGTGTGCCATTGGCATTAGATGATCACCTGATTTTATTAGAACATCCTTTAATTTCCTCTTTTACATATAATGTATTTTTTGTTTTTAGATACTTTTTATTTAGTCAAATAAATAATTATCTACTTATTCTTATCCTTTTTAGTTTTTCCTTCCACAAATGGTTTTTCCCCATTTTTCAAATGTCTTTTCAGCATCTATTGATATAATGATGTATTTTATTAACAAGTTTTATTATGTTTATAGTCTTTGTTAGATTAAATTTGCCCTGAAATCCTGGTATAAATTCAATCTGATTTTAGTGTGTAATCATAAAATGATGAATATAGTTTCTGTAAAAATTTTATATCAATGTCCATTAAAGATATTGACCTATAATTTTCTCTGTTTGCCTTTCCCTGATTTAAGTATCAATACCACATTTTTGTCATTAAAAGAGAATAGAAGTATGCCTTCATTTATTAGTTTGAAAAGCAGTTTGTGTAATATAAAAATTAATTATTTGTTGAATTTTTTCTCTTCATGTACCTTCAACCTTTCAAGAGCAGTAATAGTTGAATCAATTATCTGAAATAATATTATTTTAAAAATTGGTTTGTTTTTTCTAACGTGGGTATTTAATTTTTCATCAGTATTTAACCACTTTCTCTACGTTAACAGTTTTTTAATTGTATAACTGGAAAAAATAGTTCCTAATAGTTGCCTTTATTTTTCTTCAATTATGAGTTTTTCTTTTTTAATTTTTGATATGAACATTTTGATTTTCCTCTTTCTTTTTTTTAAGCTTCAAATTAGTTTGAAAAAGCATCCCTCATTTATACTTATCAATTTAAGGTGTGTCTTTTTTTTCACTTTCATCAACTTTATTACTCTCTTTGATTTTAGAGTTTCTATGTTATTGGTTAGGGCTTTAAAATTTTTTAAATTAAATGTAGCTCTGGGTCCATTTTGTTTGCTTGTGAATTCCCAGTTACATTATTTGTTACTTCTCTCTCTTTTTTATTTTTGGTTTGAAGCATTTGGAAATACAAAATTTCCCTTAGTACCATGTTAGCTATCTCCATAAGTTTCTTTTGTTGTGACTTTTATTTTTTGCCATTTTAACATAAAATATTGTATTTTCTATCATACATTCATTTACTTATAAGTCATTTGGAATTAAGTCTCTAACATCTATCACAGTACATGCTAAATTTTTGAAATGGTGTCATTCACAGAGAAGAGGCATGTAAAGTACTTTCTTTTCCCATTTAGTAATTGCTTACCCATGAACAGTTAATATTTCTCTATTGCTTAAGTCTGATTTTATTTATATAAAAATTTATAAAATAATTTTGTTTATATAGTATCTAGATTCTTTTTGGCAAGTGTACTCCCAAATATTTTATCCCATCTACTGTTATTTTAAATGAATGATCTTTTACTATTTCTTCTTATAGGGATTTGTTTGTGATACATAGGAGCACCAGTGATTTATGTGGATCATTTATATCCTGTTACTTTGCTAAAGTTGTTAATTGTTTCAACTAATTTTTCTAGTTCAGTGTTTGAGATTTTTTCAAATATATCATTATATCATCTGTAAAAAGAGATACTTTATTACTACTTGACCTATTCAGATTCCTTCTATTTCTTTTTCTTTTGTCATTGCTATGATTTTCAATATAATAGTGAATGATATTGATGATAGCAGGCATCCTTATTTCACATTTCATCTTACTGGGAAGGCTTCCACCTTATGTCTGCAAATAATGCTTGCTGATGATTTTAGATAATTTTAAAATATAAATTTAATGAAAAATCTATTCACCCCAGTACTTTCAAATGTTTTTAAATAGAAGTGAGTGCTCTACTTTATCAAAAGTTTTTTCAGCATCTATTGGCATCATCATATGAAAATTTTTACTTTTATATTTGATATAATCATTTTTGTTAAAAGATTTCCTTATGTTAAACTATTCCTGCATTCCTGGTATAAATCCTACTTGATAATATTATGTAATCTTTGTAATATATTATTGTAATTATTTTATTTAGGATTTTTGGACTCATATTTATTAATAAAATTTGTCTTTAATTTTCTTTTGTGGTTTTTACTTTTCCTGGTTTAGGTAACAATATCATATTTGTTTCATAAAGGGAGCTTGGTAGGATCCTTTCTTTTCCTAGAATTCCAAATAATTTATTTAACATTTTAATTGGTTGATTTTTCAATGCTTGATAGAATTTAATTGTAAATCCATCTGTTCCTCGTCCTTTTTTTCCTAGGAAACTCATTTATGGCCTGTTCAACTTCTTTTTCTAAAATAAGTCTTTTTAGATATTCTATTTCTGCTTCTGCTCATCTAGACAACTTACATTTTTGTAAATATCCTTCCATTTCACTCAAATTATTAAAATTTTTGGCATTATAATTGGGCAGAATAGCTACTTACACTTGATTTAATTTACCTTTGCTGATGGTATATTCACCATTTTCATTTTTTCAATTAGTGATGTGGTTTTCTTATCTCCTTTTAAAACTCAAACTAACCAATCACTTATCTATTTTATTGTTTTTTTCATAAAGTCAGTGCCTAGTTTTACTCATTAATTAAATATTATTTACACAAAACATTATTGATCTCACCTTTAACTTTTAGGATTTCCAATTTAGTGTTTGAGTATTTTTAGTTTATCCCTCTTCTAGCTTTTTAAATTGCCCATGTCATCATTAGTGTCCTCTTTCTCTATTTTATTGATATAAAGATTTAGAGATATACATTTTCCTCTCATCACTGCTTTTGCTGCATACCATTGGTTTTTAACAATAATAATAATTTCAATATTGTAAGTCTCTTTAATGAAATTATAGATTATTTCTATGATTTCTTTAACCCACTCATTCTTTAAGATTAAGTTTGTAAGTCTCCAAATACTTTTCAATCTATGTTTCTGTGGTCCCTTATTAAACACCATTTTATTACATTTTGACATATTTTTAATATTTCAGATTTTTTACTTTGACCTATAAAATTTTTATTCACTAATATATGATCAACTTTTGTAAAGGTACCATGTACCAGGTATGTTCCTTTCTATTTCCATTAAATTCTCTCCTGATATCTATATCACCACAATTCAAGGGCTAAGAGGAATGCTAAGCCTTGTGACTGCAGAAAACTCCCTTCTTGGGTAAAGAGCAGCATACAGAACAGGAGAGCAGTGATTATACCTCTTCTCAGAATATCCCAAGTTGGAAGCACTGAAAAATTAGAGACCCCCCTAAACTAGCTATGAAAACAATGGCACAAAATACCTGATGCTTGGGACAAGATCCTCCCTTATCGGGAGAGAACCCAACTTTAACATAAAAGTTAAGAAATGGGATGGTGGAGGGGAAGGAAAGATGGAGAGAATACAAAATTTAGAGTTTCAAAATTAATTTTAAATATCTTTTAAAAACCAAAATCAAACCCCAGGAGTTGCTCTACAACTTCGAACTAAAGGATTATATAAATTAAAAAACACACTGATATCATTGTGTTCTTCAGGTTGTTCTTCCTACTTAGGATTAAACCCACATATTCCTGAGTCCAGGAATCAAAGAGTTTTCTGTACACCTCAAGATAAGCAGGAAGAAGAGGCCTAAGGCACAAAGATTGCTTCTTTAATATCTTAACATATTTCAGTCTCAGAAGAAAATTAATTGAACTGTTCTGAAGTTGAATGAGAGCAACAAGGTCTCCTATATCACAATTCCCCAAAAGTATACTAAACTCCTACAGTCCTCTGGTGCTATTCTTCCATTATATGATGCTTTACATATTTTAAGAAAGTTATCATGTATCTCAAAGTCTTTTACTAAATAAGTATCCTCATTTCCTTTAGTTAATCTTTGTATGCCAGGATCTTGATGCCTACCAATATCTTAGTCATGCTCTCTTGGACAGGGTCCAGTTTATTTTTATTTTTTGCTAGGCAGCTATATTTGTATACATCCCCCTTTCTCCTCTTGCAACCCTTTAAGGGCTAAGATGTTCATTAGTGTTTGTATCACCAGTGGTCATATAGGGCTGTGCTAATCCCTAGGGAATTGAATAGAAAAGTATTAAACTAGCAATCTATTAAAAAAAAGTGAACTGTTTTTATGTGACATACAATCTAGTTGTGCCTCTTCTTAATTGTCATTGTAAAACTGATTTTCTGAACCTAATTGTTATACCACTTAAATCTATAGATTTAAATTTATTCCTATTAAATTTAATCTGAATGAATTTAGTCTGATGGTCAGTTAAGTGAACCTTTTTCAAGATTCCAGTTGTTTCATTTAACATGTTAATTAGAAATTTAATAATTACATTAATAGTAAATTAATTATAAAACCACAAATTAAAATAAATTATAAAATTATGAAATATTAATAATAAAATTGATAATTTAATAATGTCATATGTGTCCTTAACCAAGTCACTAATAAAAATTATGACAAGTATATGGCCAGGATAGATCTCTGAAGTATTCAACTAGAGTTTCAAGCTGACAGCTACTCACTCATAATTAGTCTTTTGTCTGGGAGTTAAACCAGTTGCAAACTCAACTAACTGAACCATTATATAAACTGTAATTCTCTATTTTATCCTTAAGTATAATAAGATGGACTTTGTCCAGTGTTCTCCCATGCTAGGTAAACTTTACCTTCAGTATTCTTGTGATTTACTGGTTTAGTAATCCTATTAAGTAAAGAAATTATATTGGTCTCACATTACCTGTTTTTGAGGTAGACATCCTCTTTTTGCAAACATTGCTTTTGTTTCTAGGCATTCCATAATTTCCCTCTGATGGCACATTTAAAACATTTTGATGAGTATGAAAGAATATTTTACTAATTCATGGCTTGTAGACTCTACAATTTCAATTAAAAAAAACCCTGGGATAATATTTGCTTTTTCAACAGAAACTATCTTGTTCTCATGACCTTCTGAAAGTCAAGAACAATTATTAAACATATCAATAAAAGAAAGCACTTTCCTTTTTAGATACAATAGACACCTGAATTTTAAACACAACCAAAGGGATTTCAAGCCCCCAGACATAATTCTCTTCCTAAGAAGAATGCCAATTCTTCCAATTTAGTAGAGAAAAGACACCCTGCTATTTACTCCCTGAGGATGTGGAAAAGTGATGAACCCAAGTAATTAAATAACTCAGTGTTTTCTTATAGCAAATGTTTTATTGAAACATATTGACTTTTTCTTAACCATTTCACGCTTTAGTTTTTGCAGTTTAAAAAATGAACATGAAGTGGTATCTTTAGATGATGTATCAGGAAGGAGCCATAACCTTAATGAAGAAAGTTTAACCAATTTAACTGTTTTAAGTCAAGGAAGGAAAAGGAAGGACAAAGGAAAAGGAAATTTTTAATCAATTGCTAAAAAAAATTGAAATATATAAGGTGTCCAAATATGTTGTAAAACCCAAGTCATGTCTTCAGATGATGATGATTTATTAAAACTAGTTTTTTGTTTTTTTGTTTTTTGTGGTGGTAGGAGATAGGGAAGGCTGTCAAGCACTCTTCCTAGAGATTCTGAAGAACAGTTCAAATGATTATCTCTTTTAGATGGTTTTGCCATAGTATTCTTAGAAGTGAATTGGGGAGTTTTCTTATTTTTATATCCTGATAATGACATTAAAATGTTACAGTAATAGATATATAAAAGAATAGGAATACAACTCACATCATAAAAGCTCAGGATTGTTATAAAACTCATCACAGTAAAAATGTTCTGTTATAGACATCTGGGATAGTTGATTTTTCCTTCTATGCACCTTGTTCTGAATGGGGGTGAACTTGGAGCTTTATGAAAGCCCCTAATACATGAAAATTCCACCTCTTGTCCTGTCCTTAAATAAAGTTTTTCGGAGTTCACCCATCTAAAGTTTATGTTGTTGTTCATCATCATTTCTTTTGACACTGTACATGCCTCTGAAAGATGAAAAGAATATGTATTACAATTGATAATAAGTGTATACAATATTACTTTTTCCAAAATAATTGGGAGTATAAAAGACATTTCTGCAGTGATAATATAAATCATTTTCTCCTCTTCTATTCACAATGCTAAATAGTATGATATTAAATTCTGAATAACACATGAACAAAGCTTTAATAAATCTGAGTGGTGGCTTTTTCTCTGGCCACAACATCTAAAAGAAGATGTTATTCCTTCCTATAGCAGTCCAATGACTACCATCCTTATGTTTTTCAGTCCATACCTAAATTAAGGTTGGAGAAAAAGGCAGGGCCTGAGAGAGGGTAAAGGAGAAGGATTGTAGGTAATTTTGTTGTTCTTTAGTGTTTTAAGTCTTGTCTAAATCTTTGTGACCCCACTAGGTATTTTCTTGGCAAAGATCCTGGGGTCATTTGCTAGTTACTTCTCCAGTTCATTTTGCAAATGAGAAAACTGAGGCAAACAAGGTTAAGTGACTTGCCCATGGTTACACAGATAGTAAATGTTTGAAACTAGACTTGAACTCAGGTCTTTCTGACATCCCAGACCTAGAGCTCTATGCACTATACCACTTAGCTGCCCATGTTGTAGGTAAGGTACATAATAAATGTTTATTGATTTATGGATTGAGAAGAAGTTTGAGGAGACAGAAAAGACCCACTCTCTCATCATGTTTCAGACTGCCCTTCTTAGAACTTACTTGCATGTATTGCATCCTTATCCTAGACCTCACCAAATTGAATGTGCCTCAGTTGCTAGAATTCTTTATTTTTATTTTGCAGCATCTACTTGAATATCATTCTCTCTTATTTGGATATTTCCATTCTCAAATATTTTTCTCTTTCCTTGCACTCTCACATTTGGTCAAATAGCTTTGAACCAGGTAACTTTATGTATATCTGAATAAATTGTGGTACTATTCTGACATCTTTATTCCTAAATGCACTTTGCTCCTTTTGAATAACTGAATACTGATAGAATTACCAGGACATGCCTATACAATGGTTGTTCCTTCTTGGGGAATATAGGATTGTTTGAATCTTGATGGTCTTCTGGAATGGACATAACTTTTTTCTGAGGATCAGGAAGGCACCTTGTTAACTGTGGAGCAACCTCAGGCAGGCAGATCCTCCCTCTAAGTAATGGATTTTGCCTGGTGAACACTGCTGGGAGCTATGCTGCTACCATGTTGTATAATGCCTTCCAAAAGAAGCTTCTGCTTATTATTTCAGGTGTTCATGCCTAAGTCTCTTGGAGAAAATGCTATCTTTGGCAATAAGACAACGACAAAATGAAGGAAGTCAGTAAGAACAAAGAAGAAGAAAAGCTATAGATGATAGAAGCATATATTTAGGAAAATGAAGAGACAAAAATTAATGAAGAAAATATGGTTATTCAGTAATAACCAGATATAAGAAAAAAGCCTATGAAGTCACCAGCATTTTCTAGATCACTAATGAAACTAGAAAAAAATCAGAAAAAGGGAAATAATATTGATTAAAACTTTAAAATGTTACATGTACTTAGCATTAAATTTGTTTTCCTTGTTTTTTTCAGAATTTATTTATTTTTATTTTTCAACATTTGTTTCCACAAGAAATGCTTCCATGCTTTTCTTGATTCTTGTATTTGAAAGTAAAATTTTCTGTTCAGCTCTAGTCTTTTGATCGAGAATTCTTGAAAGTCCTCTATTTCTTTTAATGTCCATTTTTTCCCCTGAAATATAATACTCAGTTTTTCTGGGTAGGTGATTCTTGGTTTTAATCCTAGCTCCTATGACTTCCAGAATATCATATTCCAAGGTCTCTGATCCAGTAATGTAGAAACTCCTAGAACTTGTGTTATCCTGGTTGTGTTTCTTTCTAGCTGCCTGCAATATTTTTTTCCTTGACCTGTGAACTCTTGGATTTGGCTACCATATTCCTAGGGGTTTTCTTTTGGGGATCTTTTTCAAGAGGTGATGAGTAGATTCTTTCCATTTTTATTGTTACCCACTAGTTATAGAATATCAGGACAGTTTTCCTTGATAATTTCTTGAAAGATTATGTCTAGACTCTATTTTTTAAATCATGGCTTTCAAGAAGTTCAATAATTTTTAAATGATCTCTCCTTGATCTCTTCTCCAGGTCAGTGTTTTTTTTTTCCAAAGAGATATGTCACAATGTCTTCTTTTTTCATTCTTTTGGTTCTGTTTTATAATTTCTTGATTTCTCATAAAGGCATTAGCTTCTATTTGCTCCATTCCAATGTTTAAGGATTTATTTTCTTCAGTGAGCTTTTGGACATCCTTTTCCATTTGGCCAAATCTGCTTTTAATGCATTTTTCTCCTCACTGGCATTTTGGATCTCTTTTGCTATTTGGGTTATTCTATTTTCTAAGGTGTTATTTTCTTCAGTATTTTTGGGTCTCCTTTAGCAAGCTATTGACTTGTTTTTCATGATTTTTCTTGCATTATTCTCATTTCTCTTCCCAATTTGTCCTCTACTTCTCTTACTTTATTTTCAAAATCCTTTTTGAGCTCCTCCACGGCCTGCAAACAATTCATATTTTTCTTGGAGGCTTTGGATATAGGAGCTGTGATTCTGTTGTCTTCTTTTGGTTGTATGTTTTGATCTTCTTTGTCACCAAAGTAAGATTTTTTTCTCTGCTGATTGCTCATATTCCCATTCAGTTATTTGACTTTTAATCTCTCTGTCAAGGTAGGACTCTGCTTTCAGAATGAAGAGTGCTCTGTCCCAATGCTCAGGGGTTTTGCACAGCTGTTGTCAGAACTACTTCTAGGCACATGTATATTTTCAGTTCTTCTATGGTGATAGGATCAAAGGAGAGAGGTGGTTACTCCTCTCCTAGCTTGTGCTGTGTTCTGTGAGTAACAACAAGCACTATTTTCTGCCTTGGAACTGTGAGGAGAACTCCCTCTCCACAGCTTCCACAAGCTCTCCCATACCAGCTCTCCTTCTCACCCCAGGACCACCACTTAAGACTGTGACCCAAATCCAAGCAGGGCAAAGCAAGAGAATCCTGCCTTAGTGCCAGCAAATAGATCCCTGCAATAGCCCTCTGATCAGCCACTTGATCCTCCAATCATCTCTGGGCCTAGAGCTTTGGAAGCATCCACTGCTGCTGCTAACTCCAACACCCCAGGGCAGGGTCCTGATCATGCTCTTCTCTAACCCAGGTGTAATAGAGTTTCCCCACTGACCCTCTGCTCTTCCTTTGGTGTCTGTGGGTTGAGGAGTCTGGAACTAACATAGCTGCCAGTGTCTCAGTCCCCTGAGGCCTGTCCTGGCCCAATCTGTGCCTGAGCATCCTATGCTGCTCTGAGTACCACCCCCAACCAGGTATAACAGACTCTTCTTTTTGGCCTACCAGGTTGTCTTGGGCTGGAGATGGGTTTCACTCTGTCATTTTGTGGGTTCTGTAGCTCTAGAATTTATTTAGAGTAATTTTTTAGAGAAATTTGAAGGGGCTTGGGGGAGAGCTCAAGCAAGTACCTGCTTTTACTGTGCCATCTTGGCTCCACCCTAGAATTAAATTTCAAAGACAGAAAAGGCACGTGCACATTTATCATATATTTTAAAAAATAATTATGTAATTCTACATGCAAATTATTGTCAAAATAGTTTTTAAATTGTAAAATCATCCAAAAGTAATATCCAGCTTTAATATAATACTAATCAAAATATTAGGGAGGTATTTCAAATGATTAGACAGAATGGCAAAAAAAATTCTTTATAAGAACAAGTGAAGAATAATGTCAATAGAGATTATAGAAACAAGGAAAAGAATTGTGTTGCCAGATATAAATTGTACAGTAAATAATAAATTTCCTAAAACCTTTTAATACTGGATTGAAAATCAAAATTGATAAGTGGAACAGAATACCTTATCTACAGTTAGAAATCCAAAATAATTTCAAATTTGTTGGAAAAGTTATATTGTCATGATGAGAAATTGCATCAGAAACACAAATCATGTTCTAATCCTATATTATTTGTATAAATATCACTTATGTTCAATGCCTTGAATAAACTTTAATACCTCCAATAATTTTTCAGCATTTTACTACTTATGATGTATATACTGATTCCCAAATAATAAATGGAAAAAGAGAATTCAGAGCTAATACAATCTTAGCTGGAATGAAACTTAGAGAATATCTATTCTCAGCCAAATTTGTGCAATAATTTTCTTCATAAAAGCTTTGAGAATTGGTCATCTGGCTTCCTCAAGAAGTGACTGTTCCAAGGTCTAGCAATGTAAGATATAATTATCGCAAGTATCGTGCTCATCATGCTATGTAAAGTTAAAATGAAAATGGCATAAAGGATAATTAATTTGTTCTCTATTTTCTGGTATGTAAAATAAGGAAGAATTCTTGAGTAGAAGGGGAAGAAAATACATGATTTCTTTTTCTCTTGAATTAATACTCTCTGCAACCAGAGCATGGTCAAATTGGAATGAAAATCCTGAGCAATACATTTAGTTATATAATAACAAAAAGAATTTTTAGGAAGCCAAGATGGTGGCAAAGAAGCAGGAAAATTCCTTGAGCTCCCCCCACAATCACCTGAAATACCTGTAAAATATGACTCTAAATGCATTTTGTAGCTACATAACCCACAAAGTGACAGAGAGAAACAAATTTCCTGCTGAAGGTAGCCCAGCAAGCCTATGGGAAGGGTACCTTACAGTGTACTAGGAGCAGAACACAGTCCCCCATGAGCCACACAGTTTTAGCTTCAAGGTGGCCTGACCAGAGGCAGTTGTAGGAGACTTCAGGAGAATGAATCACCAACAGCTGTGGCAGTTTCTAGACTATCAACCCATAAAGGCCAAAGAGGAAGTAAAAGGTCAGTGTGTAGCTCTATTCAAATGGGAGGGGGGAATGGAAGAGTGCAGTAAGGCCCCTGCCCCTGGGGGTGAGAAGTAGCAGAGGTACTGTAGCTACATAGCTGCCATGTCATGGTTGTTTCCAAAGCTCCTGGCCAGCAGATCATAGGAAGATTCAAATGTACACATATATACACACATCAACGTATGTATTTATATGCACATATACCCTCCTAAATAAACATATATATGTAGGTATACATACATACATATTTATATTTATATTCCCTTCAACTATCCTCATACCAAGAAAAGTTTCATAAGTTACAAATATCATTTTCCATGTTGGCATGTAAATAGTTCAACTTTGATAAGTTCCTTATGATTTCTTTTCCATGTTTACCTTCTCATGCTTCTTGTGTTCTTGTATTCTTCTTGGACTTCACTCAAATGCCAAAAGAGGCCCAAAAAGCCAAGGAGGAGAAGAATGCCTTCAAAAGTTGAATTTGCCAGATGGAAAAGGAATTTCAAAAGCTCACTGAAGTGAATAATTCCTTCAGAATTAGATTGGGGAAAATGAGAGCAAATGACTTTATGAGAAATCAAGATGCTATAAAACAGATCCAAACAAATGAAAAAATAGAAGACAATGTGAGATATCTCATTGGAAAAAACCACTGACCTGGAAAAAAGATCCAGGAGAGATAATTTTAAAATTATCAGATAACCTGAAATCCATGATAAAAAAAAGAACCTAGAAATCATCCTTCAAGAAATTTTCAAGGAAAATTGCCCCGATATTTTAGAACCAGAGGGCAAAATAGAAATTGAAAGAATTCACCAATCACCTCTTGAAAAAGATCCTACAATGATAACTCCTACGAATGTTATTGCCAGGTTCCAGAGTTCCCAGATCAAGGAGAAAATATTACAAGCTGCCAAGAAGAGACAATTTGACTATTGTGGAAGCAGAATCAGGATAAAACTTCATCTAGCAGCTTCTACATTAAAGGACTGAAAGGCCTGTTATATGATATTCGAGAAATCAAGGGAGGTAGGATTAATACCAAGAATCACCTACCCAGAAAAATTGAGTATAATTTTTCAGGGGAAAATATGGTCATTCAAAGAGGTAGAGGACTTTCAAGCATTCTTGCTGAAAAATCCACAGCTGAATAGAAAATTTACATTCAAATACAAGAAGTATGAGAAGGCAAACATGGAAAAGAAATCAAAAGGAAATTATCAAAATTGAACTATTGCTAACATGGAAAAATGATAATTGTAACTTATGAAACTTTTCTCAGTATGAAGATAGTTGAAGGCAATATAAATATATGTATATATACCTACATATATATGTCTTTATAAGAGTGTATATGTGTATATAAAAACATATGTGAGAGTGTGTATATATGTATACATGTAATCATAGACAGAGGGCACTGTATCAGTTTAAAAGGAAGGGATTATATCTAAAAAATAAAATTAAGAGGTGAGAGAGGAATTTAATGAGAAGAAATAGGGAGAGACAGAATAGGGTAAATTATCTCATATAAAAGAGGCAAGAGAAATCTGTTACAATGAAGGGGTAGAACAGGAAGGTGAAAAGAAATGGGTCAAGCATACTCTCATTGAATTTGGCTTATGGAGGGAATAATATATACACTAAATTGGGCGTCTTACCCTATAAGAAAGTAGAGGGGGAAGGGATAAGAGGAGGAGCAATGGAAAGGAGGACAGATGGGGGGAGGGTAGTTAGAAGCAATCACTTTTGAAAAGGGACAAGATCAAAGTAAAAAATGGAATAAGTGAGGGGTGGGGTAGGATGGGGAGAAATATAGTTAGTCTTTCACAATATAACTGCTATGGAAATGATTTGCCTAACTACACATGTACAACCTATATTGAATTGAACGTACAACCTATCTTCACAGTAAGGGTGGGTGATGAGGGAAGGAAGGAAAGAATCTGGAATGCAAAGTTTTAAAATCACATGTTTAAAAAATGTTATATTTTTACATGCACTTGGGAAATAAGATATACAGGCACTGGGGTATAGAGATCCTTCTTGCACTACTGGAAAGTCATAAGGGGACATGGGGTGGGATATAGGAGAGAGAAGATTCGAGGATGGGGTATTCAGTGGGATCTCTGTTTTGGGGTGGTGGGTAGGGGACAGACAGGGAGAAAATTTATAACTCAAAATCTTGTGGAAATAAATGTTGTAAACTAAAAATAAACAATAAACAATTAAAAAAAGAATTTTTAGATGGGGGCATGGCAGAGCTTAGAATATTGGAGACATTTGTCAAGGCAACAAGAAGGGGGATCAACTAAGCATTTCTTTCACTTTTACCATTGAATCCTGCTTTGTTTATTGAGATTTACTCCCCTATAATGATACTCCTGTGATATTTTAACTCTAAACACCAACTGATCATGTCCTTCTTTAAGAACATTTTCCTTATGTACTAAGAGAGTATTTAGTCGTACCTAGGCATGTTGGTTCCTTTGTCCATACTCCATTTCTGCATGTCACAAGATTGGAACCCTGTAGCTCATAAAAATTTTGACATCTGTACTCCACACTTGATCCTGAAGCATATTCAAGTAATGGGAAGGAGATGATATCACCATTATTAATTGATGGAGGTGGTCCACATTTTCCTACTTCCTCTGAGAACAGGAGAAAGAATTTTATTTGTTGAAAAACATACTACAGATAGGAGATTGAATTAAAACAAGATCAATGAATTTGATAACTGTCTCCTCTTCCTTAATTTATCAAGGTACTGAACCCTGTATACATTTAATCAAATTCTAACCTGAATCATAGTGATTTGTGTATATGGCTCACACTCTGCCTATGCACAAACTCGTGAACAAAAGATAACTTAATATTATAACATAATATAATGTAATACAAAATAACACATTAAACAATAATTCATTAATAACTCTGATTTATTTTGGTATTTTATTCTAGTGCTCTTTAAACCATTTTCCTTATTCATCATTGTATGGAGATGTTAAGATCTATACAGAATAAGAGAGTCTCATGAGTTCTGTTCCAAATGTCCTGTGTCAAGTCTAAACTTTGAGGTTCCTAGGTAATATTTCTAGGAATGTTCATTGATTTGCTAGTTCCTTGTCTTCCAGAAAAAGTTATCATTCTATTGAGTAGTTTATTTTGTGCTTTGTTGCAGGACACCTGTTCCCTCAGATGGTTTTTCACACAGGCTTCTTTTCCCTCAACCTCTTCTTTTAACTAGCTTTTTTCCTCAGCCAAAAACCACAGGGTAGTCAGAGAAGCTGAAAGAGGATGACTGTCATACATATCCATTTTTCTTTTCTCAGGCCACAGTATGTTAAAGTTATGACAGGTGGTCATAGGACAATTGGAAACAAATGAGGTACACTATCAAGGATTGCTGAAGGATGCCCACATGTCACATTTCTAACAGATGGAACCAGTTTGGCAGGAGGTAAAAGAAGTGGTGCTTGGATATGGCTGAAATGTCATCCAGACAGAATGGAACCAGATAGATGTTGGAACAGTTTCAGAATCTTAATGAAACCAAAATAGTAAGGGGTTGAATGATTCCTGTGGAGGCCCACACCACAAAGGTGGCCATTGCCACCTTGGATTTACTTTTAAAAAGCAAACATAATATACATTGAAGGCTGTCAATGGAGTAGGGTTACTTACCAGTCCTTTTACAGTTTGTCTCAGTAGACCAGCCTTCTTTGGTGCAGGTAATTTTCTCTTGATTATTTGTAAGACTGTAGCCATCATCACATTCAACTCTAATTTCATCACCTTCCTTGTAATAACCTTTTATTGGCCAAAAATGACCATTTTCTATTGAAAAAAGGTTACACTGTTCTGTAGATGAGAAAAGTACAAAGCAATTAGAATATTAAACAGTGTGTTAAAAGAAGAAAAGTTTGCAACCATATTTATAAGAAAATGAGGGCAAATTATAATGGACAAAGTATTTAATTAAACATTTGTTCAATGTAAGGTCAGAGAAGAATTATGAATCTGTCACCAAAAATTCACTAAATTCTCAAATTTTAGTGAAAAATATTCACTAAATTCTCTCACATAGGTTTTGTGATAGCCATTCCATTCAAGCATAAAAGACAGTAAGAACATACATACATACGTATATATACATATATAATACATTTAATAAATAAAAGAGAATTTATAAAAACAAATATAAAGTAGTTAAATACAAAGAAGAGGAAGAAGGGAAGCACTTTTGGAGAAGAGGAAAGATTTTGTGTTGAAGGTGGTATATGAATGGTATTTTGAAGAGAAGGATTCTGTGAGGTGGAGTTCATGAAAAAAATACTTTTAACACATGGGCATTGCCATGAAAACTAGAATTGGAAAAGAGGAATAGAATGACTTTATGACACCAAGAAATAATAAAACTAGAAAAAAATAAAAATAGAAAAGAATCTGAAGTATCTCATTAGAAAAACAATGTGGAGAACAGATCAAGAAGAGACAATATAAGAATTGTTCATGTATAATAGTTTGTTTAGTAATCGATACCATACCATACCATACCATACCATACCATACCATACCATACCATACCATACCATACCATACCATACCATACCATACTATACCATACCATACCATACCAAGATACCAATTGATGGCATCTACATTTTCTTCCAGTTCTTTGCTACTACAAAAAATGTGGTGGAATTTTAAAATATTTTAAATAAATATTTTGGTGAATATAGAGACTTTAACAATCTTATTAGTGACTGGACTGAGGTTTATTCCTAATAGTAAGATCTCTGTAACAAAAGGTATGGACATTTTAGTCACTTCATTTTCTTAAAATTACATTTCCTTTCAGGATGATTATAATTCATAGCTCCATGGAAAGTGAATTAGTGTGCCAATCTTTCCTCACTTCCCCTTAACATTTACAATTCCTATCTTTTGTCATCTTTGTCAATTTCTTGAGAGTGAGGTGAAATCCCAGGGTGATTTTGATTTGTATTTCTCCTGTTAATGATTTGGACCCTTTTTATATCCAGTAATAATTTACCATTACTTCATCCACCTTTATGGCCATTGGAACAAATTTTTCTCATGTCTATTCCATTGGGGGAAGTCTTCACATGCTTGGAGCAGACATCCCTCTAACTCACCAATAAGTTACCCTCAACCTGGTTTAGTTGTCTTCTGAGACATATAAATTTAATATTGATATCAGCTTGCTTGTGGGACATTTCCTCAAAATCCAAATATCTTATTTTCTTTCTTTTAAGAGATTGTATCCTTGGCCATGGCCAATCATGTTGACTTGTGTCTTGCCACTAAATTTCAATGACTGGAAGAGAAAGCGAAATTGAAAACTTTCTGCAACTCAGAAAGAAAGATTTGCCATTCAGAAGTCATTGTATTAAGATGCCATCAGTTCTTTCTGTGGAGACAGTTAGCATTGAGTCCTTTGAGATTGTCTTGGACCATTGTATTGCTGAGGATAGCGAGGTCATTCACAATTGTTCGTCATACAATTGTTCTGTTACTGTACAGAATGTCTTTCTTGTATTAACTTCACTCTATGTGGTTTAGTTGTAGGAAGGCAAGAATTGTTGAAATACACAAAGAATAATTTCAATTCTTTTAAATTAAAATTTTCTTGTATAAATAAAACCTATAAAGCCAAGAATTGAAGGAATGAAAAAATTTTGGGAAAAACTTCGCTAGAAAATCTCTCAGACAGGATGTGATGGGATTGGAATATTGCAGTGCTGCAGGAAATGGTGAGCTGTTTGATTTAGAAAAACATAAAAGGACTTGGGTCCATGAAGGAAGATGCTATCCACCTTCAGAGAAACAGATGACAGGGAAATAAGCACAGTATGGTCTTACATATATATGTATGAGTGCATATGTGTATGTTTGTAGATAGCAATGTGTATATATATATATATATATATATAT
>CM053593.1:78933350-78936509 GCA_028646575.1 Pseudocheirus occidentalis | reverse complement strand
TTATTTAGGGTGGAGAGGAAGGTTGGGGAAAATAAAATAAAAAGTGCATAGCAGAAAGCAAAGGAAAACCAACAAAGAAGCAAATAAAAGCCAGCTAGTTTTTAAAAGAGTGTGCAGGGTTTATTATATATGTTTTCTTGAAATGGCAATTTATTGTTTTTGTTGAATCCTGTCTTATAGTCTTTTCTATAAATGGCAGTTATTTTTCTCTTTCTCATTTTGTATTTTGGTTTAAAATAAAAAAAAATATTAAAAGCTCAACAGGTTATTTTCTTTCTAAATCTCTTTGGGATGCTGACCTAGTAGTCATATCACTTGATCACCAGTATGAATAGTTTTATAGCTCTTTGGGCATAGTTCCAAATTTCTCTCCATACTCATTGAATTAGATCACAACTCCTCCAACAATACACTAGTGTCCCAATTATCTTACATCTACTGTAACATTTATCATTTTCCTTTTCTCATAAAACAACCTCAGAGTTGTTTTAATTTGCAAATTAAACTTTGTTTTTGCTGTTAGACCATTTCCAACATGTGCCATGAGGAAAACCTATTCTGCTGTAATATTCAATGTAGACAACACAGAGGTCTCAATTATATGAAATTTTATGTTTTCCAAATATAATCTGGGACTTTCTATCAATTGTTCCCCTTTCAAATAGTTTAAATAAGTATACTCACTAAGGCATTTTGGCACTGGAGACCATCCTTCCACAGTACATGAAAATTTTATCCAGTAGGATGAGTCTGATCCAAGATCAGGTACATAATTTTTATTACAATGGTAGTACATTTCTTTTCCAATAGATGCTGGAAATGACCTTCGAAAGTATTCCTCAGCTTGCCAATATGGTCTATGAAGGTGTCCATTTTCAATTTCTGGATAATGACAAGTTCTCTCTTGGGGGAAAGTGAAGTAGAAATAAATTGTTTTCTTTATTAATAATTTAACTGGTTAATTTTAATTTCCTATTATGAACAAAACTCTGCAATATAGTATAACTGTGTTCTTTTTATTTGTGATCTTAGAATATGCGCTGCTTTTGAATAATAACCTTAGAAGGAATTTAAGGAAAAAATATCTCAATTTAATTCAACACATTCTGAAGTGCCTATTACATATAAGACATTATGTTATAATTGGGACATGCAGACAAATATAATATTCCTTGCCTTCAAGTATTTATTTTCCACCAGATGCTCTGATGATTAAATTACCTAAATTGTATAAGATGATTGATAACTCACCTACTTTCAAATATTCCTCAAGAAAGATGATATAAATTTTTCAGTAATTTGTCCCAGGATCGAACACACTCTGTAGAGCTTCCAAAAAGACTTTTGAATTTCCCAGTTGTTCACCCCCACATTGAGAACCCCAGAAAACAGTAATGCATAACATATCAAAATGTATATTTATATTATTATAACATAATTGTAAAATATTATAACATTATAAAATTATTATTATTACAAAATATCAAAATACCTGCCAGTGTTCAGTCCCCTGAGGACTACCCTGGCCCAGTATGTGCCTGACCAGCCCATGCTAGTCTGCATTCCACCCCCAACCAGATACAATAGACTCTTCCTGTTGGCCTAACAGGCTGTCTTGGGCTGGAGATGGGTTTAACTCTGTCATTTTATGGGTTCTGTACCTCTAGAATTTGTTTACAGAAATTTGAAGGGGCTTGGGGGAGAGCTCAAGCAAGTATCTGCTTTTACTGTGCCATCTTGGCTCCACCCTCATCAAATTTCAAAGACAGAAAAGGTATGCGCACAATTATCATATACTTTTTTAAAAATGAAGAATTATGTAATTCTGCATGCAAATTATTGTCAAAATAAATTTAAAATAGTAAAATCATCCAAAAGTAATATCCAGATATAATAGAACACTAATCAAAATATTAAGGAGGTACTTCAAATGATTAGACAAAATGAAAAGAAAATTTCTTTATAAGAACAAGTGAACAATAATGTCAATTGAGAGTATAGAAACAAGGAAAAGAATTGTGTTGCCAGATATAAATTGTACAATAAATAATAAATTTCCTAAAACCTTTTAATACTGGATTGAAAATCAAAATTGATAGGTGGAACAGAATACCTTATCTACAATTAGAAATACATGATAATTTCAAGTTTGTTGGAAAAGTTATATTATGTCATGATGAAAAATTTCAGAAGTAGAAATCATTTTCTACAACCTATATTATTTATAGAAATATCACTTTAGTGCCTTGAATAAACTTCATTACCTCCCATAATTTTTCAGCATTTTACTACTTATGATGTATATGCTAATTCTCAAATAATAGATGGAAAAAGAGAATTCAGAGCTAATAGAATCTTAGCTGGAATGAACCTTAGAGAATATCTATTCTCAGCCAAATTTGTGCAATAATTTTCTTCATAACAGCTTTGAGAATTGGTCATCTGGTTTCCTTAGGAAGTGACCATTCCAAAGTCTAGCAACGTAAGATATAATTATAGCAAGTATCATACTCACCATGCTATGTAAAGTTAAAATGAAAATGGCATAAAGGGCAATTAATTTGTTCTCTGTTTTCTGGTATGTAAAATAAGGAAGAGTTCTTGAGTAGCAGGGGAAGGAAATACATGATTTCTTTTTCTCTTGAATTAATACTCTCAGCAATCAGGATCTGGTCAAATTGGAATTAAAATCCTGAGCCAAACATTTAGTCATATAATAACAAAAATAATTTTTATGGAGCCAAGATGGGGGCATAGAAGCAGGAAAATTCCGTGAGCTCCCCTCACAACCACCTCAAATATCTGTAAAATATGACTACTCTAAATGGATGTTAGAGCTACAGAACCCACAAATTGACAGAGAGAAACAAATTTTCTGCTGAAGGTAGCCTGGCAGGCCTATGGGAAGGTTGCTGGGAGCAGGGCATAGTCCCCCATGAGCTACACGGTTTTAGCCTCAGGGTGGCCCCACCAGAGACAGCTGTAGGGGACTTCAGAAGAGTGAATTACCAGTAGCTTGGTAGTTTCTAGACTATCAACCCATGAAGGACAAAGAGCAAGAAAAAGGTTGTGTGGAACTCTACTGGAATGGGAGGGGGAATGGAAGGGTGCAGTAAGGCTCCTGCCCCTGGGGTGAGAAGTAGCAGAGGCACTGCAGCT
>CM053593.1:78908350-78930850 GCA_028646575.1 Pseudocheirus occidentalis | reverse complement strand
AGCATTCTTTTGGGACTCTGCTTGTGCATGGCATTACACCTACCCAGCAAAATTGAATATAATGTTTCAGGGGAAAATATGGCCATTCAATTAGGTGTAGGATTTTCAAGTGTTCTTGCTGAAAAATCCCAAACTGAATAGAAAATTTACATTCAAATACAAGAAGCATGAGAAGGTAAACATGGAAAAGAAATCATAAGAAACTTATCAAAGTTGAACTATTTAAATGCCAACATGGAAAAATGATAATTGTAGCTAAGGAAACTTTTCTCAGTATGAGGATAGTTGAAGGGACTATATACATATATAGTTACATATTTACTTATGTACATATGTACACCTGCATATATTTGTTTATATATGAGGGTATATGTGTATATAAATACATATGTGAGTGTGTGTATATATATGTACCTATATACATATACAGAGGGCACAGGATAAGTGTAACTGGAAGTGATGATATTTAAAAAATAAAATTAAGAGTTGAGAGAGGAATTTAATGAGAAGAAATAGGGAAAGACAGAATAGGGTAAATTATCTCATGTACAAGAGCCAAGAGGAATCTGTTGCAATGGAGGGGTAGAACAGGAAGTTGAAAGGAAACAGGTCAACCTTACTCTCATTGAATTTGGCTTATGGAGGAAATAATATACACACTAAATTGTGTATCATACCCTATAGGGAAGTATAGGGAGAGGGGATAAGAGGAGGAGTGACAGAAAGCAGGACAGATTCGGGGAGAGGGTAGTTAGAAGCAAACACTTTTGAAAAGGTGCAGGATCAAAGTAGAAAATAGAGTAAGTGAGGTGTAGGATAGGATGGAGAGAAATATAGTTTGTCTAACTGCTATGGAAATATTTTGTGTAACTGCACATGTACAACCCATATTGAATTGCTTATCTTCACAGTAAGGGTGGGTGATGAGGGAAGAAGGGAAAGAATCTTGAATTCAAAGTTTTAAAATCAGATGTTTAAATAATATTATTAATTTTTTACATGCACCTAGGAAATAAGATATACAGGCACTTGGGTATGATGATCCATCTTGCACTACTGGAAAGTCATAAGGGGACATGGGGTGGGATATAGGAGAGAGAAGATTGGAGGATGGGGTATTCAGTGGGATCTCTGTTTTGGGGTGGTGGATAGGGGACAGATGGGGAGAAAATTTATAACTCAAAATCTTGTGGAAATAAATGTTGTAAACTAAAAATAAACAATAAACAATTTTAAAAAAGAATTTTTAGATGGGAGCATGGCAGAGCTTAGTATGTTGGAGATATTACTCATGGCAACAAGAAAGAATATCAACTAAGCATTTCTTTCAGTTTTACCATTGAATTCTGCTTTGTTTATTGAGATTTACTCCCCTATAATAATACTCCTGTGATATTTTAACTCTAAATACCAACTGATCATGTCCTTCTTTAAGAACATTTTCCTTATGTACTAAGAGAGTATTTAGTCAACCTAGGCATGTTGGTTCCTTTGTCCATGCTTTATTTCTACATGTCACAAGATTGGAACCTTGAAGCTCATAAAATTTTTAACATCTGTACTCCACACTTGATCCTGAAGCATATTCAAGTAATGGGAAGGAGATGATACCTCCATTTTTAATAGATGGAGGTGGTCCACATTTTCCTACTTCTTCTGAGGATGGAAGAAAGAATTTTGTTTGTTGAAAAACATACTACAGATAGGAGATTGAATTAAAACAAGAGCAATGAATTTGATAACTGTGTTCTTTTCCTTCATTTCTGAAGGTACTGAACCCTGTATACATTTATTCAAATTCTAACCTGCATCATAGTGATTTGTGTATATGGCTCACACTTTGCCTATGCACAAACTCATGAACAAAAGATAACTTAATATTATAACAATATAATGTAATACAAAATAACAATAATAATTTTTAATAATTCTGATTTATTTTTGTATTTTACATTAGTGCTCTTTAAACCATTTCCCTTATTCACCATTGTATCGAGATGTTAAAATCTACACAGAATAAGAAAATCCCATGAGTTCTGTTCCAATTGTCCTGTGTCAAGTCTAAACTTTGAGATTTCTAGGTAATGTTTCTAGGAAGGTTCATTGATTTGCTAATTCTTTCTCTTCCAGAAAAAGTTACCATTTTATAGAGTAGTTTACTTTGTGCTTTGTTACAGGACACCTGTTCCCTTAGATGGCTTTTCACACAGGCTTCTTTTCCCTCAATCTCTTCTTTTAACCAGCTTTTTTGCCTCAGCCAAAAACCACAGTGTAGTCAGAGAAGCCTAAAGAGGATGATTGTCATACATACCCATTTTTTTCTCAAGCCACAGTATGTTAAAGTTATGACAGGTGTCCTACTTTTGTCTCTTAAAATGCTCAGCTTCTTTCAAAATTCAGGTCAGTTGTTACTTCATACGTGAAATGTCCAAGTCGTTAGTGCTTTCTTCCTTCTCATCTTTTATTTACTCATCTGAGCATATAATGAATGTTTATATTCAGAGTATATTATTCTCAGATTTTTTGTGGGGGGAAGAAAGCTTTGTGTCACCCTTTCATTCAAGAGTGAAATCGCGGATTGAACAAAAGCCAACAGAAGGAAAACTTAAAAAAGACATGGTGATGTTGTTAAAGAGATTAAAACAGGTTTCATTGTAATATTTTTAGAGTTCATAGGCTCTCATTTCTGAATAATACACATGAGTTATAAACATAAAGTAATAATATTATTTGTTTCTTTTTGAAATATGCCAAACCTTAAACATCTAAATAACTATTATCTATAGTAATTCAATGGGGTTACCCTTGCTCAGAAACTTTTTTAAAATTTCTTTTTTGGAAATGCCCTTATATTTAATGTACATATAATTTTTTTTGTAAGCAAAAAGGGAAGTGGAGGGGACCTATGAGTTCATGATATGGTTTCTAATGAGTAAACTATATGTATATATATATATATATATATATATATATATATATATATATATATTGCTTTTTGGAAGGCAACTGGGGTTAAGTGACGTGCCCCAAGTCACATGACTAATAAAAGTGTCAAGTGGCTAAGGCCGCATTTGAGCTCAGGTCCTCCAGACTCCAGGGCCAGTGCTCTATTCTCTATGCCACCTAGCCACCCCAGCAAAAATCTGTCTTAACAATGCAGATCAACTGTTTTAAATCTTAGAGTGTAGCTTGGGATATAGAGAAAGTAAGTGTTTTCATCAGTCATATGTTGCAGTATGTTTTGGAGGTATCAACAAGTTTGGTTTCTTTGAACAAGATTGTGATTTATTGGTTTATGTAACTCCTATTAAGAAATTAAGTGCCTATTGGATATCTTCTCTGCGGTTTAAAGTCTTAGAGGTTTTCCTAAGAGGAGAGTTTCAATGACTTGCTCAGGCTCATATAGCCAGTGTAATTCAGAGGCAGAATTTAAACCCCAATTGGTCTTCCATGACGGTTGACTATCTATATAATATATATATACTACTTCATTGTTATAAGATATGACAAAAAATAACATAATGTAACATAATATACATGTTAAGTATAGACAGATTGTAACCTGAATTTATGAAAAGAATTTCCATACCAAGGAAATAATAGATTCTTAGGGGCAATGAAAAAACAAATACAATTTTAGGTCCTGATTTTTTCTTTTATTAAATATTTAATAATTTCTTCAAATTCCATTGTAGAATTAGTATACTTTTGTCAGCCACTGATGTAGTTTAGCTCTCAAAACTTTTTCTTTAGTCTATTCCAATAGCTCCCAAATTAGCCTCTCTGTGCCAAGTATTTCTCCATTCGAATTCATTGTCCACACAGTTATTAAGGTGTTTTTCCCAAATTCAAGTCTGATGATGTTCCTCTTTTAATTAGTGACTCCCTGTCACTTCCAACATAAAAAATAAAGTCCTCTATTTGACCTTCAAAGCTCTTCACAGAAGGAACCTAACTTACCTTTCTAGAATGGCTTCATATTACTTCCCCTTCATGCGCTTTATCCAGCCCACTTAGTCTTTGTACTGCTCCTTATATGCTATAGTCCACTTTATGTCTCCATTCCTTTCCACTTTTGGTCTTTGTGACTTCACATTCTGTCCTGACTTCTGCCTCATGAGAGCTTGATATTTTCTTCAAAGTTAAGTTCAAGTGCCACTTTCATTGTCTTTCCTGATCATCCCATCTGCTAGCACTTTCCCTATGCAAAATTACCTTTTATCTTATTTTTTTGGGGGGGGTATTGATATTTTGTATAACTCTGTATGTGTAGTTCCCCTAATAGTTCATAACTTCCTTGAGGGAAAATATTGTCACATTTTTTACTGTATTCCTCTTTGCTTAGGTTTTTGTATCAAGTAGCACATGACAACCTGCTCCATAATAGGCAGAAAATACTTTAGAGTGATTAAGAAACTGTTTTGTAGAACTCTGATGCCTTAAACATCAAGAATTTTCAGACTAGATTACGTCTTGATAAATGGTGGTGAATATCAGTGAAATAATCTTATACTATAGGTCTATTTGGCATTAAAAACACAAACAAAAGACAAAGTGAACTAAATCAAATGTCTCTGAATTGGGAATCAGGACATCCTTGTCTATGTCACATTTCCATGGTTTGTGAGAACCTGGACTCATAAATATTGTAAAAGGTACTATAGAAAATAAGGCCAAAATAACCAATGTGCAAGCACTTCTGGCATTGAAAGTTTTCAATTCAATGGATTAAGGAGTTTTTCCAGGGAAACTTATCTTGGATTTTTAGATAAGAATAATTAGAAAATAATATTTACTTGAAATATATTTTCTTTTGTTCTGTTCTGATAAAGGTAGGTCATTTGAAATCTGACTTATGCCTATGTAAGATTCTTAATTCAAAACTAAGAAAAACAGATATTTTGACATTGCCTTTTTTAGATGAAACAAACAATTATTTCATAGTCTTAAAATGGGATTAGGTATAAATTAAACTTAGAGTTACATGCTGGAAGAGGTAAACAGCCTTCACTGGTATATTTTGTCTCATTTCCATTAAGTGGTGGGTGATAACCTTCTTTGCATTGGTATGAGATTTCATTATCTCTCTATATTTATCTTTCTGATGGCATACATTTCCATTAGCCAGGAATGGGGTATCACATATGATTTCTAAAAAGAAATAGGTGATTAGCTCAATTAATGTAAAAGGTTTATTAGTCCATTAAGATTGTGAAACCTACTTAAATATCACAAAAGATTTTAATCTCACTTCCAAGGCTAATTTAAATTCCTCTTCATTCAGAATGCTATGTTCTTATAACTGAAATGGAATTTCTGAAAATCAGTTTATACACCAAAGATAGATTTCTAATTTTATATCTTTTGAAGATAAAATATATTGAATTTAATCTTTTTTGATAAGATATTTCATAATCTTTTAATATTTTAGAATCAACATTATGAATATCACTTTTTTCATATGTAACATATGAAAAATGGATTTTTTAGCTTCCTGGTTATAGGCAATTGTTTTTTTATTCTGGATGAATGGAAATTTTCTATACTTGTTTTATTAATGATAGGCTTTCTCTATTTACATCTTAGTCAATACACCAGGAAACCATGGATTCTGGGCAGTGCCACTTGGTGTTTTGGCATGATAGTCCTGGAGAACATAGAAGTCTTGTTACATGGTATAAGAATCCTCGGGCCAAACTTAGACTATCCAATTGTATCTCTTTGATGTTCCTTTCCATTCTTCCTCATGTGTACTATGAGTACTAAGTCTCTCTTTATCTTCTTTATATCTTCTAATTACTAGTTACAATTTTGTCTGCTTGAATAATTTGGAATAAATACTCTCTTACTCATGAGAATCTTTCAAATATTAGGAGACAGTTGCCACATTCTACTCTAGTTCTTCTATAACTAAAGGTGTTCTGATCCTCTGACTGTCCCTTTCGTGACATAACTTGAATACTCTTTGGTATCCTACTCACCATCCTTTGGATCCACACTCATTTGTCACTAACCCTTTTTAAATGTGCTGATCAGAAGTAAGCACAATATTGGGAATTCAGTCTTCCTAATTAAGATCCTCATAAATACTCTGATCTGGGCTCTATTATTTGTTTTATCCTATAATATGCATTGCATTAGGACCAAAACATAGTTTACTATAATTTAGTAAGTGATTTTAAGCTGATATTGCTTAAGTTTCTGCAATGAGATTACAGCTTGTTTGCCAGTCTCTGTGATCTGAATGCAATTATAGATTATAGCGAGCAGTCAGAAAAACCTAGATCCAAATTCTGCCTCTGTCATCTACTAGCTTAAGAGTAGTATGTCCCTGGACAAGTCACTTGATCCCTCTGTGCTCAGTTTTGTCCTGTGTAAAAGAAAGATATTAGACTCAGTCTATACAGTTCTTTCCATCTTTAAATCCTACTTCCACTCTCTAAATCCTCTTATTAACATTAAATGTCTGATGGAAAGATTAACAAACTGTCAGAAAACACTCACCATTCTTATGTTACCCACCATTTTCTATCAAGTACCTTACTTTTGTCTTTTCTCTCTTCAAGATTCCAATTTCGTAGCTATTTCTAACAAATATCTGCAAAACTGAATATTTACCTGAGATACAGGCTGGGAAATCCATGTGTCCATCTGCACATGTCCTCACATTTGGCTTTGTGAGAGTGTAACCATTAGCACAAGAAAATTCCAGGCTTTGGTTATTTAGGATTATAAGAGATCGAGATTTTCCATTATGCAAAAGCAGCTTTCTCTCTTCTAGTTGTTGCCTTCTGATAATACATGGTTCTAAAAGAAAACAAAAGAAAACCATGAAAAATGTTTTCTATTTCTTCAAATCTTTAAGATGGTCAACATTACATTAGCTATATAAAAGACAGAGGTTTGCTTCTTTTCCCCCATTTTTCTCTTGAATTCATTGAAGCAAATTGTCTAAAGAAATTTCCACAAAAGCATGAAATGAGAAAGTTTTAATGAATCTTAGGTATTATTGAACAGAATCCTTATATTTTAAAGAAAATAAAACCATCTCATATATATTAAGTGAGTTGTCTAACATCACAGTTAATGTGACAGAATCAGGATTTGCCATATATGAAAGACTAGTCTCTTCACGAAGGATGGTGATTATCATTTTACATGGCAATGATAAAGTAAAAACTCAGAAATCTCTTATTAATATAGAAGTTTGAATACTTTAAAGCAAATGTGATTGAGGTTTTGCTATATACTGTATTAGAAAAAAAGATTTCAAAGAGAACATGATGAAGATATTTCAGGGAAAATTTAAGGTAATTGAGAGAACTGGTCATTTGTGAGAAATTTGATAAATGTATGATTGATTTACAAGGAAAGGTCATTAAACAGAAATAGCCTTAAATGGACTTTTTTCATTTCTGTATGTTGTCTTTATTTGTGTATAATGGCTTTGTCTTCTTATTTATTACTTTTTTCACATGATAAGATTGATCAATCATTTTTAAAGTTATTTTTGTTGCACTTGTGTTTTTTGTAATTTAGTCTTTTTCTATTGGTTTTGGTGATACCTTTACAAAAACAAAAAGTGAGAGAAAGAAGAATACATAATTGGTGGCAGGAGGGAGAAGACTATTCAAAATAATCTCACATAATCAAGGTACATAAATAGACCTCTACACAAACAAGGATGTAGGGTGTGGGATTAGCTGAAACCTGAACCTTATTCTCATGTGAAGTGGCCAAAGGACCAAGAATACACACACATACAAACAGCTGGATAAAAATGTATTACTCTCAGTATGGAAATGAGATGAAAAGAAAAGATAAGAAAAGGACCAAAAGGAAGTGTTGGTTTAGGGAGGATTTATTTCTTGTTCAGCTATTCAGTCACGTCTGAATCTTTGTGAGCCTATGGGCTTGTCTACGGGGTGTTCTTGGCAAAGAAACTACAGTATTTTGCCATTTCATTCTCCAGTGTGTCCCCATTTTTACAGATGAGACAAAGAGGGGTTAAGTCACTGTCCAGGGTCACACAGCTACTGAATTCAGATTTGAACTCAGATCTTTCCAACTCAAGATCTAAAGCTCTATCCATTGCACCACCTAGCTGCCACCAGGGAGGACTTAATCCTAAGCATATACTAAGGATATACAAAAATATTTATTTCTTTTTTTCTTTCGGCAACAAATTGGAAACTTAAGAAGTGCCTATCAAGTGGGGAATGGTTGAACAAATACTGGTGTACAAATGTGACGGAAAACAATAAGAAGGAAAAAATGAGAGAATCCTGGGGAGATGTTGATAAACCAAAGCAAAGTGAAGTGTATAGAATCAAGCAAAAAGTTTATTCAATGAAACTGAAAGATTTAGGAACTCTGGTCAAGATAATGATTCCAAGCACTTCCTAATAGAGTGGTGAAAGACTCAGAAGGCAGCATGAGATACATATTTTTAGATATGTCCAATGGTGGAATTTATTTTGCTTAACTATATGTAACAGGCAGGGAAAGAAAGCAGGTTTTAGCTCACTGAAAAAAGAAATTCAATAATCGACAAAAGTGAACCTGAGCTACGCTTTCCATTCTAATTGAACACTGCAGTATCTGGGTCTGTGAGTGACTGGGATAGTCTATATAACTCAAAGATAGTTTGATGAGCTTTGCAGTTTCTTGGCTTGAAGAGAATGACTATCCACATGAAAAATTAACACTTCTAGACATCCTTTAAGGGTGATGATTAATTGAAAGAACTTATAAAGAGTAGATTTAAGTAGAGCAAAGAAGGGGATTTCCCCAGCATGAACAGTGATAGGGATTAAGATTCAATCAACATACAGAGGAAGAAATTTTACATGCTATGGATGTTCTGAAATGTACTGAAAAATGTGGAAAGTGAGCCTACAGTTGTGAGCTAAACTGGGTTTTCCTCTTTTGTGTGTTTTCCTGCCAGGTTTCTGCAAGTGTGTTTCCCCTGCTTAACCATAATATATTAGTGGGAGAGTGTGATCTGGGCTTAGATGAATATTACACTATATTTTGTTATGAATATTTTAATAACTTAATGCATTATTACCTATAATGCCCCATTGTTATATAAATGGTACTTTTAAGATTCCAAAGTGCCATTGTTATGAATAACAGCTTCTATAAATACTACATGCACTATGAAAGTGTTGCTTTGAGGAATTGTTTTGTAGAAAGAAACCACATTGGGTGGGGTCTCAAAAACTATAGTGTCAAGTAAGGAAAATGTATTTCTTCTCAAGAGAGTGACTCCTAGGACACAGAGAGATTAAACAGAACCATATAGTGTTCTGTCTCTGCAGTTCCCATAATGTCACTCTAGTAATGCCTTACAGAAATAGTCCGATCCTTAAAGAGGATATTGTCAATACGTACACAGCCCAGAACTTGGAACCTTACAACTCTCATTTAGGCAGTCTACTCTAGACTTTCTCTACCATGACATAGAAATGTCTTTTTCTTAAGAACTAATTATAATCCTGGGATTCACATGTTTAAAGTAGATTCTGCCCTTGAGGTCTCTCCCTCTGACTGGATTGACTCTTGTTTAAGGAGAGCTCCCAGACTAGTCATATCTTCATTCCTTTCTCAGCTGTATTCTGAACTTTTTCTGCTTTGCCCCCTGGCTGAATACATTTACCATATATGACAACCCTTTAGCTTCCTCTTATGTATTGTCTTTTGACATTAGAGTGTAAACTCATCGAGTTCAGGGAATATATTTCTTTACACTCATATTTGTGTTCCTTGTGTTTAGAAATGTATTAGGCTTACTTACAGAAAGTTATGTAAAGTTATGTAAAGTAAGTTTGCCATAAATGTCACATGTTGTTGCCTAGGCATGTAAAACATCCACTTTTCACAAGTTTTGGCTTGACTCACTAAGCCATTCCTATAGGAACAGGTCTAAGTTCTCAGAGACATATAGCCATAAGAGTCATGTTCACACTCTGGGTCCAAGGATGAAACCCTGCTGAAGAGAAATCTATTTCTCTTTCTTATCACTCTAATTCTTGAAGCTGTGTTAAATATGTTATGTATCCGCATGGTACATAATATTTACACAACTACCCATTTACAGCAATTTCATGTTTAGATATTCAACATTAACCATTGATTTATTATACATATGTTATATATGTTTATGTACAATATATGTTATATATTATGTATTGTATTAAGTAACATTTTTAGATAATATGTTAAACAACTGTATGTTAAACAAAAAGTATATCTTACGCTAAATGGAAATGAACACAAATGAACAAACAAGTCTAACTAAACTGCAAGATTAGTAATATGAAAAGAAACTTATAGCATCATGTAAAGTCACCGTTTAAGAATTTCCTCGTGTTTAAAGAGATCCAATGAACTGCATGAGACACAAGTTACAATGGTATTGCTAATTTTTTTCCAGTGTTATCTAACCCCAAATATTACTCTTAGTAAAAATATGGTATATTTCTGCTTACAAACTGATGGAATTTTGTTATGATGGAAACTATTATTGCAAGGTACAAAATGGGCACACAGTCACATTACTATTTATGTAAAATGAACCTTCATTCACTCTAATAAATGGTTCATTGCAGTTTCTTTCCTTCATATTCACTTATTTTCTGAAAATGTGGAATTAAGTGTGATCCTTTGGCAAGTCAAATCAATGAAAAACAAATTTTCCAACCAGAGCATTTTGGCAAAGCTGTCCACTTCTTCTCACGACATTCTATCCATCCAGAACCCAATAGGGTAGCACCAGGAGAGCACTGATACCATACTTTGTCACCTTCATGATATTCTGTTTTTCCATCATTCACTCTCTCTCCAAAGTCTATAACAGGTGGCTCTTCACATTTTGGAACTAAATAAAAAATGCAAAATCTACATTTATTCCAAGAGGATTATGCAATAAAGAATTATTTGTAAATGACTTAAATTGACTTTCGGTATTCTGTCCCAAATATCTCTCATTCTATGGCTTATTGAAGAACATAGATTCAAAAATACAGTAATATGTAAAACAAAAAAATCACCCCATGAATTAGTGTAGTTCACTAATTTCTTCCCAAAACCTGAGGTATCTATTAATTCTAAGAAATGAACATTCTGTCCCATTTTCAGCTTACCTTGTCCCACAGCATAGGAAGACAATAAGATAAAAGTGATCACAAGATGGGGTAATATCATAGTGCTTCCTGAGAGCAAATGATCAAGATATTTGTGAGATTTTGCTTTGGATCCTGTTTTCACTTTCTTCCAGTCTAGTGCTTTGTTTCTGTCTCCTGTCATCAGGGAGGTTCATCATCTTCTCTTGGTAAATATCAAAGTTCACTGGGACTTGTGAAAAATAAGTAAACAAAGCCTTATGAAGTCTTTTCCTGTAATTTATTGAACTGATCACAAGATATTTGATTTGGGGAAATCATTTAGTGAACAGAAGGCTAAGGTAGTTCAGAAACTTTTTTTATATATAGCTGATTTCCAAAGCCATACAAGGATGACAATTCTGACCACCTAAAATTTATTTATAATTTTCAGTTTTGCAAATAGCTTGATATATAGAATCTCTTCTCAGAAACCCTATGAAGCAGATTTTATTATTATTACCCCCATTTTGCAGACAAGAATATTAAGGTTGATTGAAGTTCATTGATTCATCAGGGTCACATAAATAGTGTCTAAAGTGGGATTTGAACTCAAGTCTTCCTGATGTCAACTCAAGCACTCTTTCCACTATATGCTTAAGCTCTTTGCTTATGGAAGACTTTACTCCAGTAATCATCAGTTCTCCTTCATGTATCTTCAGTCCTTCTGTTTTCACTGCATCCTCCCTATGTGCTATAAATATGGTTAGTGCACCCTGCTACTAAAATTAAGTTGTCCCTTGACCATTTGAACCCACCTAGTAACATTCCATCTGTCTTCTTCCCTTTCACTGCCATGCTTCTTGAAAATGTTATCCAAATGAAATGCTTCTACTTCCTTACCACCTACTCTGTTTTCAACTGTTGCAATATGGCTCCACCTCCAAAACCCTATTGAAATTCCTCTTATATCTTCAGGATGGCAGAAGTGATACCTGTCTTATACAACCTGTGATGACTCAAGGAAATCTATGGTTTTCCATTTGATTCTACCCACAATAATAAGCAAAGAAGTTGCCATAAAAATTCAAAACAATATGAAGAGCTTAAAGATATCCATTCTCCCAAAATACTTGTCTTCATTAGCCACCACAACTGTGACCCATACAGGGATCTTTCACCCATATCTATCTGATGAAGACTTCCCCTCCTTTGGTGGTCTCCTACCTCAAAACCTCCCTTCAAAACAGAGTGCCCCTTCAGATTCATTGAGGATTCCTTGCTATAATATTAACCTGGAAGTAGCTCTCTTTCAGCATGTTATGTGTTTGACAGAACACCCTTTCCAAGTCATTGTCACTCAGACATATAGATTCTAATTCCCTTGTGGTCCTATAATTAGGACTGCCTGAGTCTTGTGCAATCTAGGACCCCATATCACAGGGGCAGCTTTTTCTAATAGTCCCTCAACTCTTTGAAAAATAAAACTTGAGTGGCTCAGAACTACTAAGTGGGGTAGGAACTTTCCAGGATTATATTAAATTTTGGAGGGGGCAAAAGGAACCTTACTATTCCCATGCTAGACATTATGATACCTTTTAACTAATATCTCAATAGGCTGATGATCAGTCATGTTCCTTTAAACCTCATGTTTAAAGTCACAGCCAAAGTTTGGGAAAGTCAGCCAAAGTTCAGGAAAGTTAGTCAAAGTAATGGCCAGAGGGTTTCCTGCCAACATCCCCAAAGTGTTTATTCATGTGAAGTCATGTTTTTCCACTGGAGAGGTACAAAACTTCATGTTAAAGTTTCAGGAGTTGATCTATCCAGGTCTACATGATGGTGTGATTGGGGAGAGCCATAGATAAAGGTTGAATCCACCTATGAGACTCTGACCACAAAATAGGATCTAATTGTTCTTGACACAGAATGGGGATGGGGAAATATGGAAGTAGAGGAAGACCACAAAACTAGTTAATTGCAGTTTAGGAGGCATTGAATGATTTTGCCTCTCCTTTCTCAACCCTCACAGAACATTTTGTTTGCACCAAATATTTAAAGTCTTCAATTTTTTAAATTGAGTCATTGTAATCTTTTAATATTAAATAAAAATCCAACTAAACTTATTCAGTAACTTTTTCATTTACATAATTTGAATGCATAATATAGCATCACTTTTGAATCTATGGCAAATTTTTAAAAATTCACTTTTATGTTTCATGTTGTTATTAATGGAATTTTGCGTTTCCATTACACTAATATACTATAAGTTGTTTGACTGTTTCCATTTGATTGGACCTTATGGTTATTTCTGACTCTTCACAATTACATATGAGATTTCTAAGAAGGTCTTAGGATATTTTTGTATGTTTTATGACACAGGATATATATGGCCACCAAAATAATTACTGAGCCAAAAGTAATGGTTTATTTAGAGTTTTTACTTTTACTGTGTGCTATCAAATTGCCTTCCTTAAAATTTGTACAGACTTGCAGTTTCATTACTCCAAAGCCCACAAACATTGCATTTTTATCACTTTTAATAATTTCTGCCATCTTGATGGTTGCTAATCTAGTTTTTGTTGACTATGGTCAGCATATTCTTACTTCTATTAGGTCCAATACTGTCATTTCTCCACTCAAAAACCATAAGAGTCTCTAGATTTACTTTCCAGTAATTCTCCAGTTGTGTCTAGCATTCAAGTGGCATGGCTCCTCTATTATCTCCCAAATTCTTCTCATCTGTGTAGAGGCATCTGGGTGGGGACATAGACCGGAGTTCAAATATACCTTCAGACACTTGCTGTGTGAGCCTTGGGCAACTCATTGAATCTCTGTTGCCTCAATTTCCTCAACTTTAAAATAAGGATAATAATAGCAACTACTCATATGGTTTTAGTGAGGAATGAATGAAACAATATTTGGAAATGCTTTGCACAGAGTAGGTGCTTAATAAATCCTTGTTTCCTTTCCCATTCCTATACCAAACTGCATTACAGAATCACCACCTTTTCCCTAAATGTATCCTGCATTTTTTGAAATTAGTTGCCTTTGCTCATGTAGAACATGTAGACTTGAAATGCCATTCTTCCCTATCATAATGTATTATATTTTTGTCCATCTTTTAAGTCAATGAATCAATTGAACAATAAGCATTTAGAAAACATTTACAATGAGCTCTGCATTAAGGGCTAGATCCAATTCCATTCTTATTTCCTCATAGAAACTAAATTGAGGGAGAGAGAGAGAGAGAGAGAGAGAGAGAGAGAGAGAGAGAGACAGAGAGAGAGAGAGAGACAGAGAGAGACAGAGAGACAGAGAGACAGAGAAACAGAGACAGAGGGACAGACAGAGAGACAGAGAGACAGAGAAACAGAGACAGAGGGACAGACAGAGAGACAGAGAGACAGAGACAGAGACAGACAGAGAGAGAGAGACAGAGAAAGAGACAGAGACAGGGAGAGAGATAGAGACAGAGCAGGGACAGAGACAGACAGAGACAGAAACAGAGAGAGAGATAAAGAAAGAGACAGAGACAGAGAGAGAGACAGAGAGAAAGAGAGGGAGAGAGAGGGAGGGAGAGAGACAGAGAGAAAGAGAGGGAGAGAGAGGGAGGGAGAGAGACAGAAACAGAGACAGAGATGGAGAGAGAGAAAGAGAGAGACAGAGAGAAAGAGAGAGAGAGAGAGAGAGAGAGAGAGAGAGAGAGAGAGAGAGAGAGAGAGAGAGAGGACTTTGTTGATAATTTAGTCCAGTTTCTTGACAGGGTTTCCTCCAACAAGGATGCAAAGTCCCCTGAAAGGTTGTTTCATGCCTAAAGTCACATAGCCAACAAATAGTGGAAAGGGGATTTAAATCCAGGTCTTTTGTCTTTGTCTAGTCCTTTGTCCACTATACCACACCTTGTACATATTAAGTAATGTTCTATGGTGTAAATAATAATCATGCATAGAGACATTACACTTTCTTTTATATCTCTTCAATATATTTATTCTATCTTATTGCTTATTAAGATAGTCTAGATATGTGACTTTTCCCTTATTACATTATCATTTCAATGATGTCAGAAACTCTCTAAGCATAAGACTAAATCTTGTTTCTCTCTTAGTATCTTACTAGAGTTCTCTGAACACAATCAGTTCTTGCAGATATTTGTGAAGTTTTATTTGATTAACTTTAAGCCTCCATTGACACTTTGCTTGGATTATTACAATAGATTCCTCTCTGATTTCCTTTTTCTAAACTTTCCCTTTTTTATCCATCTTTCAGCAAGCTTACAAATAATTTCGATGGTTTTACATTACCCACAATATAAAACATTCTCTTTTTATAGTCTCTCTACAATTGGGCTGCAGTCTTCTTCTCTAGTACATTTAATTTCTTCTTATTTCCTATCATTCAAAACAGTTCCTCTGAGAACCATTTGTTAAGCACTTCCCATGTAAGTTAGTGAGTCATTTGTTGAATGCTTACTCTGAGCCAGACACTATTCTGGAAAGACAAACAAAGGTAAAAACAAGTCCCTCGCCTCAAACAGTTTACCTTCAAATGGAAGAGACACCATGCAAACAACTATACACGGAAGACATACATAAAGACTAAAAGCAATATAATTTCTCTCTCTCTTTTTTAACATTTTGGTAGTATTTTCTTCATTTAAATTACATATGATGACAACTTTTAATATTTATTTTAAAAAATTTGAGTACCAGATTTTTCCCTCACTCCCTCACTATGTACCACTTTATAACACTAGGAAATTCAATCAGGTAAATCATATTTCCATATAAGTTGTGTTGTGAGAGAAGAAACAGACCAAAAGAGAAAACAAAACCATGAAAAAAGGTAAAAATTGTGTACATCCATCTTTAGTCAGAGTCTAAAAGTTCTTTCTCTGGATGTGGATGACATTTTCCATCATGAGTCCTTCAGAATTGTTTTGGATCATTGTATTGCTCTGAAGAGCTAAGTTATTCATAGTTGATCAACGTATGATGTTGCTGTTGGAGGACAATGTTCTCCTGGTTCTGTTTTCTTCATTTCACATCAGTTAGCATAAGTCTTTCCAGGTTTGTCTGAAATCTGCCTGATCATCATTTTTTACTGCACAATAGCATTTCATTACATTGATATACCACACCTTGTTCAGTAATTTCCCAATTGATTGACATACCCATAGTTTCCAATTCTTTACCACCACAAAAAGGGCTGCTATGAATATTTTTGTCCTTTCCTCTTTTATATGATCCCTTTGGGATACAGACCTAGTAGTGGCATTTTTTAATCAAAAGATATGCGCAGTTTGATTACCCTTTGGGCATAGTTCCTCTCCAGTAACTTGTTCTCCAGAATGGTTGGATCACTTCACAGCATTTTTCCTTTTATTAATTTAATACATAAAAATCATCTATTTTACTTCTCATAATGATCACTATCCCTTCTTTGGTCAAACATTTTTCCCTTCTCCATAGATCTGGCAGATAAACTAGTACTTTCTCTCCCAATTTGCTTATGGTACCACCCTTTAAGTCTAAATCGTGTATCCATTTTGACTTTATCTTGGAACTATTGTGCAGAGAAATAAGAGCTAGCTGAGACCTGGGTTCATGATAAATTTGGATGTGGATTTATGATAACCAAAGTATGACTGCCAGAGTTCTCACTCAAATTTTCAGTGGTTTCTGGATTTTTCAGATCTTGCTTATTTAAGCCAATACCACAAAATCATAACAGGGAGGGGAGCTAGGAAAAGCTGTGACATACAGAAGCAAAGATTAGCCATTGGTCACATCTATATGACTCAGGGGAGTATGGCACATGACTCTGGGGAGTATGGTACAAGGGGTCTTTCCTAAAACTGTGTGGAGGGCACAAGGAGAAGTGTCATGGTATGAGGGGAAATGGAATTCCCAGGCTATGGTCAGAGGGGATTAGAATTCCCCAGGACTGGTCGGGGTTATGTTCTGGGCAAGGGAGGTGAAGGCCCTGCTTGGTCAGTGGGGCAGGACAGAGTGGTACTTAGATAAGATCCTTGCACAGTAATGAGCCTGTTACACTAATAATAATTCAAGGAGAAAATATGAAATACTGATCAGAGGAGACAGAATAAGGGAACACCTTGAGCAATATGCTCAGACATGCGTTAAGTAGTTTCAAGCTGAAATAAAACAGAGACAAAGACAGAAATACTAAAAGGGCTTAATGGTAGGACACAAGTCAGGTGGTATGTAGTGACCTGGGATTCGGGTTTGTGTACAACAGTACAAGGCATAAGAAGTTGATCTATACCTCATTTCTAATGTACTCTTTTCCAACTTTCCCAGCAACTTTTGTCAAATAGGGATTTCTTATGCCAGAAGCTAGGATCTTTGGTTTTATTAAACACTACATTATTATGATAATTTACTATTCTGTCTTGTGTACCCAATCTATTCCACTGGTCCACCATTCTATTTCTTAGCCAGTACCAGATAGTTTTGAAGATTTCTGCTTTATTATATGTTTTGAGATCTTGTATGACGAGGCTACCTCCTTTTATATTCCCCCTACCAATTAATTCCCTTGTTATTCTTTTTGTATTTTATAATTTTTTAAAAGTGTATTTACTTTTAGTTTACAACATTAGGTTGAATAAGTTTTTGAGTTCCAAATTTTCTCCCCCTCACTGTTCTCCCCCCTGCAATGACATCATGCAATCTGATATAGGTTATACATATACCTTCACATTAAATATTAGTCAAGTTGTAAAGAAGAATTAAAACCAAAGAAGAAGAAACAAAACAAAATAAAAAAAGAAAGAGAGAACAAGTAATTTGCTTCAATCTGCATTCAGACTTCATAATTTTTTCTCTGGATATGCATGGCCTTTTCCATCATGAGTCCTTTGCAGCTGTCTTATAACTTAGCATTGCTGAGATGAGCCCAGTCAATCAAAGTGTCATCACAGATATGATATGTCTGTAATTGTGTACAATGTTCTCCTGGTTCTGTTTCCTTCACTTAGCATCATTACAAACTCTGTAAGTCTCAGTACAAATCAGTAAGTCTCTCTAGGTTATTATGAAGTCCATCTGCTCCTCATTTCTTATAGCACAATAGTAACCCATTATGTTAATATACCACAGCCTGTTTAGCCATTCCCCAATTGATAGGTATCTCCTTGATTTTCAATTCTTTGCCATGACAAAAGGAGTTTCTATAAATATTTTGTAGTTATGAGTCCTTTCTCCACTTGTATGATCTCTTTGAGATATAGCCTTAGAAGTGGTATTGCTGGGTCAAAGGGTGTGCACATTTAAAAGCCCTTTGTGCATAGTTCCAAATTGCTCACCAGAATGGTTAGATCACTTCAAAACTCTACCAACAATGCACTAGTGTTCCAATTTTTCCACATCTCTGACATTTATCATTTTCTTGTTTTGTCATGTTAGCCAATCTGACTGGTGAGAAGTGGTATCTTAGTGTTTCTTTTTTGATTTTCATTTCTCTAATCAATAGTGATTTAGAATATTTTTTATATGATTGTATATATCTTTAATTTCTTCCCCTGAAAACTGCCTTTTCACATCCATTGACCATTTATCAATTGGAGAATGACTTGTAATGTTATGAATTTGACTCAGTTCTCTGTATGTTTTAGAAATGACACCTTTATCAGAGATACTGGTTGTAAAAATTCTTTCTCAATGTTCTGCTTCCCTCCTAATCTTGGATACATTGGCTTTGTTTGTACAAAACCTTTTCAATTTAATGCAATCAAAATTATCCATTTTGCTTTTTGCAATGGTCTCTATCTCTTATTCGGTCATGAATTTTTTGCTTCTCCATAAATATGGCAGGTAAACTATTCCTTGCCCTCCTAGATTGCTTACATCATCAGACTTTATATCTAAATTGTGAACCCATTTATACTTTATTTTGGTACACAGTGTAAGATTTTTGTCTTTGCCCAGTTTCTTCCATAGTATTTTCCAGTTTTCTCCGCAGTTTTTGTCGAATAGTGCAAATTAAATAAATTCTGAAGTTCCACCTTAAACTCATCAGATTAGAAAGGATGATTAATGGACAAAATAAAAAAAAACCTTGGAGTAGTCAGAATTAGGCACATTGATGTACTATTGTAGGAGCTGTTGAATGGTTCACCCATTCTCCAAAACAATTTGGTATGATACTCTACAAATCTTTAAACTATTCATAGTTTTCGAGCCAGCAACAACACAATTAGTCTCTATCCACTAAAAGATTTAAAAAAGTAGAGGAAATGGAACCATCCACACCAAAAAATTTTTATGGCAAATTTTGTTGTAGCAAATAACTGGAAATAAAGGGAATATTTGTTAATTTGGGAGTAGTTAAAAAAATTCTGGCATGTGAATTTAATGTAGTATTGCATGGTAAGAAGTCACAATATGGAGAACTTCACAGGATATGAATAGTAAAACCATTTATATAATGACAACAACATTATAAAGAAAGATGCCTTTGAAATATATTAGAATTCTGATCAATATCAAACTATATTTCTAGAAGAATGAAAATGAAGAATGCCGCCATTCTCCTTCCAGAGAGATGAAGTGTTTTCATAATTTCTTGATTTGTCAGAAAGTCATTAGCTTCCATTTTCTGCGTTCTAATTTTTAAGGCATTCTTCTCCTCCTTGGCTTTTTGGATCTCCCTTTCCATTTGGTCTAGTATATTTTTTAAGTCTTATTATCTTCAGTGTTTTTTTGGGCCTCCTTTAGCAAGCCGTTGACTCATTTTTCATGATGTTCTTCTATCACTCTCAATTCTCTTCCCAATATTCCCTCTACTTCTCTTATGCTTATTTTGAAAATCCTTTTTGTGCTCTTCCATGGCCTGAGACCAATTTATACATTTTTGGAGGCTTTGAGTGAAGGTGTTTTGACTTCTTGTATTCTGAGTGTGTGTTTTGATCTTCCTTGTCACCAAAGCAAATTTTATAGTCTTGAGTGTTTTCTGCACTTTGTCATTTTCCCCAGTATATGACAGCAAATAGTCAATTTCAATAATGGTGTAATTCAAAGATAAGACGTATCTAAACTACTTTCTCTCCTTATTCAGTAATTACTTTCCAAGTTTCCATATTTTGATTGGATTTGTCTAGAGCTCCACTCTATCTACTCCTCTGCTGGGTTTCAACTTCATTTAACAAAATGATCCTCCCAGGTTAATTGTCCTCTCTAATCTCTTCTTCATTCTACTATTCCTTTTTTTAATTTTTAAATCTGTTGCTTTTTGAAGCAATTGGGGTTAAGTGACTCGCCCAAGGTCAAGTGGCTGGTAAGTGTTAAGTGTCTGAGGCCAGATTTCAACTCGTATAATCCTGACTCCTGGGTCAGTGCCCCATTCATTGTGCCACCTAGCCACTCTCATTCTACTGTTTCAATCATTGACTGACCCAGCCTAACCTCAATCACTTCTTCCCTCTGATTGGAGAGTAGAGAAATAAGCTCCACCCAATCTCTTCTTTATAAAGGGTAAAACCTAAACTTTTTCTCATTCAGCTCTGCAACTTCTCTTCTGCTTGCTTTTAGCTCTAGTGGAAGATGTCCCCATGCTGGATAGCTTCTGGTTTAAATCTTCAATATTCTCCGCCACTCTTTGTTGTCTCCTTTTGTATATTGTCTCCCCCATTAGATTATGAGCTCTATGAGAGAGAGAACCTTTGTTTGTTTTTATTACTTGTATTCCCAATGTTTAACACAGTGCCTGGCATATATTTGGTGCTTAATAAATATTTGTTGGATTGGACTGGATTAAATCTGAAATAGTTAGTTTCTCAATATAACAGTACATTTTACTATTTATTTTTTCCTTCAATTTGGTTAACTTTTCCTTTAGAATTTAGAAGCTATGTTCTTTGGTACATATGCATTAAATATAGATATTGACTCATCATCTATGCAACTTCAACATAATAAATTAATTTAATTGTCTCTTTTTTATAATGTTTATATTTACTGTAGCCCTATTTGAAATCAGGATGGCTGTCCGAGATTTTTTTAAAATTTACTTGAAGTAGAATGAACTATAATATAGACAATATAATTTTGTATGAATTTTATATTTCATGTGTAAATATTCGCTAAAATTACTTCTTGCAAATCATATAGTGTTGGATTCCATTTTAAAAATCTGCTTCTATGCCATCTTCTGTTATGTGGTTGAATTCATGCTATTCACATTCATGACTATGATTTTTTTTTATTATTTGTTTTCTTCCATGTTGACATTTTCTATTTTCTTTCCTTTTTTTCTCAGTCTTTTCTTTACTAATATGGAACTGGAAAAAAGAGGGTTTTTGAGTGGTGGAGCCAAGATGGCAGTGTAGAAGCAGCAAAGTTTCACACCTGCACACAGTGACCTTCAATACCCACAAAATATGACTCTAAACAAATTTTAGGGCTCCCAAACTCACAAAAATACAGAAAACACAGCTCTCGCTGAAGGCAGATTGGGATGAGGGGCTCATTGTGGCAGACTGGGAGCCAAGGCCAGGCCAGCCCGAAACTGAAACCGCAGTCAGGCCCCAGGGTGGTTGGGAGGAGCTGAGCTGCAGCTTAAGTCTACAAGAGAGAAGATTTGCAGCACCTGGAGCAATATCCACATTTATCAAGCCAGGAAAAATAAGGCTTTGAGAAAGGTCAGTGGAATTCAAGCTTTCAAGCTAAATTTGGGGTAGGAAAAGCAGTTTGGCCGATTTACCCTCTGGGCAAGGAAACAGCGGGGAAGTGGCAGGATCTGCTGCAACCAGCAAGTGCCTCCACTGGGCTGCTTCAGAGCTCCTGGCCTGCCAGTTGCAGGGGCACTGAGACAATTGATCAGGGCCAAGGATTCTTGCATTGAATGGCCTGGATCTGGATCGTGGTTTTAGATGATGGTCCTGGGGTGTGCTTTCAGCAAGGCAAAGTTGGTGGGGGCTGCAGCACACCCCTAATAGCTCTGGCAGCTGTGAAAACCCTAGCAATTTAGGACAGAGATTTCCCCCCTGGAAGTAGAGATCCACAGAGCTAAAAAAAATGAAGCAATTAATTGGCTTGCCAACATGAGGAAAAGGAAGCAAAATAAGAACAGCAATAAAACTCTAGAATCCTTTTTTGTGGACAAAAAGGATCAAAGCATGGAATGGGAGAAAGACAACACAGTTAGAACTCCAACACTAAATGCTTCCAAGAAACATGAAGATTGCCTACAGGCTATAGATCAACTTAAAAAGGACTTTGAAAAACAAATAAGAGAAGTGGAGGGAAAATTGGGAAGAGAAATGAGAATGATGTGAGAAAATCATGAAAAGAGAGTCAACAACCTGACTGAAGAAAACAACACTTTAAAAAACAGATTAACTCAAATGGTCAAAGAGTCCCAGAAAGCCAATGAG
>CM053593.1:78879494-78891734 GCA_028646575.1 Pseudocheirus occidentalis | reverse complement strand
ATATGAAGGGATGATACTTTGAAAGGTGAAATTCAGAGGTGGGAGATGACTAGAATGAGAGGAGACAGGGAGAGACAAAATTTATTCTTCCCATATAGAAGAGGCAAGGGATAATCTTACAATTTTACTTTCATTTATTCTCATTGAATTTGGCTTAGGGAAGGAATGACATAAACTCTAAACTGGGTATCATGCCACACAGAAGAGTAGGGGGTATGGGGATGAGAGGCAGGATAATGGAGGGGAGGGCAGAGTCTAGGGAAGGGTTGCTGGAAGCACTCACTTCAGTAAAGTGACAAGGACAGGGTAGAGAACAGAACAAAGGGGGCGCAGGATAAGAAGGAGGGATATATTATCAGACTGTCACAATATGTCCACTGTGAAGATATCCTGTGTAATTACACATGCACAGCCTGTATTGAATTGCTTGTCCTTCCAATGCGGGTGGGTGACAAGGGAGGAACCATAGAATCTAGAATTTAAAACTCTGCAATACATGGAACTAGGAATTAAGATATACAGGGACTTGGGTAGGGTGACCCTCCCTGTCCTACCAGAAAGTTAGAGGGGTGTTGGAGGAGAGCACAAAAGAGAACAGATCAGGGGAGGTGCTTTACAGTGGATCACTGTTTTGGAGTTGGGGGTAGGGGAAAAACAGGGAGAAAATTTGTAACTCAAAAATGTCATGGAAATCCATGATATAAACAAGAAAACAAATTTTAAAAATTTATATTAAAAAAAGAGAGGACATTTGCCCGAAGATAGTCATTTATAAGTAAAGCAGTTTATGTCCTTTCTGCTACCCCTTCTTTTTCCTCTTGCCATGCCCCATATCTAGGTTGTAGGAGATCAGGGGCTCTAGTCACAGTTCCTGTGTAGAGTCCTATGCTCACTTGTAAAGGAACAGAGTTCCTAATATCAGTTATAAAGCAAAAAAAATGTATATTAATGGACAAGAGGAGTGCTAGGACTTGTGGTTTCAGAGGACAACAGTTCCTGACTTAGTAAAGACCAGAGCATAGGACATGAGAGCAGGGAGCATACCTCTCCTTGGACCATACCATCTTGGAAGCACTGAAAACTTACAAACTCCCTGAAGTAGTTCTGAAAACAGCAGCACAAAAAATGTGAAGGCTGGAATAGGGTCCTCCCTATCCTAAGAGAACAGCCCAAATTTAACATAAAGTTAAAAGTTAACAAATAGGGTGGGAGGAAGATTACAAAAGAGAGAGAGAGTTCAGAATTCAAAATTTTTAAAACATAATTTTGGAAATTTAAACAATGCAAAAATTTTTCTACAACTTTGAGCTAAAGAATCATGTAAATATATCACTGTGTCCTTGGCTGTTTTCTTTTTCCATTCTGTATAAAGCCCAACTGTTTCCCTCACTGGCCTTTTGGAGATCAGAGAGTTTTCTGTACACATCAAGAGAAGCAAAAAAAAAAAAAAGAGCACTGAGACACAAAGATTCCCTCTTTAATATTTTAGTGTGGTTGAGTCTCAGAAGAAAATGAAATTGGGGGCAGAGCCAAGATGGCAGCATAGAAGCAGCAAAGCTCTGCAGCTCCTACTCAGCCACGTTAAATACCCAGAAAATATGACTCTAAACAAATTTTAGTTCTCCAAGACACACAAAAATACAGAAAACAAGCTGAAGGCAGTTAGGCATGAGGGGCTCACTGAGATAGACTGGGAGCCAAGGTCAGCCCAGCCCAAAATCTTGGCCTGACACCAGGGAGGTCAGGAAAAGCTGCAGCCAGCCAGAGCCTCCAAGGAAAAAGGATCAACAACACCTGGGGCAATCTCCACACCTATCAAGGCAGGAAAAATAAAGCTATGAAAAATGTCAGTGGAATTCTGTTGCTAATGGCTTACAAGTGAATCTGAGATAGAGGGGCAGAGCCAAGTTAGTGGCGTAGAAGCAGTAAGGTCCCACAGCTCCCACACTGCCACCCTAAACACCCATAAAATTATGAGCCCAGACAAAGTCTAGGACTCTCAGACTGACAAAAATACAGAAAACACATCTCTCACTGAAGGCAGGTCAGCATCAGGGGCTCAGCGCGGAGGCTGGGAGTGGAGGCTGACCCAGCCTGAAGCTGAGACCATGGCCAGGCCTGGGGCAGCGGGAAGGAGCTGAGCTGTGCCGAGCCCCACTGCAGCCAGTCTTCAGAGGAGGGGATCTACAGACTCCAGCACTTCCACATCTGCCAAGGCGTGAGGAATGGGGACTGCAGAGTGGCAGCTCACACCAGAGCAGAGACTGGGCCAGCCCAAAACCACAGCCATGGCCAGGCCAGGCCAGGCCCCAGGGTGGCCAGGAGGAGTGAGCCTCCCAAGCCGCAGCTTGAGTCTACTTCAGAGGAGATCTAAAGCACCTGCCTGAGGGAATCTTAAAATCCCGCAAACCAGGGTCAGAGATCATTTCTAGATCATTTGAACTGAAAAAGCCTTTAGAGGTAATCTAGTGTAACTTCCTTATTATATAAAAAATGAAGAAATTGAGGACCAAAGGGGTTGTGAGTTCTCAAGGAAACAAAGTTCATGGTAGATCCAAACAAAAGTCCACCATGCCACAGCAGCCTTATCATCCTGGACTTTCACTCTTCCCTATGGCCTCATTTTGAGGATAACTCCACATTTTTTTCTCTCATTAGTCACTTCCTCTCAGAACCTCCAATTTAATGCAAGTACCCAGACCAGTCATATTTACTCCTTCATTCCTCTTGGAGCTTAATTCCTAATTCTCTAGTCTTATTTTTCACCATGCCCCCTGGGTCCTTTGCCCCTTTTATTTGAATCTCTACTTTTCCTTTTCCTTTCATGTGCTTGTCTTCCCCCATTAGACTATAGTTTCCTTGTAGACAGGGATTGTCTTTCTTTTTGATATTACTAGTGCTTTGCCCAGTTCTGGGCACAAAGTGACCACTCTTATTGCCTTTCTGTTGCTATCCTATTACTAAGCTCCCTAAAAATAGTGACAATTAATTTATTCTTTGTTTTCTCCTACCAAATAGTCTCTCAGTACTTTCAGGTTGAAGGTTATTTAGCTAAATATGCCTCAATTGTGAGTCCATTCTCCCAAAAGGATCTAGTTTTGACTTATAATTTCTTTTATTTTTAATCAATATTTACAAGGAATCCATATACTCTTTGAAATTGTTACTATAAATCATGTTCTTTGTCACCCCCTTGACACTTTCCTTCATTTATTTTAGAGTAAATTTGATACCATACATTTGCATTGAGGAAGTTCTGTCCAGGTCTTATTTATACAAGCTACATCTGTACCAATGTGTTGACCAGAATAGAGCCTATATATTTTATCTTCCTTCCATTATACTACTTTGTCTTATGAAGCAAAATTTCTATCCTATTTCCTATGAATAATAGATTTGTGAAATTTTCTGTATATTTCCATACTGGTGTTATTCATACATTTAAAATTTTGGTAATTAACAACGAAGCATTTGTTAAATACTTATAATAATCCCAAAGTGTCCAACTGAATCTGGGGTCTTAAGAATAAGCTTTTACATTCAGATCTTTTTTTTAATAGAAAGAATAGGAAGTCTTGGATATCAGGAAACTATATGAATACTGGTCACTGTCCAAATAGGTGATTTTAAATAATTCATTCAACCTTTTAGGACCATCTTCAGATGAAGGACATTTCACCTACCTTTGATGAAAGTGATAGAAAACCACATACACTATTGCAAACTGTCTGTGTCTGAGAAGTAGAGAGAGTAAGGAGAGAAGGGAAAGGGTTAGAATTCCAGATTTCATCACAAACTCTTTTTGCAGATCATAGCTTTTTCTAGAAGTTTGGTTAAATAAAGGAAGAAAGGGGAGGCTAGGTTGCACAGTGAGTAGAGCACCAGCCCTGGAGTCAGGAGGACCAGAGTTCAGACACTTGACACACTTACTAACTGTGTGACCTTGGGCAAGTCACTTAACCCCAATTGCCCTCCAAAAAGCAAAAATTAAAAATTAAAAAGAAAGGAAAAAAAAGAAATGTTGACTTTAAAAAGGATTTTTTTTTGTATACAGATTTTCATTTTGTTTTTGTTGCCACAAAAAAATGATGTTATGGTTCATTTTTGAATATTAAATTTTAGTGACTATCCTTCTATAATTTCAATTTTTTTCCAGAATATTTGCATCAATTTACAATATCACCCACCTGCAGTTTCTCCAAAACCAATTCTTTTCATATTAAAAAAATCTTTACTAATTTGATGGGTATGAGTTGAGTCTTCAGACTTTATATAACTATATTTTATGACAAAAAGACAAAAATTATAAATGTTGCAGAATATGTGGGAAAATTGGGATACTAACCACTGTTGGTGGAGTTCTGAATTGATCTAACAATTATGGAGAGCATTTTGACCTATGCTCAAAGGGCTATAAAACTGCATACCCTATGACCTAGCAATACCACTGTATCTCAAACAGATAAGGAGAAATTGACCCATTGTACAAAAGTATTTATAGCAGCACTTTTTGTGGTGGCAAAGAATTGGAAATTTAGGGCATGCCCATTAATTGGGGAATTGGCTGAACAAATTGTGATATGTAATTGCAACAGAGTAGTACTGTGCTATAAGAAATTATAAGCACAATGATTTCAAAAAAACTAGAAAAAACATACATGAACTGATGCAAAGTGAAGTGAGCAGCATGATAAGAACATTGTATACAATGAATGCAATATTTTAAAGTGATCAACTGTGAATGACTTGGCTATTTTCAACAATATGATGATCCAAGACAATTTCAACTCACTAATAAAGAAAAATGCTAACCATCTCCAGAGAAAGTACTGATGAAGTCTGAAAGTAGATCCAAGAATGCTATTTTTCACTATTTTTTCCTTTTTTCTGTTTTCTTCTACAACATGACTAATATGTAAATATATCTTTACATGATTTCACATCTATAACATATCAAATTGCTTACCACCTCAGTGAGGGGGAAGGAAAGGGAGAGAATTTGGAACATTACATTTTTTGAAAGAATGTTTAAAATAGTTTTCACATACAATGGGAAAATACAATATTATTAAAGATAAACTTGATTCAGTTCCTTAAATAAACTCAGTTTTCTGTTTCTGTTTCTTTTCCCATTTCAACTCATTAGTTTTATTTCTAAAAAAACACTTTAAAATTTTATGTAATAAAGCTCTGTTTTACCTTCTGTGAACCTTTCCATCTCTTTGTCTGCCATAAACTCCTCACCTATCTATAGTTCTGATAGGTCATTTCTTCCATGCTCCTCTAATTTGCTTATAATATGATCCTTTGTCTAAATCATGTATCCATCAGGATGTTGTCTTGGTATAACACATCAGATGTTTGTCTATACAGTTTTCTTAAAAAGTTTTTGCTGAGTAGTGAATTGTTGCCCCAATAGTTATGATCTTTAGGTTTATCAAACCCTTGACTATTATACTTATGTGCTTGTTATTATATTCCTAATCAGCTCCACTGATCAACCTGACCATTTTGAATATATTACCTAATTATATAGTTGATTATAACTTTGCAGTATAGCTTGATATCTGGCATTGCTAGGCTCCATTTCTTTTCCTTCAATCTTTTTTTTTTCTTTTCATGTACTTGACCTTTTGTTTCTCAAGGTGAATTATATTACTTTTATAGCTCTCTAAATCCTTTGACAGTTTTATTGGCATGGTATTAAATAAGTAAATTAATTTAGGCAATATTGTCATTTTCATTACACTGACTTAATGTACCTGTGAACTATGAATATTTATGCAATTTTTAGATCCATCTTTAAATGTGTAGTATATTTCGTAATTTTGTATGTCTTGGCAGGTTAACTCCCAATTGTTTTATACTTTCTGTAGTTATTTTAAATGGGATTTCTCTTTCTATATCTTCTTACTGGACTGTATTGTTAATACACAAAATTGCTGATTTTTATAAGTTTCTTTCATATCCTAAAACTGCTAAATGGGTTTATAATTTCAATTATGTATTTTAGTTGACTACAATTTTCTAAGTAAACCATCATATCATTTGCAAAATCATGATAATTTTATTTCTTCTTTGTCTGTTACTGTTCTTTCAACTACTTTTTCTCATGTTATTGCTATATTTAGCATTTCTGGCACCATACAAAATAGTAATGATGATAAGTGACAAATTTGCTTTATACCTGATCTTACTGGAAAGATAAATATAAATATCCTTGTTATAGATAATGGTGGCTTTTGGTTTTAGAAAGATATTACTCATCATTTGAAGGGAAGCTCCAATTATTCCTGTGCTTTCTAGTATTTTAATATGAATGGGTGATGTATCTTGTCAATCTTTTTTTGCATCTATTGATATCATCATATAATTTTTATTGTTTTGTTATTAATAAGGTCAACAATATTTATATTATTCTTGATGTTAAACCAGCATTGTATTCCTCATAGAAATCCACCATGATCATAATGTATAGATATAGGCATGAAGACCATATTTGTACCATAAACATAATTTGATAGGACCTCTTTTTTTTATTTTTTGAAATAGTTTATATAGTACTGGAATTAGTTTTACTTTAAATATTTGTTAGAATTCACTTGTAAAGCCATCCTTATCTTTTTTTTTCTTTTTGAATATATCTGTGACTTTTTCCACTTACTTTTTCTCAGTTTTAAACAATCCATTTCCCATTCTGTCAATCTGGGCATTTCAGGTGGTGCCAAGATGGCAGTGTAGAAGCAGCAAAGTTTCATAGCTCCCACATAGCCATCTTAAATACGCATAAAATACAACTCTGGGGGCGGCTAGGTGGTGCAGTGAATAGAGCACCAGCCCTGGAGTCAGGAGTACCAGAGTTCAAATCCGGCCTCAGACACTTAACACAAAAAACTAGCCATGTGACCTTGGGCAAGTCACTTAACCCCAACTGCCCTCCAAAAAGCAAATAAAATAAAATAAAATAAAATACAATTCTAAACAAATTTTAGGGCTCCAAACCTCACAAAAATACAGAAAACACATCTCTCCCTGAAGACATCTCTGCAGGTGGGGCTCATCACAGCAGGCTGAGAGCCAAAACCAGCCCAGCCTGAAACCATGGCCTGGGCCCAGGGTGGTCAGGAGGAGCCGCAGCTGGAGTCTTCAGGAGAGGGGATTTATGGTACCTGTGGTAGTTTCTACATTTATGAAGCCAGAAGAAATAAGGCTAAGAGAAAGGTCAGTGGAATTCAGCTTAATTTAGGGGAGAAAAGCAGTCTAGCCAAACTGTCCCCAGAGCAAGGAAGCAGCAGAAGTGGCAGAAGCTGCAGAAATGGAGGCAACTGCCTCCACCAGGTTGCTTAAGAGCTCCTGGCCTGCAGATTTCAGGGGGAACAAGGTGATTGTTCAGGGCCAAGGGCTCTTGTGTTGAGCAGCCTGTATCCAGATCGTGGTCTTGTGTGGTGGTCCTGGGGGGCACTTTCAGTGAGCCAAAGCTGGTGGGGGCTGCAGCGCCTCACCAATAGCTCCAGCAGCTGTGAAAACCCCAGTGATTTGAGACAGACCTTCCTGACCCTGCACCTCCCACCCCCCCTCCCCTGGAAGCAGAATTCCACAGAGCTAGAAAATCAAGCAATTAATTGACTGGCCAAAATGAGCAAGAAAAGGAAACTAAGTAAGAACAGCAATCAAACTCTTGAATTCTTTTTTGGGGACAAAAAGGATCAAAGCATGGAATGGGAGGAAGACATCACAGTCAGAATTCCCACACCAAATGCTTCCAAGAAACATGAAGATTGCCTACAAGTCATAGATCAACTTAAAAAGGACTTTGAAAACCAAATTAGAGAAGTGGAGGAAAAATTGGGAAGAGAAATGAGAATGATGCGAGAAAATCATGAAAAGGGAGTCAACAACCTGACTGAAGAAAATAACACCTTAAAAAGAACAAATTAACTCAAATGGAAAAGAGGCCCAAAAAGCCAGTGAAGAGAAGAATGCCTTAAAAAGTCAAATTTTCCAGATAGAAAAAGAATCTCAAAAGCATTCTTAAGAGAATAATTCCTTCAGAATTAGAGTGGAGAAAATGGAAGCAAATGACTTTATGAGAAACTAAGATACTATTAAACAATTACAAACAAATGAAAAAATAGAAAATAATGTGAAATATTTCCTTGAAAAAGCCTCTGAGCTGGAAAATAGATCCATGAGAGACTCTTTAAAAATTATTGGACTACCTCAAATCCACGATCAAAAAAAGAACTTAGAAAGCATCCTTCAAGAAATTCTCAAGGAAAATTGCCCTGATATTTTAGAATCAGAGGGCAAAATAGGACTTGAAAGAATTCACTGATCACGTCTTGAAAAAGATCCCAAGAGAAAACTCCTAGAAATGTTATAACCAGGTTCCGGAATCCCCAGATCAAGGAGAAAATATTACAGGCTGCCAAGAGAAACAATTTGAATACTATGAAAACACAATTAGGATAACCCAGAATCTGGCAGCTTCTGCACTGAGGGATCAAAGGGCCTGCAATATAATATTTCAAAGATCAAGGGAGCTGGGGTTAAAACCAAGAATCACGTACCCTGCAAAACTGAGTATAATGTTCCAGGGGAAAATATAGTCATTCAATGAGGTGGAGGACTTTCAAGCATTCTTGCTGAAAAAAACAGAACTGAACAGAAAATTTGACAATCAAGCACAAGAAGCATGAGAAGGCAAACATGGGAAAGAAATCATAAGGAACTTATGAAATTTGAATTATTTACATGCCAATATGGAAAAATGATAATAGTAACTTATGAAACTTTTCTTAGTATGAGGATAGGTGAAGGGAATACAAATGTGTGTGTATATAAATATATATATATATATATATATATGTATACCTACATATATGTCTATATAGGAGGGTATAGATGCATATGAATATATATCTGAACATATGTTTACATGTGTACATAGAGGGTACAGGATAAATTGAATATGAAGGGATGATACTTTATTTATTTATTTATTTATTTATTTATCTGCTTTTTGGAGGGCAGTTGGGGGTTAAGTGACTTGCCCAAGGCCAACCGGCTAGTTTTTTTTGTGTTAAGTGCCTGAGGCCAGATTTGAACTCAGGTCCTCCTGACTCCAGGGCGAGTGCTCTACTCACTGTGCCACCTAGCCACCCCCAGGGATGATACTTTACAAGGTGAAATCCTGAGGTTCGAGAGGACTAGAATGAGAGGGGACTAGAAGAGACAAAATGGAGTTAATTATACCCTATAGATGAGGCAAGGGATAACTGTTACAACTTTACTTTCATTTACTCTCATTGAATTTGGCTTAGGGAAGGAATGATATAAACTCTAAACTGGGTATCATACCACACAGGAGAGTACGGGGCACGGGGATGAGAGGTGGGATGATGGAGGGGAGGGCAGGGTCTGGGGGAGGGTTGCTGGAAGCACACACTTCAGTAAAGGGACAGGGACAGGGTAGAGAATAGAATAAGGGTTGGGGGGAAGGATAGGAAGGAGAGACATATGATCAGTGTGTCACAATATGTCCACTGTGAAGATGTCCTGTGCAATTACACATGTACAGCCTGTATTTAAGTGCTTGTCCTTCCAGTGGAGGTGGGTGAGAAGAGAGGAACTGGAAGAATCTAGAATTTAAGGCATTACAAACCATGCAGCTAGCAATTAAGATATACAGGGACTGGGGTAGTGAGACCCTCCCTGCCCTACCAGAAAGTTAGAGGGGTGGTGGAGGAGGGCATAAAAGAGAGCAGATTAGAGGTAGGGCTGTATAGTGGGATCACTGTTTTGGGGTTGAGGATAGGAGAAAGACTGGGAGAAAATTTGTAACTCAAAAATCTCATGGAAATGAATGATGTAAACAAGAAAATAAATACAAAATTTATATTTAAAAAGTATAAATTAAACTTAGAGTTACATCTTAGAAGAGGTAAATAGCCTTCACTGGTTTATTTTGTCTCATTTCCATTAAGTGGTGGGTGATAACCTTCTTTGCATTGGTATGAGATTTCATTATCTCTCTATATCTTTCTGATGGCATACATTTCTATTAGTCAGGTATGGGATATAACATGTGATTTCTAAAAAGACACAGGTCATTAGCTCAATTAAGGTAAAAAGTTTAGCAGTCATTAAGATTATGACACCTACTTAGATGTCACAATAGATTTTAATCTCACTTCCAAGAGTGATTTAAATTCCTCTTCATTCAGAATGCTATGTTCTTATAACTGAAATGGAATTTCTGAAAATCAGTATATATACCAAAGATAGATTGCTAATTTTATATCATCTGAAGTTAAAATATATTGAACTTAATCTTCTTTGATAAGATATTTCATAATCTTATAATACTTTAGAATCAACTTTTGAATATCACTTGTTTCATATGTAACAGATGAAAAATGGATTTTTTTAGCTTCCTGGTTATAGGAAGTTTTTTTTTTATTCTGGATGAATGGAAATTTTCTATCCTTGTTCTATTAATGATAGACTTTCTCTATTTACATCTCAATTAATACACCATGTGACCATGGATTCTGGGCAGTGCCATTTGCTGTTTTGGTATCATAGTCCTGGAGGACACAGAAGTCTTGTTACATGGTATAAGATCCTTATGCCAAACTTAGACTATCCAACTGTATCTCTTTGATGTTCCTTTCCATTCTTCCTCATGTGTACTATGAGTGCTTAGGTCTCTCTTTATCTTCTTTATATCTTCTAATTACTAGTTACAATTTTATCTGCTAGAATAACATGGAATAAATTCTCTCAAATGTTAGAAGACAGTTACCACATTCTACTCTAGTTATTTCGTATATAAGCTAAAGGAATTCTGATCCTCTGTCCCTTTTATGACATAACTCAATACTCTCTGGTGTCCTACTCACTATCCTTTGGATCCACACTCATTTGTCACTAACGCTTTTTAAATGTGCTGATCAGAAGTAAGCACAATATTGGGAATTCAGTCTTCCTAATTAAGACCCTCATAACTACACTGATCTGGGCACTACCATATTTGTTTTAATACTCTGATAGTTTTTATCCAATAATATGCATCACATTAGGCCAAAACATAGTTTACTATAATTTAGTAGGTGTTTTTAATTGATGTTGCTCAAGTTTCTGTGATCAGTTTGCAATTTTGTCCTGTTGAAAAGAAAGATATTGGATTCAGTCTATACAGTTCTTTCCATCTTTAAATCCTACTTCCTCTCTCACAATCCTCCTATGAAGTTTAAATGTCTGATGGAAGGATTAACAAACTGCCAGAAAACACTTTCACTCTTCTTATGTTACCCACCATTTTGTATCAAGTACCTTACTTTTGCATTTTTTCTCTCTTCAAGATTCCAATTTCGTAGCTATTTCTAACAAACATCTGCAAAACTGAATATTTACCTGAGATACAGGCTGGGAAATCCATGTGCCCATCTACACATGTCCTTACACTTGGCTTTGTGAGAGTGTAACCATTAGCACAAGAAAATTCCAGGCTTTGGTTATTTAGGATTATAAGTGATCGAGATTTGCCATTAGGCAAAAACAGCTTTCTCTCTTCTAGTTGTTGCCTTCTGATGATACATGGTTCTAAAAGAAAAGGAAACAAAAGAAAAACATGAAAAATGTGTTCTATTTCTTCAAATCTTTAAGATGGCAAACCTTACAGTAGTTATGTGAAAGAGAGAGTTTTGGGGGGTGGAGCCAAGATGGCGGTGTAGAAGCAGCAAAGCACCACAGCTCCCACACAAACATGCTAAAAACTCATGAAATGGGACTCTAAACAGATTTTCAAGCTCCAAAACTCTCCATAAGACAGAAACCACATCTGTTGCTACAGGCAGCGCAGCAGGCGGGGCTCTTTGCAGTAGTCTGGGACCCACGGCCGAAACCCCGGCTGGGTCAAGCCCTGGGACATCGGGCGGGGAGCCGCCACTATAGGAGAGCAGATCAGCTGTACTGGAGGCACAGTTACCACATCCATCAGGCCAGAAGAAAAAAAGGCTAAGAGAAAGGTCAGTGGATTTTGCTAACTGGGGAGGAGAAGAGCGGGTCCAGCCAAACTGCTCCCAGGGCAAGGAGGCAGCGGGAGGCAGCTGAAGCAGCAGGAACAGCTGAGAGCTGCAGCGGCTTCCACTGGGCTGCTTCAGAGCCCTCGGCCTGCAGATAGCAGGGGGGCTGACGGGATCCATTGGGGCCAAGGGCTCTTGCATTGAGCAGCCT
>CM053593.1:78818717-78871402 GCA_028646575.1 Pseudocheirus occidentalis | reverse complement strand
AGAGAGAGAGAGAGAGAGAGAGAGAGAGAGAGAGAGAGACAGAGAGAGAGACAGAGACAGAGACAGAAACAGAGACAGAGACAGAGAGACAGAGAGAGAAGGGACTTTGTTGATAATTTAGTCCAGTATCTTGACAGGGTTTCCTCCTACAAGGAAGCAAAGTCCCCTGAAAGGTCGTTTGATGCCTAAAGTCAGATAGCCAACAAATAGTGGAAAGGGGATTTAAATCCAGGTCTTTTGTCTTTGTCTAGTCCTTTGTCCACTATACCACACCTTGTACATATAAAGTAATGTTCTGTTGTATAAATAATAATCATGCATAGAGACATTATACTTTGTTTTATATCTCTTCAATATATTTATCCTGTCTTATTGCTTGTTAAGGTAGTCTAGATATGTGACTTTTCCCTTATTATATTATCATTTCAATGATGTCATAAACTCTCTAAGCATAAGGACTAAACCTTGTGTCTCTCTTGGTATCTTACTAGAGTTCTCTGAACACAATCAGTTCTTATCGATTTTTAATGTTATATTATATATTGTTATATATTATATATAATAATGAATATAATATATGTTATTATATAATATATTATTATATATTAAAGAATATTCAAAATGTTATTTGATTAACTTTAAGCCCCCATTAACACTTTGCTTGGACTATTACAACAGATTCCTCTCTGATTTCCTTTTTCTAAACTTTCCCTTTTTTATCCATCTTTCAGCAAGCTTACAAATAATTTCAATGCCTTTACATTGCCCACAATATAAAACATTCTCTTTTCATAGTCTCTCTACAATTGGGCTGCAGTCTTCTTCTCTAGTACATTTAATTTCTTCTTATTTCCTATCATTCAAAACAGTTCCTCTGAGAACCATTTGTTAAGCACTTCCCATGTAAGTTAGTGAGTCATTTGTTGAATGCTTACTCTGAGCCAGACACTATTCTGGAAATCCAAACAAAGGTAAAAACAAGTCCCTCCCCTCAAACAGTTCACCTTCAAATGGAAGAGACACCATACAAACAACTATACACGGAAGATATATATAAAGACTAACAGAAAGGTAATTTCTCTCTTTTTTTTTTAACATTTTAGTAGTATTTTCTTCATTCAAATTACATATGATGACAACTTTTAATATTTATTAAAAAAATTTAAGTACCAGACTTTTTCCTCACCCCCTCACCATGTACCACTTTATAACAGTAGGCAATTCAATCATGTGAATCATATTTCCATATAAGTCATGTAGTGAGAGAAGAAACAGACCAAAAGAGAAAATAAAACCATGAAAAAATGTGAAAATTGTGTACATCCATCTTTAGTCAGAGTCTAACAGTTCTTTCTCTGGATGTGGATAGCATTTTCCATCATGAGTCCTTCAGAATTGTTTTGGATCATTGTATTGCTCTGAAGAGCTAAGTTATTCATAGTTGATCAACACATGATGTTGCTGTTGGAGAACAACAATGTTCTCCTGGTTCTGCTTTCTTCACTTCACATCAGTTAGCATAAGTCTTTCCAGGTTTGTCTGAAATCTGCCTGATCATCATTTCTTTTTTTTTTTTGGCTTTTTTTTTGGAGGGCAGTTGGAGTTAAGTGACTTGCCAAGGTCACACAGCTAGTTTTTTTGTGTGTGTGTTAAGTGTCTGAAGCCGGATTTGAACTCAGGTTCTCCTGACTCCAGGGCCGGTGCTCTATTCACTGTGCCACCTAGCCACCCCTTGATCATAATTTCTTATTGCACAATAGCATTCCATTACATTCATATACCACACCTTGTTTAGTAATTTCCCTGTTGATGGACATGCCCATAGTTTCCAATTCTTTGCCACCACAAAAAGGGCTGCTCTGAATATTTTTGTCCTTTCCTTTTTTATATGATCCCTTTGGGATACAGACCTAGAAGTGGTATTTTTTAATCAAAAGATATGCACAGTTAGATTACCCATTGGGCATAGTTGCTCTCCAGTAACTTTTTCTCCAGAATGGTTGGATCACTTAACAGCATTTTTTTCCTTTTATTAATTTAATACATAAAATGCTCTATTTTACTTCTCATAATGATCACTATCCCTTCTTTGGTCAAACATTCTTCCCTTCTCAATAGATCTGACAGACAAACTAGTACTTTCTCTCCCAATTTGCTTATGGTACCACCCTTTAAGTCTAAAACATGTACCCATTTTGACTTTATCTTGGAACTATTGTGTAGAGAAATAAGAACAAGCTGAGACCTGGGTTCATGATAAATTTAGATGTGGATTTGTGATAACAAGAGTGTGACTGCCAGAGTCCTCACTCAAATTGGCAGTGGTTTCTGGATTTTGTGTGTGTTAAGTATCTGAGGCCAGATTTGAACTAAGGTATTCCTGACTCCAGAGGTGGTGCTCTATTCACTGCACCACCTAGCCACCCTTTGATCATCATTTCTTATTGCACAATGGCATTCCATTGCATTCATATGCCACACCTTGTTCAGTAATTTCCCCATTGATGGACATACCCATAGTTTCCAATTCTTTGCCACCACAAAAAGGGCTGCTATGGAATAATTCCCAGATCTTGCTCATATAGGCCAATACAACAAAATTATAATAGGGACAGGAGCTAGGAAAAGCTGTGACATACAGAAGCAAATATCAGCCATTGGTCACGTCTATATGACTCAGAGGAGTATGTCATTGGACTCTGGGGAGTATGGTACAAGGGTACAAGGGATATTTCCTAGAACTGTGTGGAGGGCACAAGGAGGAATGTCATGGTATGAGGGGAAATGGGATTCCCCAGGCTGTAGTCAGAGGGGGCTAGGATTTCCCAGGATTAGTTTGGGTCATGTTCCAGGCAAGGGAGGTGAAGGCCCCGCTTGGTCAGCGGGGCAGGACAGGGTGGTACTTAGATAAGACCCTTGCACAGTAATGAGCCTGTTACACAATAATGATTCAAGGAGAAAATATGAAATATTGATCAGAGGAGACAGATTCAGGGAACACCTTGAGCAATATGCCCAGACATGCCTTAAGCAGTTTCAAGCTAAAATAAAATGGGGACAGACAGAAATATAAGAGGGGCTTAATGGTGGGACACAAGTCAGGTGGTGTGTAGTGACATGGGATTTGGGTTTGTGTACAACAGTACAAGGCATAAGATGTTGATCTACACCTCATTTCTAATGTACTCTTTTCCAGCTTTCCCAGCAACTTTTGTCAAATAAGGATTTCTTATGCCAGAAGCTAGGATCTTTGGGTTTATTAAATACTACCTTATTATGATCATTTACTATTCTGTCTTGTGTACCTTATCTATTCCACTGGTCCACTACTCTATTTCTTAGCCAATACCAGATAATTTTGAAGATTTCTGCTTTATTATATGTTTTGAGATCTTGTATGGCTTGGGTACCTCCCTTTGTATTCCCCCCACCAATTAATTCCCTTGTTATTCTTTTTGTATTTTGTAATTTTTTAAAAATTTATTTACTTTTAGTTTACAACATTCAGTTGAATAAGTTTTTGAGTTCCAAATTTTCTCACCCTAACTCTCCTTCCCCCTGCAATGGCAGCATGCAATCTGATATAGGTTCTGCATATACCTTCACATTAAAATAAGTCAAGTTGTAAAGAAGAATTAAAACCAAAGAAAAAGGAACAAAATAAAACAAAAAAGAGAGAACAAGTAATTTGCTTCAATCTGCATTCAGACTTCATAATTCTCTGGATATGCATGGCCTTTTCCATTATGAGTCATTTGGAGCCATCTTATAACTTTGCATTGCTGAGATGAGCCCAGTCAATCAATGTCCGTCATAACAGATACGATGTGTCTGTAATTGTGTACAATGTTCTCCTGGTTCTGCTTCCTTCACTTAGCATCAGTATAAACTCTGTAAGTCTCAGTATAAATAAGTAAGTCTCTCTAGGTTATTATGAAGTCCATCTGTTCCTCATTTCTTCTAGCACAATAGTATTCTATTATGTTAATATACCACACCTTTTTTAGACATTTCCCAATTGATGGGAATCCCCTTGATTTTCAATTCTTTGCCACCACAAAGAGAGTTGTTACAAATATTTTGTAGTTATGGGTCCTTTTCCAAATTTTATGCTCTCTTTGGGATATATCCTTGGAGGTGGTATTGCTGAGTCAAAGGGAGTGCACATTTTAAACGCCCTTTGTGCATTGTTCTAAATTGCTCTCCAGAATGGTTAGATCACTTCACAACTCTACCAACAATGCATTAGTGTTCCATTTTTTCCACATTTTCTCCAATATTTGGCATGTTCTTTTTTGTCATGTTAGCCAATCTAACCGGTGAGAAGTGGTACTTCAGAGTTTCATTTTTGATTTTCATTTCTCTAATCAATAGTGATTTAGAATATTTTTCATATGATGGTAGATATCTTTAATTTCTTCCCCTGAAAACTGCCTGTTCACATCCATTGACCATTTATCAATTGGGGAATGACTTGTAATGTTATGAATTTGACTCAGTTCTCTGTATGTTTTAGAAATGACACCTTTATCAGAGATATTGGTTGTAAAAATTCTTTCTCAATTTTCTGCTTCCCTCCTAATCTTGCGTACATTGGCTTTGTTTGTACAAAACCTTTTCAATTTAATGCAATCAAAATTATCCATTTTGCTTTTTGCAATGTTCTCTATCTCTTATTTGGTCATGAATTTTTTCCTTCTCCATAAATCTGACAGATAAACTATTCCTTGCCCTCCCAGATTGCTTACAATATCAGTCTTTATATCTAAATTGTGAACCCATTTATACTTCATTTTGGTATACAGTGTAAGATTTTGGTCTATGCCCAGGTTCTTCCATAGTATTTTCCAATTTTCCCCAGTTTTTGTCAAATAGTGCAAATTAAATAAATTCTGAATTTTCACCTTATACTCATCAGATTAGAAAAGATGATTAATAGGCAAAATAAAAAAAAACATGGAGTATCCAGAGTTAGATGTATTGATGTACTATTGTAGGAGCTGTTGATTGGTTCAACCATTCTGCAAAACAATTTGGTACCATGCTCTCCAAATCTTTAAACTATTCATAGTTTTTGGGCAGCAACAAGACAATTTGTCTATATCCACAAAAAGATTTTAAAAAGTAGAGAAAAAGGAACCATCCACACCAAAAAAAAATGTTTATGGCAAATTTTGTTGTAGCAAAGAACTGGAAATAAAGGTAATATTTATTAATTTGGGAGTAGCTAAAAAAATCTGGCATGTGAATTTGATGTAATATTGCATAGTAAGAAGTGACAATATGGACAACTTCACAGGAAATGAATAGTAGAACCATTTATATAATGACAACATTATAAAGAAAGATGCCTTTGAAATATGTAAGAATTCTGATAAATATCAAACTATATTTCTAGAAGAATGAAAATGAAGAATAACACCATTATCCTCCCGGAGAGATGAAGTGTTTTTATAATTTCTTGATTTGTCTGAAAGTCATTAGCTTCCATTTTCTGTGTTCTAATTTTTAAGGCATTCTTCTCCTCCTTGGCTTTTTGGATCTCCCTTTCCATTTGGTCTAGTATATTTTTTAAGTCTTATTATCTTCAGTGTTTTTTTGGGCCTCCTTTAGCAAGCCATTGACTCATTTTTCATGATGTTCTTCTATCACTCTCATTTCTCTTCCCAATTTTCCCTCTACTTCTCTTATGCTTATTTTGAAAATCCTTTTCGTGCTCTTCAATGGCCTGAGACCAATTTATATATTTTTGGAGGCTTTGAGTGAAGGTGTTTTGACTTCTTGTCTTCTGAGTGTATATTTTGAACTTCCTTGTCACCAAAGTAAATTTCTATAGTCTTGAGTGTTTTCTGCACTTTGTCATTTTCCCCAGTATATGACAGCAAATAGTCAATTTCAATAATGGTGTAATTCAAAATAAGAGGTATCTAAACTATTTTCTCTCCCTATTCAGTAATTACTTTCCAAGTTTCCATATTTTGGTTGGATTTGTCTTGAGCTCCACTCTGTGTCTACTCCTCTGCTGTATTCCAACTTTATTTAACAAAATGATCCTCCCAGATTAATCATCCTTTCTCATCCTCCCTAATCTTCTCTTCAGTCTACTATGACTCTCTTTTTTTAAATTTTTAAATTTTTTGCTTTTTGAAGCAGTTGGGGCTGTGACTTGACCAAGGTCACATGGCTACTAAGTGTTAAGTGTCTGAGGCCAGATTTGAACTCATATCGTCCTGACTCCTGGGCCAGTGCCCTATTCATTGTGCCACCTAGCCACTCCCATTCTACTATTTCAATCATTGACTGACCCAGCCTAACCTCAATCACTTCTTCCCTCTGATTGGAGAGTAGAGAAATAAGCTCCACCCAATCTCTTCTTTATAAAGGGTAAAACCTAAACTTTTTCTCATTCAGCTCTGCAACTTCTCTTCTGCTTGCTTTTAGCTCTAGTGGAAGATGTCCCCATGCTGGGTAGCTTCTGGTTTCCACCTTCAATCTACTCTAACAGGTCTGTCCTGTCTCCTTTTGTGTATTGTCTCACCCATTAGATTATGAGCTCTGAGAGGGAATTTTTTTTGCTTTTATTACTTGTATTCCCAATATTTAACACATTGCCTGGAATATATTTGGTGCTTAATAAATATTTGTTGGATTGGACTGGATTAAATCTGAAAGAGTTAGTTTCTCAATATTATAGTTTTACTATTTATTTTTTTCTTCATTTGGTTAACTTTTCCTTAAGAATTTAGAAGCTATATTCTTTGGTACATACATATTAAATATAGATATTGATTCATCATCTATACAGCTTCAACATAATAAAGTATTTTAATTGTCTCTTTTTTTCATCACGTTCATATTTACTGTAGCCCTATTTGAAATCAGGATGGCTGTCCTAGATTTTTTTAAAATTTACTTGAAGTAGAATAGATTGTACTATAAGCAATACAATTTTGTATGAATTTTATATTTCATGAGTAAACATTAGCTGAAATTATTTCTTGCAAATAACAGGGTTGGATTCTATTTTAAAAATCTGCTTCTATACCATCTTCTATTATGTGGTTGAATTCATGCTATTCACATTCATGACTATGATTATTTTTATTATTTGTTTTCTTCTATGTTGTCATTTTCTATTTTCTTTCCTTTTTTCTCAGTCTTTTCTTTACTAATAAGGAACTGGAAAAAAGAGAGGACTTTTGGGGGGTGGAGCCAAGATGGTGGCGTAGAAGCAGCAAAGTTTCACAGCTGCACACAGCGACCCTAAATACCCATAAAATATGACTCTAAAAAATTTTAGGGCCCCCCAAATCACAAAAATACAGAAAACACAGCTCTTGCTGAAGGCAGATTGCAGGAGGGGCTCATTGTGGCAAGCTGGGAAGCAAGGCCAGCCCAGCCCGAAACTGAAACCACAGCCAGGCCGCAGGGTGGTTGGGAGGAACCAAGCCACAGCTTTAGGACAGCATATCTGCAGCATCTGGAATCATCTCCACATTTATCAAGCCAGGAAAAATAAGGCTTAGAAAAAGGTCAGTGGAATTCAAGCTATCAAGCTAAATTTGGGGTAGGAAAAGCAGGTTGGCTGATCTGCCCCTGGGGCAAGGAAGCAGCAGGGAAGTGGCAGGATCTGCTACAACCAGCAACTGCCTCCACTGGGCTGCTTCATAGCTCCTGGCCTGCCAGTTGCAGGGGAGCTGAGATGATTGATCAGGGCCAAGGGCAGTCGCAGTCGCATTGAGTAGCCTGGATCCAGATAGTGGTCTTGCAATGTGGCCCTGGAGCATGCTTTCAGCAAGTCAAAGCTGGTGGGGGCTGCAGCACCCCCCAATGGCTCCAGCAGCTGTGAAAACCCCAGCAATTTGGGAAAGAGCTATACCTCCTGGAATCAGAGTTCCACAAAGCTAAAAACAAACAAACAAACAATTAATTGAATGGCCAACATGAGGAAAAGGAAGCAAAATAAAAACAGCAATAAAACTCTAGAATCCTTTTTTGTGGACAAAAAGGATCAAAGTATAGAATGGGAGGAAGACAACACAACCATAATTCCCCCACCAAATACTTCCAAGAAACATGAAGATTGCCTACAAGCTACAGATCAACTTAAAAAGGACTCTGAAAACCAAATAAGAGAAGTGGAAGAAAAATTGGGAAGAGAAATGAGAATGATGTGAGAAAATAATGAAAGGAGAGTCAACAATCTGACTGAAGAAAACAACACTTTAAAAAATAGATTAACTCAAATGGCAAAAGAGGCCCAGACAGCCAATGAGGAGAAGAATGCCTTAAAAAGTTGAATTTCCCAGATGGAAAAAGAATCTCAAAAGCATTCTGAAGAGCATAATTCCTTCAAAATTACAGTGGAGCAAGTAGAAGTTAATGACTTTATGAGAAATCAAGATACTATTAAACAGTTACAGACAAATGAAAAGATAGAAAGCAATGTGAAATATCTCCTTGAAAAAACCATTGACTTGGAAAATAGATCTAGGAGAGACAACTGGAAAAACTGGAAGAGGCCCCAGCCGGCCAGCAGACTCACCGAGTGAGAAATGGTTATTGAAAGAATTTACTGATCTCTTCCTGAAAGAGATCCCAAATTGAAAACTCCAAGAAATATTATAGCCAAACTCCAGAGCTAAAAGTCAAGGAGAAAATACTAAATGAAGCCAAAAAGAAACAATTCAAATATCATGGAACTACAGTCAGGATTCCACAGAATTTGGCAGCCGCTACATTAAAAGATCAGAGGGCATGGAATGCCATATTTCATAAAGCAAAAGATCTAGGACTGCAAGCATGGATCAACTACCTGACAAGACTGACCATATTCTTTCAGGCAAAGAGATGGTCATTTAATGAAATAAAGCACTTCCAGACTTTCCTTATGAAAAAACCTGAGCTCAATGGAAAATTCGATCTCCACTTACAAGATCCAAGAAAGACATAAAAAGGTAAACAAGGAAAACAAATACTCACACATGCATATACACACACAAATGCTCACACATGCACATAACTTGGGACTCAATAAGAGCAAACTGTTTATGTTCCTTTATGAGAAGCAGATACCTGTCAATAACGAAATTTGTGTAAATATTGTGACACTTAAAAGGATAAAATTCAACGATCTGAAGATTAAAAAAACTGTTAAGGGGAAGAAAGGGATTGTAATGGGAGGAAAGGAAAAGTAGAGGTAGAAGATGGTAAATTATGCCATAAGAACAGGCATAAAAAACCTACTAAAGTGGAGCATGGGAAGGAAGGAGATGAGCATCATATGATTGTTACTCCCATTGGCTCTGATTTAAAGAGGGATCAATACAAATGGCTAAGTTTAGATTCTAACATGAAAAGACACAAAAATTCATAACAATAGAGGGAAAAGAGGGAGGGAGAGGAGCAATATATGAAATGTACTAGCATTGGTTTGGGTTCAATGAGGGAATAACATACTCTGTTAAGAATAAAAATCTATTGTACCCTATTGGCAGTAGGAGGGATAAGGGGGGAGGGGAGTAAGAAGGGGAGAGTATTCAGTAGGGAGGGGAAGAGTAGAAAGGGGAAAGAGTAGCAAAGAGGGGGGAACACAGGGAGGGAATACTGAGGGAAATGGTCATCAAAAGGAAAATTCTTATGAGGGAAAGGGAAAAGGAAGACATGAAGATATAAACAGGGGAGAGAATAAAATGGAGGCAAAGTCACAGATAGTAATCATAACTGTGAATGTGAATGGAATGAGTCTTGCATAAAACAGAGGCAGATAGCAGAATGGATTAAAAACCACAATCCTACAATATGCTGTCTACAAGAAACGCATCTGAAACAAGGGGCTAAGCACAGGGTAAAGGTAAAAGAACGGAGTAGAATATATTATGCCTTGGCAAAACAAAACAAAGCAGGGGTAGCAATTCTTATCTCAGATAAAGCAACAGCTAAAATAGATCTAATTAAAAGAAATAAGGAAGGAAACTATATCCTGCTAAAAGGCACCATTGAGAATGTAGCAATATCATTGCTTAACATATATGCACCAAGTGGTATAGCATCCAAATTCCTAGAGGAAAAGTCAAGGGAACTAGAGGAGGAAATAGATAGCAAAATTATACTATGGGGGACCTCAATCTCTCCCTCTCTGAACTTGATAAATCTAACCTCAAAATAAAGAAGAAGGAAGTCAAGGAAGCAAATAGAGAGGCTAGTCATGATAGATCTTTGGAGAAAACTGAATGGGGATAAAAAGGAATATACCTTCTTATCAGCAGTACATGGCACATTCACAAAAAATAGACCATGTACTAGGGCATAAAAACCTCACAATTCAGTGCAGAAAGGCAGAAATATTAAATGGATCATTCTCAGATCATGATGCAATAAAAACTATATGTAATAAAGTGCCATGTAAAGGTAGGCAAAAAAACTAATTGGAAACAAAATAATTTAATCCTAAAGAATGAGTGGGTTAAATAAGAAATTATAGAAACAATCAGTAACTTCATTCAGGAGAATGACAATAATGAGACGTCATACCAAAACTTGTAGGATGCAGCAAAGGCAGTACTTAGGGGAAGTTTTATATCCCTGAATGCATACTTGAAAAAATGAGAGAAAATGGAAGTCAATGAATTGGGCATGGAACTGAAAAAGCTAGAAAAAGAACACATTGAAAATCCCCAATTAAAAACTAAATTAGAAATAATGAAAATCAAAGGAGAGATTAATAAAATCGAGAGTAAGAAAACTATTGAACTTATAAATAAAACTAAGAGTTGGTTTTATGAAAAAAACAATAAAATTGATAGGCCCTTAGTCAATATGACAAAAAAGAAAGAAAGAAGAAAATCAAATTCTGAGTCTCAAAAATGAAAAGGGTACTTCCAATGAAGATAAAATTAAACCAATAATTAGGAATTATTTTGCCCAACTGTATGCACATAAATTTGACAACCTTAGTGAAATGGATAAATATCTTCAAAAACACAAGTTGGCCAAACTAATTGAAGAGGAAGTGAATTTCTTAAACAACCCCATCTTAGAAAAAGAAATTTAACAAGCTATCAAAGAACTACCTAGGAGAAAATCCCCAGGGCCAGATGGATTTACTAGTGAATTCTGTCAAACAGTTAAAGATCAATTGATTCCAATACTCTACAAACTATTTGGGAAAATTAGTGAGGAAGGAGTCCTTCCTAATTTTTTCTATGACACAAATTTTTTTCTATGACACTGATACCTAATTCAGGGAGAGATAAAATGGAGAAACAAAATTATAGACCAGTCTCCCTCATAAATATAGATGCAAAAATTTTAAATAAAATATTAGCAAAAAGATTACAGCAGCTTATAACTAGAACAATACATTTTGACCAGGTTGCATTTATTCCAGGAATGCAAGAATGGTTCAATATTAGGAAAACCATGAGTATCCTTGATCATATCAACAATAAAACTAGCAGAAACCATATGATTGTTTCAATAGATGCAGAAAAAGCCTTTGACAAAATACAACATCCATTCCTATTAAAAATACTAGAAAGTATAAAAATAAATGGAGTTTTCCTCATAATAATAGATAGCATATACTTAACGCCATCAGCAAGTATTATATGCAATGGGGATAAACTAGAAGCATTTCCAATAAGATCAGGGGTGAAACAAGGATGTCCACTATCACCCCTCTTATTCAATTTGGTACTAGAAATGTTAGCAGTAGCAATTAAAGAAAAAGAAATCAAAGCAATCAAATTAGGCAACGAAGAGACTAAGCTATCACTCTTCCCAGATGACATGATGATATACTTGGAGAACTCTAGAAAATCAAGTAAAAAAACTTCTTGAGACAATAAATAAATTTCGAAAAGTTGCAGGATATAAAATAAACCCACATAAATCCTCAGCATTCCTATATATTTCCAATGAAGCCCAACAGCTAGAGATAGTAAGAAAAACCCTATTTAAAGTTACTGTAGACATAAAATATTTGGGAATCTACCTGCCAAAACAAACCCAGTACCTTTATGAACACAACTACAAAACACTCTTCACACAAATAAAATCATATCTCACTAATTGTAAAAACATCAGTTGCTCATGGCTGGGTAAAGCTAATATAATAAAAATGACAATTTTACCTAAATTAAATTACATATTTAGTGCCATACCCATCAATCTACCCAAAAATTACTTTATAGAACTAGAAAAAATGGTGACAAAATTCATTTGGAAGAACAAAAAGTCCAGAACATCAAGGCAAGTAGTGAAAAGAAATGTTAGGGTAGGTGGCCTAGCCATGCCAGATTTTAATCTCTATTATAAAGCAGCAGTCCTCAAAACTGCCTGGTACTGGCTAAGGAATCGAGTAGTGGATGAATAGAATAGATTGGGTACAAAAGACCCAGTAGTCAATGACTATAGTAATATACTGTTTGATAAGCCCAAAGACCCCAGTTTCTGGGTTAAGAATTCACTATTTGACAAAAACTGCTGGGAAAATTGGAATATAATATGGGAGAAACTGGGCATAGACCATTATCCAACACCATACACCAAAGTCAAGTCTAAATAGATGCAGGATCTAGATATAAAGGCCGATAATGTAAATAATCTGGAGAAGCAAGGAATAGCTTATCTGTCAGATTTATGGAGTAGGGAAGACTTTATGACCAAAGAAGAGTTGGACAATATTATAAAATGCAAAATAGATGATCTTGATTACATCAAATTGAAAAGTTTCTCTGTAAACAAAGCCAATGTAACCAAGATTAAAAGGGAAGTGGGAAATTGGGAAAGAATATTTACAACCAGTGTCTCTGATAAAGGCCTCATTTCTAAAATATACAGGGAATTAAATAAAATTTACAAGAATGCCAGTCATTCCCCAATTGATAAGTGGTCAAATGATATGAAGAGGCAATTTACAGAGGTAGAAATTAAAGATATCTTTAAGCGTATGGAATAATGTTCTAAATCACTATTGATTCGAGAAATGCAAACCAAAACAACATTGAGGAACCACATCTCACCAGTCAGATTGGCTAAGATGACAAAACAGGAAAATGACAAGTACTGGAAAGGATATGGAAAAATTGGAACCCTAATGCATTGTTGGTGTAGCTGTGAACTGATACAATCATTCTGGATGGCAACCTGGAACTATGCCCAAAGGGCTATAAATAATTCCATACCCTTTGACCCAGTAATACCACTTTTGGGGTTGTATCCCAAAGAGATCATAGATGTGGGAAAGGGTCCCATATGTACAAAAATATTTATTGCAACTCTCTTTATGGTGGCAAAAAACTGGAAATTTAAGGGATGCCCATCAATTGGGGAATGGCTGAACAAGTTATGGTATATGAATGTGATGGAATACTATTGTCCTATAAGAAATGGGAAGGAGATGGATTTCATAATTACCTGAAGAGGCTTGTATGAATTGATGCTAAGTGATAAGAGCAGAACAAGGAAAAATTTGTACACAGTCACAGATACATCATATGTGTGACGATCAGCTTTGAAAAACTGGACTCTTTTCAGCAATGCACAGTTAAAAGACAACTCTACAAGTCTAGGGATGGAAGGAGATGTTTACATTCAGAGAAAGATCCAGAAAGACCAGAGTTTAAATGGAGATTGAAGCAATGCATGCTATCATTCTTTTCTGTTGGGTTTTTGTTTCTCTTTTTTCATTGTTTACTCTATTGGCTACAACACCTATACAACCAGACTATTGTACAACATGAAAGAGTTTGCAGATCCTATGAATGATTGTTTGCCACCATGGCGGGGGAGAGGGGTGGGGAGGAAGGGGAGAAAAATCTGAAACTCAAGTGATTCTGGAACTGAATCTTGTAAACTAAAAGTAAACAAACAAGACAATAAAAATTTTTTTAAAAATAATTTAAAGTTACTGTAGACATTATAAAATATTTGGGAATCTACTTGCCAAAACAAACCAAAACAAAAAAAGAAAAGAAAAGAAAAAAGAAGAAAATTAAATGAACTGTTCTTCCCAGAATCCTTCATTTCCTTCCAAGATCAGATAAGGTTCAATCTCTTCTATAGAGCCTTTCAAAATCTCAGTTGTCTCCCTTTTCTCAAAGTTCTCGTATTATCATTAGCATACATATAGTATTCATCCCACTTTCTCCTCCTGGAACATTTTTTAAAGGCTAAGATGTTCATTAGTGTTTTATCCCCTTTGGTTATACAGGGCTTTACTTAATCTTTGGTGGATTGACTAGAAAATATTGAACTTGCAATCTATTAAAAACTAAACAGTTTTTATATAATTTTAATTGTTACTGCCAAATTTGTTTTTGAACCTAAAATCATTTCTATTAAATTTATTCTTATTCCTATTTATTTTATTATATTACTATTGTTTACTAATATTTAATTTAATCTGAAAGGATTTAGTCTGATGATCAGTTTTCAGGTGCTTTCGAGATCCCAGTGCTCTCATTTAACATTTTAATTACAAATTTAATAAATATGATTGCTGTGTCCTTGGCCAAGTCACTAATAAAAATGGTGCCAAGCATAGGGCCAAGACAAATCTTTGAAGACAGAGAGAACTAGAGAGTTCTCTCAGCTGAAAGCCTGCTCCCTCACTCCCCATTCATAATTAGTCTTTTGTCTGGGCATTCAACTAACTCAAGACTCAGCTAACTGAACAGTCATGTAGTCTACAGTTCTCCATCTTGTCCCAAAGCAGAGCAGGAGGGACTTTGTTCAGTGTTTTGCATGCTAAGTAAACCCTTCAAAATTCCTGTCATTTACACATCTAGGAACCCTGTAAAACAAAGAAATCACATTAATCTCATGTGACCTCTTTTTGAGGTAGACATCATGTTTTCATGAGCATTGCTTTTATTTCTAGATTATTTCCTTAATTTCCACGATTTCCTTCTGATGACACATTACAATATTTTGCTGGGAATGAAAGAACATTTTCCTAGTTCATGCCTTGTAACCTCCACAATGTTTCTATTTTTCAAAGATGACAAACAAACCAGAATCACATTTGCTTCTTCTGCAGCACCTCTCTTGGTCTCTATGATATTCTGAAGATCAAGAGCAATCATTAAACATTTCAATAAAAGAAAGCACTGGCCTTTTCAGCTATAATGAGCATTTGAATTTTAAATGTAACCGAAGGAATTGCAGAACCCCAGACATAATTCTCTTCCCCAGTCTTTCCAATTTAGTACAAAATAGACACCCAGGCTCTTACTCTCTGAGCATATGGAGAAGTGATGACCCCAGGTAGTTAAATAATTCAAGTTTTCTTATACTGAAAGTTTTATTGATACATAGTGACTTTTTCTTCACTATTTCACACTTTAGCTTTTTCAGTTTAAAAAATGAACATTTTAAAGTCAAAAGTAAATTGAATGAATGATGGACCAAACTGTGAATACAACTACATCAGAACATTTATTACAAAGTAGAAAGTGATCAAAGTGTGCAGACTGAGGCTGTGTATTTCTTATAGTCATCATTTCCAAACATGGCTGATCGTTTTGTCCTTCATTATCTCTGTAGCAGAATTCCTAAGGAAATAACATAACCAAAATTAAAAATTAGTAAGTGAATGAAAATATTCAGCCTGAAAAACCAAAGGAATTTTATGGAACAAAGGTGCTTTGATGCTGCATTTTTAAAAAAAGAACATGCATGGATTTTGGAGGGGCAGAAGACAGAACTGTCAGTTAGAGATGGTTCTGTTTATTTTAATGACAAATCCTAAACTATAGGGTAAGTTTCTGTAAGAATAGGTTCTGAAATGATACTATGAAGTTTGGCAGAAAACATTCTCTTTCTATAACAACCCCATTAGGAACCATACAGGGTAAACATTTTGTTTCATATAAAAATATACTTATAAGAGTATACTGAATGCTCCTTTGATGTGATATCTTTAGGTAAAATAGATGGGAGGAGCCATAATCTCATCAAGACTCAAGTTAAACCAATTTAACTGTTTTTGACAAAGTGAAAAGAGATTTTTAATCAATTGCTAATAAAAAATTTGTACATATGTGTGTGTATATATATATATATATATATATACACATGTGTACACATATAAGTACATTATAAATCCCAAGCCATTTCTTCTGACAATGAGGATTTGTTAAGGCTAATTTTTTTGGTGGTGGTGGTGGCAGTTAGGGAAGTTTGAAAATCACTCCTCCTAGAGATTTTGAAAAACAGATCAAGCAATAATCTCTTTTGGATGGTTCTGCTGTGGTGTTAGAAGTGAATTGGCTGGGTTTCTCATCTTTACATCCTGATGATAACATTAAAACATTACAGTAATAAGAGTATCACAAAATAGAAATGCCACTCACGTCAGAAAAGCCCAGAATTAGTAGAACTTACCACAGTTCTATTATATACATTGGGGATAAATGATTTTTCCTTCGATGCACTTTGCTCTAAAAGGAGATGACCCTGGAGCTTTGTGATATCCCCATTTACACTTAAATTCCGTGTCTTGTCCTGTTCTTGAATAAAGTTTTTCAGAGTTTACCCATCTAAGTTCTATGTTGTTTTGTATCATCATTTCTTTTGATACTGTGCATGCCTCTGAAAATGACAAAAATATATATTACAGTTAATAATGTGCAACTTGATGTGAAGCCAAGTAGAAGCAGATTCCCAAAACAATGCTACTGACAACAGCTTTTAAGATTTGGATTACACAGTAATAGTGAACACTATGTTTATTCCATTACAAATCAATATTCAGTACAATATGCACAATATAATATTCTCAATATTACATCTTATTACAGAAAGTCACAATATTGTGTTCATAACAGTTTAACATTAGAATGGCCACACAGTTTTCACTACAGTGGCCACAATATTTAGAATCAGGAACAAAAGAAGAATCACCTGGTTTCCCTAAGGGGGAAACCCTTCTCACTTAAAGATTCAATCCATCAATTCACAATATAACAAATCTTCCACTCGTGAGGCAACCATTAAGTTAATCAGTCACTCATCTAGCAGTCAGTCACTAAGCTAGATTCCCAATTATTAAATATCATTAGTCACTAGTACAATCCTTGGAAAACCATACAAACTTTCCACCCCTTGGTTTCCACCAAACCTCAGTTTTGTCCAAGGGGAGGCCTTATCTTCATCTTGACACTGGGTGGTCTCTCTGATTCCCTGGATCCCCTTCCCTGGTCCCAGCTCCCTCCTGAATCTGGCAATCAATCACCTGGATTCAGAAGCAGACAGATACCAGATTCTTGTCCAGGCTTCAGAGGTAGACAGCTCCCAGGTCTTTGTCCAGTCCTGAGGGCAATCCCTGGCACACACTGAAGTTCACAGAGTCCAGCACATCTTGAACCCTTCACCACTTCTCTTGCCTGGAACTCAAGGATCAGCCAGGCCATGAATAAATAAAGTCTAATCTTTGTCATGCTTCTTCAGTCTTTCAGCACTTCATCTGGCTCTAGGACCCAGAAGAGTTATTGGCCTTCTGAATGGACTTCACCAAATTCTGGTCTCAGGAAAATTCCATTTAGTTTTCAGTCATCTTCCAGATTCTGGGAGAGAAATTCTCTCTCTCTCTCTCTCTCTCTCTCTCTCTCTCTCTCTCTCTCTCTCTCTCTATCTCAGCTGGCTTCATACTCCCAGAATCTTCCTTCATGAGGAGCCACATTCCAATTCTGTCTCTCTTTCTGTAGAATTCTTCTTTATATACAGCACTGGACCTCCTGTCTCAGCCAATAGCCTTCTTCCACTTCAACAGGGGAGTTCATGCCTTCTCAACAATGGACAGGGTTCACACCTTCCATACTTAGCCCTAAGTTACTAGGTGCTACTTAGCCTTAAATTAGTAAGTGCTAAGTATCTTATAAACTGATTACTATTACATTTGACATTTTCCAAAATAATTGGGAATATAAAAGACATTTCTGCAGTGATAATGTAAGTCATTTTCTCCTCTTCTATTCCAAATGCTGAATAATATGATACTAAATCCTGAATAATAATATTTGATCAGAGTTTTAACCACTATGCGTGGTGGCTTTTTCTTGTCATCAACAACTAAAGGAAGATGTTCTTCCTTCCCACAGCAGTCCAGTGACTACCATCCCAATCCATACTCAAATTAGGGTTGGAGAAAAAGGCAGATCCTGAGAGAAAGTAAGAAATCAGGGTTGTAGGTAATTTTGTTGTTCTTTAGTGCCTTAAGTCTTGTCCAGCTCTTCATGACCCCATCTGGGGTTTTCTTGGAAAAGATACTGGAGTTGTTTGCTATTTTCTTCTCCAGTTCATTTAACAAATGAGAAAGCTGAGGTAAACAAGGTTAAGGGACTTGCCCATGGTAACATGAGTAGTAAGTATCTGTGCTTGGATTTAAACTCAGGTCTTTCTGACTCTAGGCCTAGAATTCTATCTGGCATTCCAATCTAACTGCCCATGTTGTAGGTAAGGTACTTATTAAATGTTTATTGATTTATGAATTGAGAAGTATGGAAAAGCAGAAAAGGCAACAACCCACTCTTTATTCTTATTTCAGACTGTCTTTCTTAAAACTTACCTACTGTGTTTCATCCTCACCCCATATCTCACCAAACTGAATGTGCCCCAGCTTCTAGAATTCTTTAGTTTTGTTTTCAAGCATTTGCTTGAGGATCATTCTCTCTGATTTAGATATCTCCATTCTCACATATATGGCTCATTTCTCATATTCTCCCATTTGATCAGGCAGCTTTGAATTGGGTAACTTTATGTATACCTGAATTAATTGTGGTGCCATTCTGACATCTTTATTCCTAAATTGCTCCTTTTGAGTAACTGAATGATGATAGGATTACCAGGATGTGGTTATAGTATGGTTATTTCTTTTTTAGAAATATAAGACTGTGTGCTATGAGAAATGGGAGGGAGATGGACTTCATACTTACCTGGAGAAGCTTATACAAAGTGATGCTAAGTGAGAAGAGCAGAACCAGGAAAAATTTGTACACAGTCACCTATACATCATATATGTGACAACCAGCCTTTATAAACTACACTCCTCTCAGCAATGTACAGATAAAAGACAACTACAAGTCTCAGAATGGAAGGAGATATCTCATTCAGAGAAAGATCTCGAAAGACCAGAGTTTAAATGGAGACTGAAGCAATACAAGCTATCGTTCTTTTCTATGTTTGGTTTTGTTTCTTTTTTTTCCCATTTTACATGCAATTGGTTACAATGCTTCTATACAACCAGACTATTGTACAATGTGAGAGAGTTTGCAGATCTTATACATGATTGTATACTACCATGGTGGGAGAGGGGGTGAAGGAAGGGGAGAAAATCTGGGACTCAAGTGAATCTGGAAATCAGTCTTGTAAATGAAAATAAGCAAACAGGTCAATAAAAAAATTTAAAAAAAGAAATATAAGACTGTATCTTGATGGCTTACTGGAAGGGCTATAACATTTTTATGAGGGTCAGGAAAGGACCTGATTAACTCTGGGGATACTTCAGGCAGCCAAATCCTCACTGTAGGGGCATCTAGGTAGTACTGTGAATAGAGCACTGGCATTGGAGTCAGGAAGACCTGAGTTCAAATCCAACCTCAGACACATAACACTTACTAGCCGTGTGACCTTGGGCAAGTCACTTAACACCAATTGCACTGCATTCCTCTCTCCAAAAAAGCAAACAAAACAAACCCCTCACCCCCCACCAAAATCCTCACTGTCAGCAATTTGGTTTTGCCTGATGAATACTACTGGGAGCTAAGCTGTTAACATGTATTATAATTCCTTCCCAGAGGAACTTTGGCACATTATTTCAAATGTTCATGCTTTAGTCTCTTGGGGGAAATGCTGTCTTTGGCAATAATATAAGGGAAAAATGAAAGGAATCAGTAAGAACAAAGAAGAAGAAAAGCTACAGATGATAGGCTCACATATTCAGAAAACTGAAGAGACAAAAAATTATCAAGAAAAAAAGTTATTCATCAGTATCCAGAAATAAGAAAAAAGTCTATACATTCACCAGCATTTTCTAGATTACTCATGAAACAAGACAAAATTGAGAAAAAGAGACGTAATATGGATTAAAATTTCTAAATATTTCATGAACTCATCATTTAATTTTGAAGATACACATAAAACCTATATGCACAATCACTAAGAATTACACAATGATTATGCATATAAATGATGATCCAAAATAAAGATAACAAAAATCATCAGAAAGTAATACCAAGATTTAATATAATACCAATCAAAATATTAAGGGGCTACTTCAAACAATTACACAAAATGACCAAAAATTGTCTCTACAAGACCAAGTGAAGAACACTTAATTGGGGTTATGAAAAAAAGACAAGAAGAATTGCATTTAAAGTTATCATTGGACAGTAAATCAGTAATTTCCTAAAATCATTTAGTGCTGGATAAAAACAGAAAGCTGACAAGTTGGTCATAACAGCTCCTCTACAATTAGAGATTTATAATAATTTCATATTTGTTTTGAAAAGGTATATCATGTCATGATGAGAATATTATGAGAAACATAAACCATATACCCTACTTTGTATCAGGTACATAAATATCACCTGTGTCAAGTGTCTTGAATAAATTTTTAATCTCTTTTACTTACTGTGAGGTCCTTTCATAATCTCCTGTAAATATATCAGCATTTCACTATTTATAATGCCCATGCTGATTCCCAAATAATCCATGGAAAAAGGGAATTCAGAGGTAATAGAATCTTAGTTGGAATGAGTCTTAGAGAATATCTATTCTCAGCCAAATTATGTGCAATAATTTTCTTCCTAACTACTTTCAGGAGTGGTAAATCTGGCTTTCTGTTCCAAAGTCTATCTTGTGGGGATAAGAGAATCAATTTTGAAAATGAAATACAAATCAATCAACTTTGTGATCCCTAAAGTGAATTAAAATTGCACAAAATATCATACACATTGTGCTATGTAACGGTTAAAATGGATAGAAAAATGGTGTAAGGGGGAGTTAGTTTGTTATCTGGCTTCTAATGTGGAAAATAAGGAAGAGTTATTCTTGAGTATAAGAAGGAGGAAACACATGGTTTATTTTTCTCTCAAATTACTACTCCCAGAAACCAGGGCATGATCAAATTGGAGTGCAAAACCTGAGCTATCTAGTCATGTAATAACAAAAAGAATTCTTAGATGTAGGCATGGTAGGACTTAGTATGTTGGAGACATTGGTCATGCCAATAGGCATGGGTATCAATCAAGCACTTCTTTGAGGTTTACTATTGAAACCTCTTGTACTTATTGAGATTTACTGTCCTGTAATATTATACTGTGACATTTTAACTATAAACACCACCTGATCATTTCCTTCATTGATGACATTTTCCTTATGTAATAAGTCTATTTAGCACATACCTAAGCACGTTGGGTGCTTTGTCCATGCTCCATTTCTGCATGTCACAAATTTGGAACCTTTTAGCACATAAAATTGTTGACATCTGTACTCCACTGTTGATCGTGGAGCATATTCAGATAATGGGAAGGAGATAATATCTCCATTATTAATAGATGGCGGTGGTCCACATTTTCCTTTTTCCTCTGAAGATGAGAGAAAATATTTTATTTGGTGAAAAACATAATTCAGATAATAGACTAAATTAAGACAAGAATTATGAATTCAATAATGGTCTCCTTCAGTTTCTCAAGGTACTGAACTCTACTACACATTTATTCAAATTCTAACTTGCATCAGCAATTCAGGTATATGGCTCCCCCTCCACCCACAGACAGATTATTTGCTCTCTACTTCCATAAAGACCCCCACCTCAGTTCCACTATACTACTTCAACATCAGCTTTTGTAAACAGCTTATGAAGTTAGTTAATCAATCAGTCAATAAGTATTAATTAAATACCTGCTACATGCAAGGCACTGTGCTATGTGCAATGCTGGAAAGAATAAATAGGGCCATTAGCCAGAGGAAATAATCTAAAAGGATGAGAATTCTGCTTGGTAATGAGGACTAATGGGGCAACTACGTGGCATAATGGATAGTGTCGGGCCTGGAGTCAGGAAGATCTGAGTCCAAATCTGGCCTCAAGTGTTTATTAGCTGAGTGACCCTGGAGAAGTCACTTAACCCTGTTTGCCTCAGTCTCATCTGTAAAATGAAATGGAGAAGGAAATGGCAAAGCATACCATATCTTTGCCCCCAAAATCCCAAAAGGGGTCAAGGATTATTGTACAAAATGAAAAATTATTACAACAAATGAGGAGTTAAAAAGAGCAGAAAACGAGGGAACTAGTGGTATAAATCTTACTCATCTTTATTTGTAGTGTTAGCCTTCTAAGTACACATTACAGGGTTCTGAGATTGAGTCAACAACAAAGAATTCATTACTTTCGTGGAGAATGAGGACATCACAATGTCATTATCCTCAGAAGTTCTGTACTTTCAAAATATACTTTTTAACATTAAAAAAGAAAATAAGGGGAAATCCAAGATAAGCTAAAAGTCATGAAAGCTGGGAAAATTTCAGGATTTGAAGCAATTAAGATTTTAAATGCTTGCTCAAGTTCTGTTTATTAGAAAGGAGTGAGTGAAAGAAAATCTGGTTTCAAGGGAAGAAAATAGGCCTTTCTAGTTAATAACTTAAGTCACCCAGATAATCATAACTTAATTACAAGAAATTAGAAACAAAAACTTGAGTATGCCAAAGAAATTAGAATAATGATCTTTTAAAATACAACATTTAAAATACATTCATCATGTATGTAGATACAAAGTCAAATACTACGACTTGTCACAGGCCACATATATTATAGCTAAAATTTATATAATTTGGGGGAGTTTATAAAGCACTTTCCATATCTTATTGGATTCTCACAACACCCCTGTTATTATTATTATATCTATTTTACAGATGAGGAAACAGAAACAGTGAGATAAAGTATCTTGCCCAGGGTCACACAGATAGTGACTTTGTAAGGCAGGATTGGAACTCAGGTCTTCCTGATTCCAGGAACTGCACTCTATCCATTGTGACAGGTAGTTGCCTCAACTAATATTGTCAGGAATTTGAAACAGAGTGAGATAACTGAGATGAAGAATAAAAAGTGGGAGAAGCTTCTCAGAGGGGCTTAAGTCCCTCTTCCCCTGCATTGCAACACCACTAACTCGTCTGGAGAGTTGTTTTCAGGAACACTATTAGGAAGTAATAGTAAACAGCTGGGTCCTAAATGCTAACTCATGTGTTTGTTTTGTTTTTGTGTAAGTCAGTGCCTGCTCTTGCTGCCCCTCAAACTTGATGAAGGAAATAATAATTTGCTTTGGTAACAGAAGTCCAAATAGTGGTAAAGTAATGGAGCTAACATTGTGATAAATACAGCTTGGTTCTGTATCTAAAAACAAGTAAACACATTGAGGTACTCTGTCAACTCTTTACCCAATACCAATACAGTTTTCCTTATATTCTAGAAAGAAAGTGGAAGAGGAGAGGAAGGAGTATTTGTAGTGCTTCTTTTTTCTACCAGGGTCTTATGATCACTGGTTGCTAGTGTCTTGCTACTGTGTACAAAGAAAAGTCCTAGAGAATGTGGAAGAAATAAGAAGCTTTTGCTTAATTTGAGTTATAGATTAATCATTTGTATTATAGATTAATTAATATTGATTAACCACTAATCACACTCTTCCATCTTCTCTGTGTTCAACATCTTATATAATTTACATTCTTTTCCAACACACTTAAATGCATTATACACAGGAAAAGTTGACCCAAAAAAGATAGTTGTCCAAAGTTACACCATTTCATCAAGATGGGGAAAAAGGTACATCTGTTTCATGAATCCCCTCTCCTTCCTTCCTTCCAAAACATTTAGCTCAGCATTACCATAAGATAACTGATAAAAATTTCAGCCTAGAAATCCTGATTTGTGTTTTTTTTTTTTAAATCTATTTTCCGTCAGAAGTTAATTGAAAGGAAGGCTGATAAGATTCAGGGTTGTCATCTTGACCTGCTTTGATGCTTTCTCCCTGGGATCAAACATAAAATCTTTTTGGTGTTTACGACATTCGTAACATTCTTTCTCTCCCAAAACACCTTTATAGTTTTACTTTACCCCCATAAACTCTGTCATCCAGTGACACTGAATATTTTACTGTTCTTTTTTCTAATATATTTATATTTCACCAAATATTACTCAGTTATATGTACATTTTTAAACATTCATTTTTAAAAAAAAAATATTGGGTTCCAAATTCTTTGCCTTCCTCCCTCCCCTTCAGGTATTTTAAATGGAATTTCTCTTTCTGTCTCTTGCCACTGTACTTTGTTGGTAAAATATGGAAATCCTGATGACTTGCATCCTGCAACTTTTTATATCCTGCATTTTATATCCTGCATCTTTAATTACATATTGTTTCAAGTAGTTTTTTTCTCTGAGGTTCCCTAAGGATACCATCATCTTGTATGTTTCCTCATTGCCAATTCTATTTCCTTCTATTTCTTTTTTTCTTCTGTTAATGCTGTAACTAACATTTCTAGTATTGTATTGAATAATAGTGGTAATAATGGGCATCCTTGCTTCGCCCTTGACCTTACTGGAAAGACTTCTAGCTTATCCTCATTACAGATCACACATGCTGATGGTTTTAGATAGAAATTATTTCACTGCTTCCTTCACTTGAGTTCTTTAAACTCTCACTTCAAATAAGCAACCTCTCCTTCCCTTTTTCATTGTTAGTTTATCCTGTGTATTTCTTATTTTTACATAGTTGTTTACATATTGTCTCCCCCATTGGGTTGTGAGCTCCTTGATAGCAGGGACTGTCTTTTGTCTTTCTTGGTGTGCTTAGAAAAGTACCTGGAACATAATAGGCAATTAATCAGTATTGATTGACCACTCATTAGCTGTTGCCTTTCTTATGTTCAGTTTTTAAAGTCTTAGCAAATTTAGAAAGGTACCTGAAATCTGACAAATGATTAAAAATTATAACAGATTCCATAACAAGTGGATATGATTCAAAATTCAATAAATTTCAAATTTATTGATAGTAAATTTTCAATAATTTCAATAAAATTTCAACAATTCAATAAATATTCAAATTATTCAAAATAAAATTCAAAAATTCAATAAACACATGTACGTATATATGTATATATATACACACACACACACATTTATATGTGTGTATATATATATATATATATACACACACATATATGGATAATTCTTCATTTGTCTATTGCATTTATCAGTAACATCTGTAGCTTTTCTCTACGTTCATTTGTTATCTGTGAATTGAGAATACAGGACCTGCTTATTCCACAAGTATTATGGACACTCAATGAGAGAATATATCTGAAAGTTTTATGAAAGAGAACAAAAGCTATGCATATAGGTGTTATGACCAAACTGGGAGGGGGTGGGGGAAGGTAACCTGTACAAAGTAAAAGGGGTAATAAAAAGGAGGAAACTATTGGCTTCTGTACTACGAGATAGAGAATTAAAAGTCTGAGAAGACAAAGTAAGAAAGTAGGAAAAATTATTTTTCAAAAATAATAAATGATCAGTTTAAATAATGATCAGTCAGTCTCATTTCTCCATAGTCATGACTTGTTAGCAAAATCAGAGAGATGAGAGAGACTCGTGGCCTTTGTATATAACCTACAACTGGAAAAAAGCTGTTTTTTATTTTTGTATATCTCTACTTGGTAGGAAAGCGTATTATTGACTTTAAGGAGAACACACTATACCATTACTCCGATGATTGTTTACTATGGCTCTTCCTGCTTAGTATAAAATAAAGCTACTTAAGATTTCCCTGGTCACTGTGATAAAAGACTATTTCTTGCTCTCAAATAACCCAAATATCACTCTATCCTACTAAATGTATAATATGTCATATTGCAAAGAGAAAGTTTATATTCCTCAATAAAACCTTTTAAACATTTATCTCACACAGGGCCATTCAAGGCCCTTTCAGGCAAAGGGGTTTGTCAAGATACTTTTATTTCTGTTTTTCAGATGTTACTAAGTTTCAGTTTTATATATTTGTTGGTGTGCTTTCTTACTGAATTGATATCATGATAATCCATGGCCCCTTCACTCACCTTTGCCTGTCCAACTTCTTTGTCCTCATCCTCCAAGGCCCATAAAAAATGCTACCTTCTCTATGGAGTCTTTCTTAATTCTATAATCTACAAGTAATTTCTTCTTGCTCTTGAGAAACAATATTTATCTGCATCATTATTCTTTCATATTTTACCATGAATTATAATGATAAATTTCTAGATCATTTGAACAGAAAAAGCCTTTAGATGTAATCTAGTGTAACTTCCTTATTATATAAAAAATGAAGAAACTGAGGACCAAAGAGGTTGTGAGTTCTCAAGGAAACAAAGTTCATGGTAGATCCACACAAAAGTCCACCATGCCACAGCAGCCTTCTCATCCTGGACTTTCACTCTTCCCTATGGCCTCATTTTGAGGATCACTCCACATTTTTTTTCTCTGATTTGTCACTTCTTCTCACAACCTCCTAATTAAGGCAAGTACCCAGATCAGTCATATTTTCTCCTTCATTCCTCTTGGAGCTTATTTCCTAATTCTCTAGTCTTATTTTTCATCATGCCCCCTGGGTCCTTTGCCCCTTTTATTTGAATCTCTACTTTTACTCTTCCTTTCATGTGCTTGTCTTCCACCATTAGACTATAGTCTCCTTGTAGACAGGGATTTTCTTTCTTTTTGATATTACTAGTGCTTTGCCCATTTCTGGGCACAAAGTGACCACTCCTACTGCCTTTCTGTTCCTATCTTATTACTAAGCTCCCTAAAAATAGTGACAATTAATTTACTCTTTGTTTTCTCCTACCAAATAGTCTCTCAGTACTTTCGGATTGAAGGATATTTAGTTAAATATGCCTCAATTGTGAGTCCATTCTCCAAAAAGGATCTAGTTTTGACTTATAATTTCTTTTATTTTTAAATCAATATTTACAAGTTATCCATATACTCTTTGAAATTGTTACTATAAATCATGTTCTTTGTTACCCCCTTGATACTTTGCTTCATTTATTTTAGAGTAAAATTTGTTACCATACCTTTGCATTCAGGAAGTTCTGTCCAGGTCTTATTTATACAAGTTACATCTGGATTTCCATAAATTTTAAAAGGTCGAATACACTTATAACTCACTGTTTCTCCAGACTTATATCGTGCCTTTAAATTTCTTATAATTTCAGCATTTTCAATTTGAGGAGCATGTCCACAAGAGGTATCTAAAAAGAATCAAAGAAAAATATCTCTAATCAGTTTTGAAACTGATTATTAGTCATGAAGTTCTTTGAAGAGGGAATGAAATTCCTCATATTATTGGAACATGAAGAGAGTTTTGAAGGTAAATAGAAAACCCTGGGGTTGCAACTAAAACTTACAAAATATTAAGCAAAACAAATGGACAAACTAGAAGAAGGCATCTGCCTAGTATTTGAATCCTTTATGGAAGATTTATAGAGAGATATGGATAAGCAACATACAGAACATGAAAAATCAAGGAATGATTACTATATGCATTAACTGGTTTTCAGTCCAATGAAGTACAAGAGAAAGTGTATAGACTCCATTAAAGAAGAGGTGATGTCATCATTAAAGAGGCCTGACTTCAAATTCAGAGATCCAAAGTCACTCTCCAACACTGTACCAATGTGTTGATCAGAATAAAACCTACATACTTGATCTTCCCTCCATTATACTACTTTGTTTTATGAAGCACAATTTCTATTTTATTTCCTATGAATAATGGATTTGTGAAATTTTCTGTATATTTGCATATTGGTATTATTCATACAGTTAAAATTTTTGGTAATTAACCACAAAGCATTTGTTAAATACTTATAATAATCCCAATGTGTCCAACTGAATCTGGGGTCTTAAAAATAAACTTTTACATTCAGATCTTTCTTTAATAGAAAGAATAGACAGACTTGGATATCAGGAAACTATATGAATACTTGTCACTATCAAAATAGGTAATTTTGAGTAAGCCATTCAACCTTTTAGGACCATCTCCAAATGAAGGACATTTCACCTACCTTTGATTAAAGTGATAGAAAAGGACATATACTATTGAAAACTACCTGTATCTGAGAAGTGGAGAGAGTAAAGGAGAGAAAGGAAAGGGTTAGAATTCCAGATTTCCTCCGAAGTTCTTTTGTAAATCATAGCTTTTTCTAGAAGTTTGGTTAAAGAAAGGAAAAAAAGGAGAGGCTTGGTGGCACAGTGAGTAGAGCACCAGCCCTGAAGTCAGGAGGACCTGAGTTCAAATCTGGCCTCAGACAATTGACAAACTTACTAGCTGGGTGACCTTGGGCAAGTCACTTAACCCCAATTGCCCTCCAAAAAGCAAAAATTAAAAAATTAAAAAGAAAGGAAGAAAAAGAAGTGTTGACTTTAAAGAGGATTTTTTGTATACAGATTTTCATTTTGTTTTTGTTGTCACAAAAAATGATGCTATGGTTCATTTTTGAATATTAAATTTTAGTGATTTCAGAGTTTAAATGGAGACTGAAGCAATACATACTATCATTCTTTTCGAAGTTTGGCTTTTGTTTCTCTTTTCTCATTATTCACTCCATTGGCTATAACACCTATACAACCATACGATTGTACAATGTGAAGGAGTTTGCAGATCCTATACAAGATTGTATGCCACCATGGGGGGGTTGGGTGGGGGATGGGGAGGAAGGGGAGAAAAATCTATAACTGAAGTGACTATGGAACAGAATCTTGTAACCTAAAAGTGAGCAAACAAGTTAATAAAAAATAAAAAAATAAAAAAAATAAAAGAAGAAAAAAATTTTAGTGATTATCCTTCTATAATTTCAAACTGTTTTCCAGAATATTTCCATCAGTTCATAGTATCACCCACATGCAGTTTCTCCAAAACTGATTCTTCTCATATTAAAAAAAATCTTTATTAATTACATGGATATAAGTTGAGTCTTCAGATTTAATATAACTGTATTTTATGACAAAAAGATAAAAATTACAAATGTTGCAGAATATGTGGGAAAATTGGGATACTAACCCACTGTTGGTGGAGTTCTGAATTGATCTCACAGTTCTGGAGAGTAATTTGAACTATACCCAAAGGACTATAAAACTGCATACCCTATGACCTAGCAATACCACTGTATCCCAAACAAATAAGAAGGGGAAAGGGAACTATTTGTACAAAATTATTTATAGCAGCACTTTTTTGTAGTGGCAAAGAACTGGAAATTCATGGCATGCCCATTAATTGGGGAATTGGCTGAACAGATTGTGATATGTAATTGTAACAGAATAGTATTGTGCTATAAGAAATTATAAGCAGGATGATTTCAAAAAACCTGGAAAAAACATACATGAACTGATGCAAAGTGAAGTGAGCAGCACCATAAGAACATTGTATACAATAAATGCAAAATTTTAAAGCGATCAACTGTGAATGACTTGGCCATTTTCAACAATATGATGATCCAAGACAATGTCAAAGCACTAATATTGAAAAATGCTAACCATCTCCAGAGAAAGTACTAATGGAGTATGAAAGGAGATCAAAGAATGCTATTTTTCACTATTTTTTCCTTTTATCCTTTTTGTCTGTATTCTTTTACAACATCACTAATATGGAAAGATATTTTTACATGATTTCACACCTATAATATATCAAATTGCTTACCATCTCAGTGAGGGGAAAGTAAAGGCGGAGAATTTGGAACATTAAATTTTTGAAAGAATGTTTAAAATTGTTTTCACATGCAGTGGGAAAAATATATTATTATTGAAGATAAATTTATGCAGTTCCTTAGTAAACTCCTCAGTTTTCTGTTTCTTTTCCCATTTTAACTGCATTAGTTTTATTTCTAAAATAAAAACACTTTAAAATTTTATGTAATAAAGCTCTATTTTACCTTCTGTGAACCTTTCCATCTCTTTGTCTGCCATAAACTCCTCACCTGTCTATAGTTCTGATAGGTCATTTCTTCCATGCTCCTCTAATTTGCTTATAATATGATCCTTTGTCTAAATCATGTATCCATCAGATGTTTGTCTATACAGTTTTCTTAAAAGTTTTTGCTGAATAGTGAATTGTTGCCCCAATAGTTATGATCTTTAGGTTTATCAAACCCTTGACTATTGTACTTATGTGCTTGTTATCATATTCCTAATCAGTTCCACTGATCAACCTCACTATTTCTTATATAGTATCTAATTATATAGTTGATTACAACTTTGCAGTATAGCTTGAGATCTGACATTGCTAGGCTCCATATCTTTTCCTTCACTCTTTTTTCTTTTTTTTCTTTTCATGTACTTGACCTTTTGTTTCTTAAGGTGAATTATATTCTTTTCATGTACTTGACCTTTTGTTTCTCAAGGTGAATTATATTATTTTTATAGCTCTCTAAATCCTTTGACAGTTTGATTGGCATGGTGTTAAATAAGTAAGTTAATTTAGACAATATTGTCATTTTTATTATTTTGACTTAATGTACCTGTGAACTATGACTATTTATACAATTTTTAGATCCATCTTTAAATGTGTAGTATATTTTGTAATTTTACTTGTCTTGGCAGGTTAACTCCCAGTTGTTTTATACTTTCTGTAGTTATTTTAAGTGGGATTTCTCTTTCTATATCTTCTCACTGGATTGTATTGGCAATACATAGAATTGCTTATTTTTATTAATTTCTTTCATATCCTGAAACTGATAAATGTATTAACCATTTCAATTATTATATTTTAGTTGACTACAATTTTCTAAGTAAACCACATCATCTGCAAAATTACGATAATTTTATTTCTTCTTTGTCTGATCTTATCCTTTCAACTACTTTTTCATATGTTATTGTTATAGTTAGCATTTCTGGCACTATACTGAATAGTACTGGTGATAAATGACATATTTGCTTTATACCTGATCTTACTGGAAAGATTTCTAATTTATCCTTGTTATGGATAATGGTGACTCTTGATTCTAGAAAGATAGTACTCATCATTTTAAGGGAAGCTCCATTTATTCCTGTGCTTTCTAGTGTTTTAATGTGAATAGGTGATGTATTTTGTCAATCTTTTTTTCACATTTATTGATATCATCATATAATTTTATTGTTTTGTTATTTATAAGGTCAATAATATTTATATTATTCTTGATGATAAACCAGCATTGTGTTCCTCATAGAAATTCACCATGATCATAGTGTATAGATTTAGGTATGAACACCCTATTTGTATCATGACATAATTTGACAGGACCTCTTTTTTTTTTCCTATTTTTTGGAAATAGTTTATATAGTATTGGAATTAGTTTTTCTTTAAATATTTGTTAGAATTCACTTGTAAATTCATCTTATCTTTTTTTCTTTTTGAATATATTTATGACTTGTTCAATTTCTTTTTCTCAGATAGTTTTAAATAATCCATTTCCCATTCTGTCAATTTGGGTATTTCATATTTTCATAAATACCAATTGCATTGAGATTGCCAGCTTGTTGGCATATAATAATTGGGCAAAATACCTCCTAGTAATTTATTTTATATCTCCTTCATTGATTTTAAATTTATCTTTTTCATTTTTGATACTGGTAATTTGGTTTTCTTTTTTTTAAAATCAGGTTAACTAATGGCTTATCTTAATATATTTTAAAACTAGCTCCTAGTTTTAATTCATTTTTCACTTTAAATTTTATTAAACTCATCTTTCATTATCAGGTTTCTATTTTTACTTTAATTAGGAGTTTTTTATTTGCTTGTTTTCTGGGTGGTTTAAAAAAATTGTTGTTGGATGCCAAAGCATTTGAACTGTTATTTCTTCCTTTTATTGATGAAAGTATTTAGAGATTTAAATTTTTCCCTATATTCTACTTAGGTTGATTTCCATAAGTTTTGGCATGTTGTTTCATTGCTGTCATATCTTTAATGAAATTATTGATTTTTCCTATGATTTTTTTCTTTAACTCCCATTTTTAGGGTGAAGTTATTTAGTTTCCACATAATCTTTTAGTGTTTGCTTCAAAGGCCCTTTGTTAATTGTAGTTTTTTATTGCAATATGGTCAGAAAAGAATGCCTTTGAGGTTATACTTTCTGCTTTATTTGTGGAGTTTTTATATACTGCTACATGATCAATTTTTTGGAAGGTACCAGATATAATTGAAGAAAAAGTATACTCATGTCTATTCCATTCAATTTTATCCTGAGGTCTGTAAGATCTAACTTTTCTAAAATTCTATTCATCTCATTATCTTATTCCTTATTTATTTTATTATTAGTCTTCTATAGGTCTGAGCGGGTAAATTGAAGTTCTTTCTATTACATTTTTACTCTTTATTTCTGCATGTAACTATTTACATATGTTTTTATTATTAACAAATTACATGTTTTATTATTGATATTAATTCATTCAATAAAGTTTAGTTTTCCTACTCAGTTCTTTTCATTAATACTATTACTTTTTCTAAAAATTATGATTACTATGGCTTCCTTTTTTATTTCAGCTGAAGCATATCAAATTTTCTTTCAGACCTTTATTTTAATTCTGCGTCTCTCTTTCTATTTCAAATATACTTCTTTTAAACATCTTATTGCTGGATTAGATTTCTGAGTCATTCTTCAATCCTCTTCTGTTTTATGCATAAGTTCATTTTATTCCATTCACTGTTGTCCTTCCTAATTTTGTATTTCCCTTTACCCTATTCTCTTATGAATTTTCTTTTTTTTTGTTTCCCAATCCTTATTTAAGAGTATGTTTTCTTTACTCCTTTACTTCTTGTTTTCCTGTGGGTGAAATGTATGTCTATATTCAACTTCATGTATATACTTCCCTCCATTAATCAGTTCAGATGAGAGTGGCTTTCAAGTATCACCTGTTCCCCTCACCACTTCTTTTCTCTTGTGGCCTAGACTTCTGTTTACATACCCCATTTTTGTGAGATATTTTCCCCCATTCTTCCTTCCCCTTCCCTCCCACTGTGTTCCTGTTTTGTACCCCTTCCATTTTTCTTTTAAGATAATCAAAACATTAGTGGCTAGGAGACTCAGTGAATAGAGTGCTGGCCTTGGAGTCAGGAGGACCTGAGTTCAAATCCAGCTTCAGACACTAAACACAAAAACTACCCATGTGACCTTGGGCAAGTCACTTAACCCCAATTACCATACCCTACCCCCTTCAAAAGGGTCTTGGTCTAAAAGCTCTCTCTATGACATGACCCTTGATGATTGAGGTTTCTGAGAGGCTACCTGTATCATCTCCCCATATAAGAATATAAACAGTTTAATTTTGCTTTGCTCCTTCTGATTGCTTGTGAAAATTTCTATTTAGCTCTTGACTTTTCATCGAGACTGCTTGGGAGTCCTTTACTTCCCTTCAGGTCAATTTTTCCCATGTAGGATTATACTCAGTTATTCTTGGTTATAAGCCTAGATCTTTTATCTTCTGCAAAATCATATCAAAGCTCTCTGCTCCTTTTAAGGGTGCTTGCTAAATCTTGTGTAATCTTGACTTTGTTTTCTCATAATTTGAATAATTTCTTTCTGGCTGCTTATACATTTGTTTGTTTGGTTGTTCTTTGTTGTTTGAAAAGCATCTCTAGATTTTTGCTAATGTGCCCAAGAATTTTTCTATTAGGGTTTCTTTCAGGACAGACAAAGAAATTCTTTTTAATTTCTATATTGTTCTCTTGTTCGGAGAGATCTACCTCTTTTTCTATCAAATATTATGTCTCGGATTTATGGTATTGGATTTCAAGTAGTGCAAAGATTTTTTAAATTATCTCTCCTAAATATGTTTCCTAGGTCCATTGTATTTTCTATGAAATAGCTTGTAATTTTTATATATTTTCAGAATATTTTAAACTAGTTTTTTTTTCAAATTTCTTCCCCCATACTTTTAGGATGTTCTTCTCTTTAATTACAGTGACCTCCTGTGCACACATGACTTTCCAGTTTATATTTTCAACCTTGATTGAAAGCCAGGAAAGTGCAGTGTCATGGAAAGAAAATTTAAAGAAATGCCAAGGAATTTAATCAATAACTTCAAAGACATCAGAAATGACCAGAAGAATGAAAACAAAATAGAGGCTGTGATATTTGATTGGGACTATGGAAACAATGGAAGTGGTGTTAAAACACTTACTTCAGAGGTAGGGAACCTGTGGTCTTGAGGTCAAATATGTGGCCTCCTAGTTTCTTGGGTGTGACCTTTTGACCAAGACCAACTTTTATAGAACAAATATAGAACACAATGCTTTTATTAAGGATTTATTGTGTGAAGTTTGAGTTCAGTCAAAAAAGATACAAAATTTAAATTTCTGCCAAAATTTAGTCATTTTTCTCATGGAGTTTGTGATCTTATGAAGTGATTTTTAAATTAATCACTTCTAATTACTTAATTTAATTACTTTTAAAGTGATTGGCTTAATCATTTTTATTAGTAAGGCATAATAAAAAAGAATCTGCATTAGAATCAAGATGATTTAGCTTAAATTCTCATCTGTGACTTATACTCCTTGTGTGAGACTGGTTAGATCACAACTTCTTGTCCCAGGGAATTCTCAAAGGCTGGAATGCAAAGCAAGATGGATCTACCCTAATAAGTTTTTTGTAATTCTCTAGACCCATAAAATCAATGGGAAAGTGAAAGACTCCAAACAATTTAGTACATACCTCTGCATTGTGGATCCCCTTGCCAGGAGCCTCCTATACAAGTTACTTCAATTGAGCCTTGAGACTGGAAATTTTGTAGACACTGATAAGTCACTTTGTCTCCTGGAAAATAGCGTGGTTTTGACATACCAATCATATCTGCATTATTAAACTGGGGTGGAGCTGAACATCTTACATCTGAAAAAAAATTATTTGTGTGATTCATTATAAGTATTTAAAAGAAAGATAGGATCATATAACTATAATAACATGGTTGTAGCAGCAACAATACCAAAAAATACATTTTTATTCTTTGATGCACTTCAATTCCTTAAAAAAAAATTTTATTTTATCTCTGGTTTTCCCTGGAACAACCTAGTTAGGGATTGAGGATGAAAGGAGATTCAAGGTAAAATGAAAGCATCAGACTCAGAAAAGGACCACACTGAAGGGGAACATCATAAGAACTGTGGCAGCAGAAAAAAAAGGCCTTGCCCCAAACAGGTGCTGTATTCCTATGTCAAATGTATTTTGTACACTTACACCTCACCATAAGACTACTTATTAAGCTTGTCACTACTCTCACCCTCTGACTCTATATGTATCTGTGGAAGGCTCTGCCCCAGAAGTTTAAGGAGGGGTTCGTTCTTTGTTTTAAACTAACTATACCATCTCAATAAATAATCTCTGCTTTAAAAATGTTAAATTAATGAGCATTTTTCCCTCTTTCCTACCTTCCCCCATTACTGAAAATAAAAAGAGAAAAACAAATTATTGTAACAAATATGAATAGTCAAGAAAACAAATTCCTACCCCACACAAGCCATTTCCAAGTTGAGGCTACTGGCCAATACTCAACAAAGAATATACCAGACAGCATGAAAATCCCCAGCTTTCTAGAATTACCCCTACAACTCTGAGGGTAGAGAGTTTTTGCCAACTTCTGATGGTCTGGCTTGCTAGTAAGAATGGGACTTGGGAGAATGTGTCCAAAGGAGGTGCTACAATAGGCAACTCTTGATTCATTGGAATCAGTGTAGTGAAGCATATATAACATTATACAATTAGAGTATCAAGAATAAGAGATTTGATTTTTTTACTTATTTTTTTAAAAATTAACTTGAGTTTATTTTTAGTTTACATCATTCATTTCCACAAAATTTTGAGTTACAATTTTTCTCCCTGTCTTTCCCCTACCCACCACCCCCAGAAAGTGATCCCATTATACTCAGTATACCCCCTCCCCCAATCTGCTCTCTTCTATATCCTCCCACATCATCCCTCTGACTTTTTCAGTAGGGCAAGATGGATCTCGCTATCCCAGTGCCTGTATATCAGAGTTTTGATTTTTAACCCCCAGATTTACTACTAGATATATGATATGGAAACTCACTGTTTCTCTGAGTCTCAGTTTTCTTATTTTTAAAGTAGACTTAAAACTCTAAATCATAAATCCTCTGACTACTTAGACTATAGGAAGAAAGTGAAAATTACCAACATCATTATGAAACAAGCTATATTCCTCCTCATGGAAGTGATTAGTTTAATAATTTTTATTAGTAAGGCATAAAAAAATAGAATCTGTATTAGATTTTCTTCCTCTTCATGGAAAGGTGTTTAGGCTTAGAGACTATCTGGCATGTGGGGGTATGTCCACACAATCATTTGGTTCTTTTTGGATTGTTAGCTTTGTGCAGAATAAATTTGATGCAAGCAAACAATTAGAAACCAAAGAAATTGTTGCATATTTTCTGATCCCAGTACATTGTGAAGTTTAAAAAAATCTTTAAAAAAAACCCAATAGATAAATTATTAAGAGGACAATTCATTTGGTGACTGTTAAGCTTATTGCATTACAGTTATTCTCTATTTTGAATAGAATTTTCAAATTTCTAGTCATTATCTGGAAAATTCTAATTCAAAAGATGCCTTTGGGAATTCATATCTAGTTTTGCAATTTCTGTTTTATATTATTTTGATCATACTGGGGTTACTGTATCAGAAATAATTACTGAGTTAGATCTAAGTATTAAGAAATAAAATTGTCCTTGAAAAGAAAGGAAAGGTTCTCTACCTTTACATTGTGGTGGATTAGGCCAGGTTCCTCCAGTACATTTTATAGTTGCTGGCCCATCAATGTTGAAACCTTCATGACATTTGTATGTCACCCCTTCTCCAAACTCATAAGTGTTTAACTCATTAAGAACAGCCCCATTTTGTATTTCAGGTGGTTTTCCACATGGAATTCCTGAAAAAGAATGAGAAAATATATCCTTTATTTTAGTTTTCAATATAATATATATTTTATTCAAGTCAAGTAGCTTCAGTGTAAATAGTAAATTTTGATTAGAAGCTATAAAATAATCAAAACGTGTCTTTTTCTGGTGAAATTGGAGGAATAACAACTGTTCTAGAAAATGTGATCTTGACATTCATTGAGATGGAACATAATGTGTAGACTTTATAGAAGGCTGCTTTAGAGGCAACCAGATAGCACAGTGGATAGAAAGCTGGACTTTGACTTTGAATCCAAATCTACCTTTTGATGCTTTGTAGCTATGTGACTTTGGGCAAGTCACAACCTCTGCCTTGCCTCAGTTTCTTCATCTGCAAAATAGGGGTGAAAAGAATAGCATGTACTACCAAGGATTGTTGTAAGGAGAAAATGATATAATGCTTGTAAAATCCTTTGTGCACTTAAAGTGCTATATAAATATTAGCTATCATGGATGGAAGATTTAACAACAAAATAACAGGCATAGTTGGGCAGTAACATTTTCAAAGAGTATTTTCAGGAATTTCTGACTAATAATAATAGTTGACATTTTTATAATGATTTGGAATTTGCTGAATACTTTTCATTTTCAAGCTCATTTGATCCAGGGTCATTTGATCCTACTCTGTGAGGTAGGTTTGTTTGTTTGTTTGTTTGTTTGTTTATTCATTTATTTATTTATGGGGATAAAGTGACTTGCTCATGATGACACAGTTAATAAGTATTAGAGATAGATTTTGATATGTGATCTTTTAGATTCTAAGTACAGTATTTATATCACTAAGCTTTGTTACCTTTCAGAAAGATATACTGAAAGAAAAGTCACTGAGTGGTCTATGACCGTAAAAGAATATCATTAATCAGAATGTAGGAACCCTATCCTTGATTTTTTATGAAGGTTTCTTCCCACATTGAAAATTTGACTTGGTTTACAAGTCAATTATTGTGCTAAGTTCTGGAGATATAAAGATAGGTAAGAAAGTATACCTGCTGTTACAAGCTCACAGTCCAATGGGGAGACAACATGCAAACAGCTATATACAAAAAAAGCTAAATACAGGATCAATTTGAAATAATTAATAGAAGGAAGGCACTAGGATTATGGGAGATCATGAAAGGCTGTGGTCAGTCACAATATCCCTTTGGGCCTCAGTTTGCTCGTCTGTAAAATGTGGTGACTGGGAAGGATAAAAATTATAGAAGTTATGTCTCACATTTACATAGTTTTGTTTTTTAAGTTTACAATGTGATTCCTTTACAGCAGCCTTGTGGTAGATAAGGTATATATTGTATATGGCCACAGAATCCACTTTTTAAATTACCTTTAACTATTTTTTTTCTTTCTATAATTAACATCATTATACCTATATAGGACAAGGCTATAGTGGGGAATAAGGAGAATTGTCCTTCTGCTGGGACAAGAAGATTGTATTCTAATGTCTAGGAGAATAATAATCAATGTACCCTGCATTTGCACTGGGCAATACTTTTCCAGTTCCTTGACCATATGTATTTTCTAGTCAAATACCAGCTCTTTGAGAGCAGAGATTATCTTCCTTTTGTATTTGTATCTTTTTAGCACAACACCCTGACACAACATTCCTGTTGACTGATCCTATTTTGAGTCTTTAGAGCTACAAACTTATTAAAGAATACTCCCCAAGAAGTGTTGTTACCAATGCACTGAGGAGATGAGCTCCATTTTCCCATATTGCATGTTATCTCCTCTCTTCCTATCATCTTGAAACCTTTTACACATGAGTAGTTTATTATAGTATCATGGGCATAGGTAGTGGATTCCAAATTGTCATCATCTGCTTCTGATCTTCTTACTTGCTTAGTGGTTCCATATTGTATAGCAGGTGGTGCAGAACATGGCTGTTTTTCTAGATGCAAAAGAGAGCATGGTTATAAAACAGTATTAAATATAACTGTTTAGGGAAAATATAAAAAAACTATCCTTTTGAATTAAAAATTAATTGCATTTTTAAAAATTTGTGATTATTTCTTAAATGCAGGGATACAGTGAAAAGAATTCCAGGCTTAAAGTCAGAGAATCTGAGCTCAAATATAAGCTCTGCCATATATGACCTGTGTGGCCTTAGGCAAATTGTTTACATTCTTGGAGTCACAGGTTCCTAAACTACAAAAGGATGTTGTTGGACTTTACATGACCTGTAGAATTGCTTCCAGTTCTTGATCGGTGATCCCATAACCCCCTTCTTACAGTTCTCTGTGATTCCTCATTCTATCTACTGTTCACCTACATGAATGACTGATTCTTTTTTGTGGAGTACAGAGGCACCTCATATGATTGAAGGGATTTTTCAGAGTAGGAAATAATATCCAGAGCTGTCTTCTGTCTGACTTTCCTGAACAGACTTCTTGGAAGCAAATTTGCCTACAGACCCAGCCATTTTTCTCCACGGGACTTAGAGGAGACTACTGTTTTTTATTGTCATGTGAGCCATCCTAATTTTTGTGGATCACATACAGGGGCATCAGTATCACTTTGAAGGAAAATTATTTTGCAAGGTATGAAATACTAACCAACGCAACGTGGCAATGATTTCCATTGTCCATCTTCACATATTATCTCTTCTTGTCCTCGAAGAAGGTAATTTTCTTTACAAAAAACACCTATTTTTTCACCATCCTGGTAGGTCACCGTTGTACTCATATCCTGAGCGTTAGGTATTTGAGGTGGAGGGGCACATGATTTCCTTTCTGGAAAACATCAGTATTATGCATTATAATTCCTGTTATTGATCATTACACTTAGCTTTTATGTCCGGTGCCACAGTTTTTCCTATGCACAAAACAGCCAAGTTCATGTTGAATAAGGATAAACTATAAACATTATAAAAAATCATTGGTCTAATGATTATAAGATATACCTATTGCTTTATATACCTCCTTATACCTTTTTTCTCTCATTACCTCTGTGATTCTCTAAGTTGCTCATGGTTTTGCCAACAGTCTGTACTAATGCTATTCCTTTGGCTCATCATGATGGGAAGATGACTTTAGCAGGTTCTCCTCCTGGGGAAAAATTTAAAACCAGGTTCTGGCCAATAACTATGTTTTTCCCAAGGACAAGACTAAGCAAATGTGGAGGGAGAGAGGCAGTTGGTAATGAATTCTCAGGCCATACTGAGCCATCAAACCAAGATACAGAAGATCAATTCACTGATTACAGAGAGACAGGTTTGGAGGCTGTGCCAGTGAAAGATTCAAGTTTTGCACTTTGGAATAGGACTGGCACTTAAGCCTTTCCTGGCTCATGGAAAAGAGGAAAGTTTTATGTCTATTAGGAAACAACTAAGGAAAGTTGAATATATAGTTATTCAGGGAATTATACAAGCTAAAGTTAAGTATTAATCAATGTAAAAGTAACTTTTTGAATTGGTGTGTGAGTGTATGTGTGTGTGTCTTGAAACTGGATATTTTACCATAACTTATATGAGATTCCTGCAACTTTAAAATAGATTATTTGTTCTCATCTAAAGAATTGTCTTGCTCCTACCCATACAAGATGAGTTTATTTAAGAAAGCAATTTGAAAATGTTCTATGTCACTTCTGTGATTTATATACTAGAACTTAATTGTTATTACTAAAACTCATTCTACTAAAGTTTTTACAATTGCTAAGAACCTTTTAATGGGTTTTTGGTACCTCCATCTTTTAAGGAATACTTGAAGTAAATCAAGAGAAATAATGACTGGAGGGAAAATATAGAAGATAAGAAGTTTTAGGGACAAATCCTGTCCCTGGACAGTTGCTCTGATTGCCCTTGTGCTGGCTTCACATGGTTTAAGCATGTTGAGAGGGTATTATCAAATTTAGCTCTTTTTATGTAGAAAGCTTGAGCACAAAAATTTTGTAACTTGATTTGAAAGCCAATACAGTTAGTTATAGAGTGCTAGGAGTGAATTGACAAGTAATGGGTTCTTTCTGAGATTGTAGAACCCTGATCTGAACTAAATTATAATGTGCTCTTAAGTGTGATAGATAGATTAAAACCTAATATTAGATGGCCACTTTTACAGTCTTTGGCAGTAGATTGGCTGGAAATAGCAGACACTTCTGGATTTATGACCCTTGGCAAGTCACTTAATTGCTGTGTCCTTCAGTTTTCTCATCTGTAAAATAGGAATAATAATAGCACCTATTTCACTTTACTATTATCCAAGAGGTAATAGAGAGCCAGTGGAATCTAATGAATAGGTGACACACAGTTAGATATGGGTTTAAGGAAAATCACCTTGGCATAAATGTGGAAGATACACTAGAGTCGGGAAGAGACTTGAATCAGTGAAACCAAGTAGAAGGCAAATTATACAAATACTATTATACAGTTGTGCAGGTGAAGAGTAATGGTAGAATGAGGCTGATATCTGTGTAGATGGAGAAAAGGGATTGGACATAAGTAATATGGGAGCTTAAAAGGCAAGATTAGGCAACTGATTGGCTGTGTGGGATGAGGGAGTGTGATGCGTTGAAGGCTATGTCAAGGTTTCAGATATAGAGGACTGGAAGAATGGAAGCTCCTTCAATAGAAATAAGGAAGTTTGTGAATGAAAGTATTTGTAGGTATGGGGGATATAAAATTAGTTCAGCTAGAAATATACTGAGTTTGAGATAGTTTTAGGACATCTAGTTTGAAATATATGATAACCAATTAGCAATGTGTGAACTAAACTCAAAAGAGAGAATGGGCTGTACATTTATGAATCATCTGCATAGAGATGATAAATCAGTGGAAGCTGATGAGGCTACCAGGCTTAGCACTCTACCTGACACAAAGTAAGTACTTAATAAATGTTTATTGAATGAAACAAAGAGTTTAAAAAGAGAAGAGTGCTCAAGATAGAACCTCAAGGAACATCCTTAATTAAGGGGATTGAAATGAAAGATGAGCCAGTAAAGGTGACTGAGATGAGCTAATACAGTACTTAGATAAAAAAGAGAACCAGATTGTAAAATCCAGAGGGGAGGGCAACTATTGAGTTGCTCAATAGTATTACATGAAACCAGTGGAGAAGGATGAGCACAAAGAAGAGACCACCAATTAAAAGATCATTGGCAACTTTGGAGAGAACAATTTCAGTTAAGTGTTCAGGTTAGAAGCTGGACAGCAAAGGGTGAGTGAGAGAAGAAGAAGTGTAGATAGTAAATATTAAGAACTTTTTCTAGGATTTTGGCTGAGAAAGGGAGGAAAACTATATGATGACCATTTGAGATTATTGAAGGGTTAGTGAAAGATTGAAGGATGAGTGAGACTCCTTTTTTACTTCTCAGAAACCAAGCTCATGTTCAGTCTTCTCTGGATCCTTGTTGCCCAAGTGATTAGTGTTTTCTTCCTTCTCATATTACCTTGTGCTTACTTTCCTGTGTATATATTATATTTTTTTTCTAGTAGAAAGTAAATTTCCTGATGGAGGGGTTGTTTAATTTCTGTCTGCATATAGTTGGCAACTAAGAGTGTCTTGTATGTGGTATGCAATTAATTCATGCTTGCTGACATGAAATCCTAAGTAAAGAATTATTGAGATTGATCTGAGATTCAATTATCTGTGCTTTGAGCCTCTGGATGACTGACTGAATTGACCTAGTAATATCAGTAACTCCTATTTGTGGCTAGCAACAAATTAATTGAGGTCAATCAAAATGTCAGTAAGTAAAGAGCGAGTTGTCATTAAGACTTTGCTAAAGCCCATCCAGGACCACCCATTAGAGACAATGGAAAACAAAATCACATTAGCATTTGCCATGTTTATATTTAAGACAAAAATAGTGGATATGAGCCCTTTTAAAATTTGTTGGCTTTGTGTGAAGCCGGGTAAGCTGAAACTTTCTGAAACTTTTGGTTTTCATATTTGTAAAATGCGGACAACAATACTTCCACTATCTACCTCACAGGACACTTTTGGAAAAAAAATGCAAATCTTAAAGTGCTATAGAAATCTCTAGCATTGTTATTGTTGTTTTCTAAGTTTTCTATATTACTTTTTCACAGGTGAAAGTAGAAGTTTTATGATGAGAAAAATTTGCTTCAGGGAATTAAAAAAGACCACTCTTACTTGGACATTGTGGTTCAGGATTCCATTTTCCATTTGTACCACATTGTGTACTTCTGAATTCTGAGTTCCAGTTACAGTTATAATTAACAACAATTCCACCAGACTGACTGTGGTATAGGTTGACTTGCAAATTTTCAAAAACTTTTAATGCACATCTTCCAAGCTGATCTGTTTCTAAAACAAAAACAAAATTTTAAAATGTAATGACTAAGATGCTTCATTTAAATCGAGGTTTTAAACTTGCAGTCCACAGGCTCCAATGGTAACCTACCCAGATTAAAACATAATTGGGAAATATTTAAGAACACAAATAAAAATATAACAAATATAGATAATGGTACATTTTAAATCAAAGTTGATATGTGTCATGCAGAGATACATGTTTGGATCAAGCCCCCACCCTACCACCATACACCTTGTTTCTATTTGTTTAATTCCACTGATTTAATTCAGCATGCAGGTATCAAGTATCTAATTCCAACTGCAAGGATCAAGGGAAGCTTCACTGAGAAGCCTGAACTAAGTTGAGTTTTGAAGAATGAATAAGAGGTATTAACAAGCAAGTGTTGTATTAGGGATGGATAATGTTCCATTCACGTTGGATAGAAGAAAAAGTGTAAATAAAGTTGGTAGCTAAAAAGATAACATCTTAGTTTGGAAAACTTTTCACTAAGTGGAACCATACACTGAGAAAATATCACTGATCATACTGGATGACAAGAACTTTAATTTTAATATAGTACAACCCAAGCCTGATGATTAGAATATCTGTTAACTGTTGGGGATTTTCTTTACTTTTTTATCTTTGAGAGAGAGAAAGTGATAGAGGAAGTGATCTGATTCACCTGATAACTTCTTAGTGCCTTTGCATAAAACAAATAGACACTCTCTGGAAATCATTCAGAAAGCAACATCCACAGAAACCTGTTCCCTTTATATCCAGAGTATTGGTCTTTCATTGACCTCAAGATATTTGATATCAATATTACCCTAAAAAGTGATAGTCATATTTCTGTAAACTGAGCAGTTGGAAAAGTTTAACCCATGGCAGTTAAACTCCCAAAAAGTATCTCCCCACGAAAAGGATAGTATTTTCTACAATTACATTTCTCAACTTTTCCTCTCTCTGGTGGAATAACACTGTGCTGTTTAACTTTCATTTTCACATACCAACAACTAGGATACATAAGAAGCAAAGCCACCAGTCTAAGTTGTCATTTTGCCCATTGTATTGCAATACCAATTGTGATAGCAATTGCACCCTCAGCCCCAATACTTTTCCAATCCTTCTGAAGATAATAAAAAAAATCATGGAGGAATATTGTTGACAGCTGTGAGATCTGCAGGAAAAAAAGAAACAACAGTTTCTGATGGTCACTTAAACACACAAAATAATTTTCAGCAGAAGCTTAAGGAGTTCCTTTCTAAAGTTCACTTCTTGTTTTGAAGACCACTACATGGTCCAACAAGATATCTTTGAAATGAATTTTTATATGTGTGTTTGTGAAACTTTTTTTTTACTCCATCAAGTATACAATAAATGAAAGATCTTTTTGATGTTTTAATTTTAAGAAATACTTCATGACATGAAAATTTGTCAAATGAGTGGACAGGTTTTTTATGAGATAAATATTTTCTAGATTAAATTTAGATTTATGCTGCTTTAAATAGAGAAATACCATAGTACAAAAGGCTCTGGGACTAGTACATGCTTATCAAATTTGGAAGCATACATATTTTAGCAATTTTAAATTAGCTAATTAGTGTATCATTACTTAATAACATATTGACATATATGAGACATTCTTTGAATATTTTTCCAGTTATATTTTTTAAATATCACAAAGAAATGTAAATATTTATTGATAACATCAAACCTCTTAAAAATAGTCTCATTTACCAATGCATGTAGGAAGTTGTGTCCAATTTCCTTGATTACAGGTAACTGTCTTGCTTCCAATCATTGTAAAATGTTCTTCACAGTCATATTCCACTGAGGCACCATGAGAATACGATAGGTCAGAACTTGTCTGAACATGACCGTGGACAAGTTTAGGTACTTCTGCACATCTTCTTTTTTCCTCTATGTAATTTAGAAACAAATATGATTAAATTATCTTTCAAAAAATAAAAAAAACCCCTCCTTCCTCTATATTCACATGTGAATGTATATACACATGGACAAAATAGAATTATTTAAAATACAGGTTATGTTGCATTACCAATGCAAGTGGGTAAGGTTGTCCATTCTCCATTATTGCATTGTATTTTCTTTGGTCCTCTCCTCACAAATCCAAGATCACAATTATATTCTACTACATCATTATGACAATATGTCTTATTGTTTGAGTCCTTAAGTGTCCCATTCACAATTCCAGGAGGTTGCTCACAACATTTTACTTTCTCTATAACAGAAAGATGATGTAAGTCACTTAATAATTGTATAGATTACTGGATCATTGATTTAGAGTTGGAAGGGATCTCAGAAGTCATTGAACAAAGACTTCTCATTTTACATTTGAAGACCAAAGAGTTTAAATGATTTGCATAATATTACACAAGTAGTAAACAGCAAAGCTGGGATTTCAACTTGGTTCTTCTGATTCTATCTTGTAATCTTCTCACTGAACCATACTCAGTTCTGTCATCCAGTGTGTTAACTACCAACCACTGCCCAGTTTCCTATTCTCTGAAAATTTCATGAGCACAGTATCCAGGCCTTTATCCAAGTCACTAATAAAAGTATTAGCACAGATCCCTGGGGCACTCTGCTAGAACCCTCCTTCCAGTATGACATCAAACTGCAATACACTTTTTGCATTGTCATTCAAAGAACTTTGAATGCATCTACTTCTACTGTCCTCTAGTGTCACACCTCCATATATTACATGAGTAGCATAAAAGACTTTATAAGATCCTTCTACTATCATTTATTTTAGTGATTCATTTTCCTAGCTGTTCCCTGCAGTCACATTATGCACTGTCATCTTTACAGTCAGTTGTGACCTGGGCAATTTATAGACTTTCCAATTGGCTTGCTATGTACAATATTGGAAGCCAAAAACAATATATGAGCAGGAGAACAATTGCCATTATGCCTATTGGAAGTTCTTGGGCAAAGGAGAACTGAGCTAGCCATCTTTTGAAAACAAATTACCACCAAATCTACCCAGACACTGACAAAGCAATGAGTCAATTCCTGATTATTAATGATTTCTACATTCTACCAGTTGAGAAATCACTATACATCTGTCCTACATTACACTAATTTATGCTGTGATAGGCTAACATTGACTCTAAATTTCATTGACTGAATTCTTTTCCATTCCTATTAATCCCAGATGGACAGGAAGAATAATAACCAATCCAAAAGAATCTATGTAGTTAGTTACCACAGAAGCACTTCTAGTACCTTTTAGATTGGCATGGTTGTGGACTCCTTTGGTTTCCTGTCTAACTGGTACTCTTATCTCACCACACCCCAACCCTGGATTACTCCCACCATGGACTTCCTTCATTCCTACCCACCTGTGAATGAATGAAGTTGGAGGAAATTGACTAGGAGATAATTCCTATTACTTCCTGTTGTCCATATAGAATATTAAAAAATAAGAAACCCAATTTGCATACTCAGTATAAAAAGGAAAATGCCTTGTAAACTCCACTGACATCTTTGGATCAGCATTTTTCTCTACAAATAGCAAAAATCAAGTGCTGAAGGGAAAATAAAGACTTAATAAAAAAAATCTTATCACTCCTTTTCCAGCACTGATTTCTGTCTCCTTGGTAAACTAAGGCAGATATAAATGATTACATGCTAATCTAAAATATACTATATGAAAACTAAAGCAAAGATACAAAGTTGTGCCAGAATCCTATTCAGTAATTCCATTGCTGTTATCACAAATTTGAGAAGAAAGATTTACGTTGGCATGTAGGAATACTGGGGGACCATCCAAAGTAGTAACACTGCACTGAAAGCGGTCCAACTAGTTTTAGTCCATTGGCACAGCGAAATGTCAGCACGTCTCCAACTTTATATTTGTCTTGCTTGAGATTGGGATGTAAATGTCTTTGTAGAAGAGGGAGATCACATGTTTTTTCTAAAAATAAAGTGGTGAAATAAATATTTTAACTTTTTGAAATTTATCATTTGCTCAACAAATAATTTACTATGATTTAAAACATTTTAAAGTAGTTGGCTATTAAAAAGTTTAGTTCCTGCATTCAAAAAGCTAACAATCTAGCAAAAAAAATACTATTTCACATAAGATCCTTCTGGAAATAGTGGGTCTCTTTAGATTGAACAATCTGATGGCAATGGGAAGGAAAATGCATAGGAAACAAAAAATACATAAAGATAAATATCTATGAGTGGGTTAGAATTAAGTGAATGAGTTAGAATTCAATTTCAGGATTGACAAAATCAACTGGGGTAGACAATTAAGAAAATATAAGCTTTGGATTATTATTGAAAGTATAATATTATGGGTTTGTTTAGCAGAAAAAAAGATATTTTTACTTAGAGATCATGTATTTCACGATCCTAATTTGACTGATGAGTAAATTAAAATATCACACAACCATTAGTTAAAAATCCCAAACCAGAACCCACTGTTGTACAATATATAGTCCTATATTGTTATTGAAAACAAACACAATATGCCCTACATAAATACACATATGTGTATTTATATATGTGCATGTATACACACATACATATATGCACTGATTGAAACTACAAACATATTATACAATACTCAGATGTGATTCTAGAAAGTTATTTGTTTTATAACACCTCATATTTTTAATTGTATTCAGACATGATCTAAACAACTGACTTATAAAATTGGACAGGTTTTCCAAAGGAAAAAATATCTTGTGCCACCCTCAAGACATGTTCAATCATTTTAATGACTGAAACATAGCCTTTGAGTCATAAATTTAAAGGACAGTTTATTTGTGACAAAACAATAATACCTGAGTCATAAAATATGAGTAACTGGCAATTTCTAACATCAAATACAATAACTTAATGGCATAAAGAAAAAATAACGACAGCTTAATTAGTGAAGATGGAGAAATCATCACTGGAACCAACAGTAACTGGCTACTGCAAAGACTGCCAAACCTACAACAGTTTGTAGGTGAAGAGAAAAACTTCAGGAAAAACTTCAACAAGGAGTCTAGAGAAGCTCCCTGTGATATTGGTATCCACATAAAAGAGCCAGAACAAAAAGAACATTTTAATAATGAGTATTAACACTTCTTTGGGCAAGTCACTTAACCCCAATTGCCCTAAAAAAAAGCCAAAAAACCCACTTGAATTTATTTTAGGGAGTGGTTAGGAAACATTTGGAAAATGGTTTTTATGTTCAAATATTATCCATTGACTCCTCTGAATGACTTCAAATCTCCCCAAAGCATTCTTATTTGCTGGATCTTTAGGTTGGTCAATAAAAAGTCTGTTCTTTCCTATCCAACATAATTCTGCAGGAAAGAGGTTATATTATGAGCATTAATCCTGGAATTACTGACTGTCTAAAGGTAAAACTCTCGTAGAATCTGACCTGGAAAATCCCTCTGTAGGTACAGTACTTTCTATTATGTCTGGATCAAGAGTAATAACTTAGAAAATATTGTCTTTACTATTACATTAATATTAATGTTGTCAGATGACTCAATAGCTGGAATATATGATTTATTCATGGAAATGGCAATAAGAAGATGTATTAACATCTGCTTTGACTGATCTGTAAGACCACTAGGCCTTTCTACCTGTCCTGCATCTGAACCCTAATACATAGATTGTCTCCCTTTTTAGAATATAACATAATTGAGAGTGAGAAATCATCACTGGAACCAACAGTAACTGGCAACTGCAAAGACTGCCAAACCTACAACAGTTTGTAGGTGAAGAGAAAAACTTCAGGAAAAACTTCAACAAGGAGTCTAGAGAAGCTCCCTGTGATATTGGTATCTACATAAAAGAGCCAGAACAAAAAGAACATGATGCCATCATGTTTATGATGCCTCACTTTTATCTCTTCAGACCTTAGTAAAGTGCTTGGCACATAGTAAGTGTTTAATAAATACTTTTTCATTCATTGAAAACATTAATGGTTGGATTCTACCCATCCATAAATACACATAAGACTTTTTTTTTAATTCAGGAAAAGTAGCTTACCATAGCATTCAAGTACTGTAGGCCACTCATCAACATTACATACTTTGACACCTGTAGTTTTCCCACTTGTGATTTCATATCCATCCATGCATTCATATTCTAATTTTTCATTAGGTTTCAAAAATGCCTTATCTCCTTTGTATCTGGCATTTTCAAATTGTGGAATATCACAAATTTCTAAACCAAAAAACAAAGTTGAAATTATATCTCTCATGTAACCTCATGTATATTTCAACTCAGCAAACCAGACCTTATAGAAGGTTAAGGCTTCATTTATGAGTTTTTTAAATAAAAGTGGAATAAAGTATTAAACATTAAACAATAAACAATATTCTGCCATTTTTTTTCTGGAAATCTGGATTTCTAGGAATCCATGTCAGGATTTTATCCCAGTGCATGTTTCCCAGAGGACAAAGTTTTCTGACCCACTTAGGATCTATTTCTAAATACTGTGCCTGAATTAAAAACAGAATGTTAGAAACAATTCATAAGGACTGCCAGTTTCTCTAAGAGAAATCTAAAATCAAAAAAAGAGTACATATCTAATACTTACATGATATCTTGTGTACTTAGCACATAAACCACAAAGAACAGAAACCTCATTTTGTTTACAATTTCTATAAATATAAGTATCTAATACTCTTGGTTTACATGCCTAAGTAAAATGTTAAGAGGTTAGTTGTAATGATGTTCCTCTTCCAGGACACTAAGGTGCCATTTGATGAAGTTGAGAATTAATGTACTGAATTAATTAGTTCATGTCTTTGAGAATGAAAGGAATTGAGTTCCTAACTTACTACCAGGTAATAACCTAGTCATTGGGGAGAATTGTGTTCATTGACAAAACAGAAAAAACATAGGATTTGCAAGCTGAGGACCTGAGTCCAAATCTCAAATTTGCTAGCTCTTAATGTTGATGTCTTGAATAAAATCATTTAAGATCCATGGGCCTCAGGTGGCTCATCTGTTTGAATATGATGAGAGGATCACCAGAAGTTCTTTTAGCTTTGTACTGATATACAAAAATCTATGTAGTAATATGTGAAATTTTTACTCATGAACCACAAAAAGGCAGAATCTAAAAGTAAAGTTCAAGTGTCACAGTGAGAAATTAAAGTTATACTATAAAATCTGAGCCTAAATTTATTCCTTAGAACTCCAAGCAATAGAGTATATTATTGACAAATGCTTATTATCTATTTCTTACTTTGAAGAAATGTGTCACAAGATGGAATATTCCAAGATTATAACCTCTGGAAAGACTCTAATAAGTTTGATCTGAATTAAACCTTTATTTGTAGCATATTTTATTAGACACCTACTATGAGACAGATTCTGTGATAGGAGTCAGGAACATAAAGATCAAAATGAAATAATTGCTGTCTCAAGGAGTTTATATTTGATTGAGGAGTCAATATGTACATTTATACAAGTATATACAAAAATAGAATGTGATTGGAAAGAAAATTCACTAACAGATAGAGGGTTTCAAAAGAGGCTTTATGTGGTACTTGAGATGAGCTTCCAAGGAAACTAGTGATTCTAAGAGGCAGTAATGAGAATGCAAGTTAGGCAAGGGGCAAGGTCAAAGGAAAGGCATGGACAAAAGAGATTGAAGTTAAGGAGTGTTACACTAGAAGTTTCGGGAGCGGAGCCAAGATGGCAGCGTAGAAGCAGCAAGGTCCTGCAGCTCCCACACAGCCACCCTAAACACCCATAAAAAAAAAACTCACAAAAATACAGAAAACACATCTCTCACGGAAGGCAGCTTGGCAGGAGGGGATCATCCTGGCAGCCTGAAATCAAAACGAGGCCAGGCCCCAGGCCAGTCAGGAGGAGCCAAGCAGAGACGGGCCATAGCCAGTCTACAAGACAGAAGATCTGCAGCCTCTAGCAATTCCACATCTACAAAGGTGTGAAAAATAGGGATTAGAGAAAGGCAGCTCAGCAGGAGGGGCTCATCCAACAAGCCTGCAAGCCGGGAGCCGAGACCAGCCCAGCCTGAAACCACCATGCGTCCAGGCTCCAGGGCGGCTGTGAGGAGCCAAGCCTCCCAAGCCACAGCATGAGTCTACTTCAGAGAAGATCTAAAGCACCTCGAGCAATCTTCACATCTACTGAGCCAGTATTAGAGATCAGTGAAAGTGAGTGAAGCTTTCAAGCTAAATTTGGAGGAGGAAAAGCAGTTTGGCCAATCTACCCCCAGGGCAAGGAAGAAGTAGGGGAAGGGCAGGAACTGCTTCAGAGCCCCTGGCCTGCAGATCCCGCAGTGGGGCTGAGTTGATTGATCAGGGCCAAGTGCTCTTGCATTGAGCGGCCTGCATCTGGAATGTGGTTTTGGGTGGTGGTCTTGGGGAGCGCGTTCAGCAAGCCAAAGCTGGGGGGAGGGGCTGCAACACTCCCCTAATAGCTCCGGCAGCTGGGAAAACCCCAGCAATTTGGAACAGATTGACTGGCCAACATGAGGAAAGGGAAGCAAAATAAGAACAGCAATAAAACTCTAGAATCTTTTTTGTGGACAAAAAGGATCAAAGCATGGAATGGGAGGAAGATAACAGTCAGAACTCCCACACCAATGCTTCCAAGACACTTGAAGAATGCCTAGAAGCTATAGATAATCTGAAAAAGGACTTTGAAAAACAAATAAGAGGGGCTGCTAGGTGGCACAGTGAATAGAGCACCGGCCTCAGAGTCAGGAGGACCTGAGTTCAAATCCGGCCTCAGACACTTAACACAAAAACTAGCCATGTGACCTTGGGCAAGTCACTTAACCCCAACTGCCCTCTAAAAAGCAAAAAAAAAAAAAGAAAGAAAAACAAATAAGAGAAGTGGAGGAAAAATTGGGAAGATAAATGAGAATGATGCAAGGAAATCATGAAAAGAGTGTCAACAACCTGACTGAAGAAAACAACACGTTAAAAAAATAGATGAAATCAAATGGCAAAAGAGACATAGAAAGCCAATGAGGAGAAGAATGCCTTAAAAAGTTGAATTTGACAGATGGAAAAACAATCTCAAAAGCATTGTGAGGAGAAGAATTCCTTCAGAATTAGAGTGGAGCACATGGAAGCTAATGACTTCATGAGAAACCAAGGCACTATTAAACAGTTACACAGAAATTTAAAAATAGAACGCAGTGTGAAATATCTCCTTGAAAAAACCACTGACCTGGAAAATAGATGCAGGGGAGACAACCTGAAAATTATTGGTCTACCTGAAACCCATGACCAGAAAAAGAACTTGGAAAGCATCCTTCAAGAAATCCTCAAAGAAAATTGCCCTGATGTTTTAGAGTCAGAGGGTAAAATAGAACTTGAAAGAATTCACCAATCATCTCTTCAAAAAGATCCCCAAAAGAAAACTCCTAGAAATGTTATTGCCAGGTTCCAGAATACCCAGTTAAAGGAGAAAATATTACAGGCTTCCAAGAGAAAACCATTTGAATACTGCGGAAGCACTATC
>CM053593.1:78796001-78818217 GCA_028646575.1 Pseudocheirus occidentalis | reverse complement strand
GAAGGAATGACATGAACTCTAAACTGGGTATCTTGCCACACAGGAGAATAGGGGCTATGGGGATGAGAGGCAGGATGACAGAGGGGATGGCAGGGTTGGGTGGGGGGAGGGTTGCTGGAAGCACATACTTCTGTAAAGGGACAGGGACAAAGTAGAGAATAGAATAAGAGGGGGGATGGAATAGGAAGGAGGGACATATAATCAGTCTCTTACAATATGTCCACTGTGGAGATGTCCTGCATAATTACACATGTATAGCCTGTATTGAATTGCTTATCCTTCCAGTGGGGGTGGGTGATGAGGGAGGAACCAAAAGAATCTAGAATTAAAAGTTCTATAATCAAATGTTAATATGTGTGTATGTGTATGTGTATATAATAATACTAATTATTATTAATTACATGCAACTGGGAATTAAGATATATAGCCACTGGGGTAGGGAGACACACCCTGCCCTACCAGAAAGTTAGAGGGATGATGGAAGAGGACATAGGAGAGATCATATTGGGGGAGGGGCTTTACAGTTGGATTGCTGTTTTGGGGTTGTGGGTAGGGGAAAGATGGGGAGAAAATTTGTAACTCAAAATGTCATGGAAATGAATGGTGGAAACAAGAAAATAAATAAAATAATTAATTTTTTTAAAAAAGAAAAAAATTGCTGAACAATTTCATTAATGAATATGGATGCAAAAATTTTAAATAAAACACTAGCTAAAAGATATATTACAAAGATTATACATTATGACCAAGTGGGATTTATACCAGGAATTCAGTGATAGTTTAACATAAGGAAGAATTTTAACATAATAAATCATGACAAAGTTTGAAATTCATATGATTGTAGCAGTAAATGCAGAAAAAGCTTTGGATAAAGTATAACACTCAGAAAAACACTTGAAAGTATTAGTACAAATACATTTTCCCTTAAATTTATAAAAAGCATTTATCTAAAACTGTCAGCAAGCATCATTTGTAATGGGGATAAACTAGAAGCCTTCCTGGTAAGAGCAGATAGGAAACACTGCCTACTGTCACTAATATTGTATTCGTATCCTCACAACAGCAATAAAAGGAGAAAAAATATATAATCAGAAAAGGGAAGGAGGTAATTAAACTATATCTTTTTGCAGACAATGTGATGATATACTTAGAAAATCCCAAGTATGCAACTAAAATGTTTGTTAAAACAATTAATAATTTTAGCAAAGTAGCTATTCATCTGGATAAGGTCAAATGCCTCATGCCCAAAGAACTATAAAAATGTGGGTACCCTGTGATCCAGCAATGCTGTTGTTTGTCCCTTCTTCTCAAAAGAATCCTGTCAAATCTTAACTAATGCATGAAAGATACTTTATTGGAAGAGATAAATATTTTTTAAATCGGATGGTCTATCTTCTCTGTGTGTTTCATTTCCCATTAACTATTTCTTAATGATTCTGGATTCCATTGTTTTTTACTCAATCCTGGCAATTGTTTGCCTTTGTTCTTGAAGAGAACCATAACACCAGGAAGGTGATGCCATGATTTACAAGTGAATTGGATTTAAGTAATGGAGGGTTGTGTAAAATTACCAGCTTCACCTTCTCCTCCAGAGTCATTTGGGAAGAGTGGCAAAACACTGATCAGGATGACTGGAGGTGGTCCCTGATCCAGCAACATCAGTACTAGGTAGATATCCCAAAGAGATTTCTAAAAGGGGTGGGGGAGAAGAACCTATCCATACAAAAATTATTGCAACTTTTTTTATAGTGGCTAAGAACTGGAAATTGAGGGGATGATCATCAGTTGGGGAATGGCTGAACAAGTTTTGGTACATGATTATAATTGAATATTTTTTATGCTATAAGAAATGACAAGCAGAACAATTTCAGAAAGACCTGCATTAACACAAAGAGCTACAGAGTCAAGTGAGAATCAGAAAACAAAAGAAAATATTGTTCACAGTAACAGTAATGTTGTACAATGAGCAATTGTGAATGACTTAGTTGTTCTTAGCAATACAGTGATCAAAGACAATCCCCAAGGACTCATCATCAAAAATGCTATCCAACTCAAGAGAAAGAATTGAAGGCATCTGAATACAAATGATGTCTGAATGACAAGGCATACTATTTTCTCATCCTTTCTCTCTTCCTTTCTTCTTTTTCTTTCTTCCTTTCTTCTTTCCTTGCTTCCTTTTCTCCTTTCTTCTTTTCTGACTGCTTCCTTCTTCCATTTCTCTCTCTCTTCCTTCCCTCTTTATTTCCTTCCTTCCTCCTTGCCTCCCACCCTCTTATTTCACTTTTTCCTTTCTTTCTTTCTTTCTTTCTTTCTTTCTTTCTTTCTTTCTTTCTTTCTTTCTTTCTTTCTTTCTTTCTTTCTTTCTTTCTTTCTTTCTTTCTTTCTTTCTTTCTTCCTTTCTTTCTTTCTTTCTTTCTTTCTTCCTTCCTCCTTTTTCTCCCTTCCTTCCATCTCTCCTTCCTTCATTTTTTCTTTTTTTTCTGTTTTCTTCCAGAAAATGACTAATATGGAAATATTTTCTATGATGGATAATTTATAAATTATATCAGATTGCTTACCATTGCAGGAAGGGATGAAGGGAAAGAAGGAGGGACAGAATTTGGAACTAAAAACTTTTGAAAAACAAATGATAAAAACTTGTTTTTACATGTAACTGAGTAAAAAGAAAACATTATTAAACAGTATAAAAGGAAAATAATGAATGTTAGAAAATCACAAAAACCAACCTGACCCCCAAATAGGGAATGATAAGACATTTCTCCCTACTTCTTTGTAGAAGTTTGGGGTCCTTGTGTATGAAACATTATATATAGGCAGATTTGTTTGATGTAGTCATTGTTTTTTTCTTCTTTATATTTTTTTCTTCATAGAAATAAATGCTTGTTATAATGGATTGACCTCTGGGAAGTAAAGTGTGAAGTAAAAAGGAAGGAAATTAGGAAATTAAAGATCAAAGATTTGAATTAAAATTCATCTTATAAATTAAGGGAAATCCAGATGACAGTGTAGCAGTCACACTATCAGAGCTAAAAGAGAACAGATAATCCTAACAAAGGAGCAGAAAGTCCTTTGGGGGAGTAGGCCACACTATCAGAGAGCGAGCAGTGGTACCTGAGAACAGACACTGCTGCTAAATAAGCCAGGCTTAATCTCATAAAATGATCAGCATTATGAGAGAACAGGAGGTACTATCCAAGAAGAAAGAGTGTAATTACGGAACCAGAAAGTGATACCAGAGTTCAGTAAGACTGAACATAGCAAATTGCCTCCTCTGGTAATGATTTATGAAGAGTGGATCCTAATATGAAGAGACTTGAGAATTTATAATGCCCATTTTACTTTCTTCTGACAGGTCGTGTCCAACATTTATCAGGGGAATCCTAATCTTCTGCAATGTTCAATGAGGATATCACAAAGATCTCACTGATAAGAAACATTGTTTTTCTTTCCAAATATAATCTGGGACTTCCTATCACTTGTGCCCATTACAAATAGTTTAAAGAAGCACACTCACTAAGGCATTTTGGCACTGGAGACCATCCTTCTTCAGTACAATAGAATGTTGTCCAATAGCCTGAGGAATATCCTTGAGCAGGTACATAATTTGTATTACAATGGTAATACATAGTTTTCCCAATATATGCTGGAAATGATCTTTGAAAGTATTCCTCCTCTTGCGAATGGGGTATATAAAGGCGTCCATTTTCAATTTCTGGATAACCACAAGGTCTCACTTAGGAGAAAGTAAAGTAAAAATAAATTATTGTCTTTATTAATAATTTTAATAATTTAATTAAGTCTAATTTCCCATTATGAATACACACTTTCCAATGTATTATAACTGCATTCCTATCATTTGTGATTTCAGAATTTACACTGGTTTAGAATCATAAAGTTAGAAGGAATTTGTGAAAGTTATCTTAATTCAGTTGAACAAATATTTTGAAACACCTACTATATACAAGACACTCTACTGTGCAATTAGGATGAAAAGACAAATAACCTACAAATAACAAGTAACCTTCTTTGCTTTTGAATACTTATATTCCAGTATGTGCTCTGAGGATGATAGTATCTAAATTGTATGAGATAGTTTGCAACTTGCCTACTTTTAAATATTTCCCTAAAGAGGTCCTACAAATTTCTCAGTAATCCACCCCAGGATTAAACACAGTCTATAGGACCCCATGAAAGAGTTGTTAATTTCCCAACTGTTATTTCCCACATTCACCACTTAAGAAATACAGTTAGTTCTGCATAAAATATCAAAATATAGCCATCTTGCCAGCCCTCTCCTTTATGAATGAATGAATAAGAATTTCAATGCTTTCTTCAAGGAATAATGCTTATTCAAAGTTAGCTAGGAAATTATAATAACTAAAGATATCAAGATATGTGAAAGTTAGGTTGGGTCCCTGAGTTGGTCATCAAATATGATATGGAGATGCTTTGATATTGTAGAATGCCTTCTCTTCCACTATACTCTCATCCCTTGACCTACATGACAATTTTATCTTGCTCTTGGTTCCCCTCATATCTAAATGATCATTCCTTCTTAGTCTTCTGCTACAATTCCATCTATCTTCTTAAACATTGATATCCTCCAAAATTCCATCCAGGTATCTTGACTCTTAACATTTGTGTTTTCTTCAACTCCTATCAGTTCAATTAGCTCTATGCAGATTATTCTAAATTTACATATCCAACATTCTTCTCTCTCCTGAACTCTATTCCTATCTCTCCAACTGCCTGCTGCACATTTTAATACAAATTTCATATCAATATCTTAGACTCAATACATCTAGAATTGATCTTACTCTATATCCTGAAATACCCTTCCCACATGCTTTCCTTTTTTAGTTGAGGATTCCATACTTCTAATTACACAGGTGTAATGGTAATGAGAATTTTAAGATCTTCCCTGCCCCTTGTATTGGCAAGCTAACAGATACTTAGCACTTAGTTTCAAGTTTATAATTGTGTCAAGTATTAAGACCCAGAACTTGCAAATCCCACAGTGGGATGGACTTGTTGATGTAACAGGAAGGGGCAGAACAGAAAGGAGCTAATATATATTAAGAAAAGCCCAAGCTGACAGAGGCCAGAACATCTGGGAATGAGCATCTGGAGGCTGGGCTGCTACTGCTGGAGAGAGAGAGAAGAGAACTGAGAACTGAGAAGAAATGAGAAGAGAAATGAGAACTGAGGACTAAACTGAGAATTGAGAATAACTGAGAAATGAGAATAGAGGAGAACTGGGAGGAGGCATGGCTATGGTATCAGTACTTTGTCTATTTTTATGTTACTTTATCAGATTTGTCTGCTCACAGAGGACAGTGCTATTGTTACAAAAGCCCTGGGACTTTGCTGGGGGTTCAGAAGCCCTGAAAGATCATTTCCTTGTTGTATCTTTACAGAAATCCTGGAAGAGGGTCTTACTGACAATTTCAGAGGTCCTGAGACTACACTGATGATTTGTGTTGATTTCTCAGACCTTGTTATCAGGTCTATGTTGATTTCACAGGCAAAAAGTGAATTGATGAGGATACCAGCAATATGAACGAATGTTGTTGTGACTTCGTTAAGCTTTGTCTTCCCAGGAATAGAAACTGTGAAGGACTTGAGGTGGACCAGACACTGTGAACTTCAATATGGAACAGGAACTGCACAAGAAGCTGGACAAAGAACTGAAAGCTGTCTGCCTTTGAACCCAGGTGGCAGTTAGATAGATCTGGGCAGGAGCTGGGACCATGGAAGAGGAACATGGAAGCTGAGAGCCAGCCTCAAGTCAAGAAAAGACCTACCCTTGGGAATTGAAGGCAAACTGAGAAAATCTTGACTTACTGTGGCCTGAGGGTGGATAACTCTGATGATTATATTTAGTTATTTATTTGCTTTTTGAAGAGCAGTTGGGGTTAAGTGACTTGCCCAAGGTCACAAGGCTAGTTTTTTGTGCTAAGTGTCTGAAGCCAGATTTGAACTCAGGTACTCCTGACTCCAGGCCCGGTCCTTTATTCACTGCACTACCCAGCCGCCCCTCACTGACCATTATATTTAGATGACTGAGTTGAGGACTTCTCCAGTTAAGAAAAAAAAGAACTTTTTGATTGAAAAGATTGAGACAATATGACCTAGGGGTGGAGGACTTTTATCTTTGTCAGTTAAGGAGGCTTGTCTCCTTAAGGATGACTGAATTAAGGACTTACTAAATGAAGCACTTTCTAAATGAATGTCATCTTCTGCTTAAAATTATGCGATCACTTTGGTGAAAACTATGTTGGCTACTTTAGTGATAAGTTGTTAAGTTATAACAGTGGTTCTCGACCTTTCTAATGCTGCAACCTTTAATACTCATATTTGGGTGTATCTGAATGTGGGCAGACTCACCTGGAGATGGATAGAGGAGCAGTGTCTTGGTTCCTAAGACCATAAGAAATATGTGTTTTCTGATGGACTTAGGTGACCACTGTGACCCCTGTGAAATGGTTGTTTGACCCCCAAAGGGGTTGTGACCCACAGTTGAGAAATGCTGAGTTATAACACTGTGAATGCTGTATTTTGATTTTCTGTGAATGTTTTGCCTTAATTTGTTACTGAACAAATAGAGGGTTCGCTATACTGTGTAACCAGAATCTTATAAGCTGTTCACAGCAGCAGTCCTCTGGAAAGCTGCTTGTGCTTGGCTTTACAACAGATTCACAGCCTTTGATTCATCTTTCACCTTTGCCTTTCTACTACTTCACATATCCAATTTCCATGTCCTGTTGATTCTATTTTCATGACATTTCTCTTATCTTCTTTATCCTGAGATTCACACAGTCATGACCCAAGTTTATGCCCTCATAGCTCTTTGCTAGAAGACTAGCTTTTTATTGTCCTGGATACATCTAGTCTTACTTTGTCTCCAAACCATCCTCTGAACAACAGCCAAATTACTATTATTAATACACAGGTCTGAAAATGTCATTTGTCCACTCAAAAAATTCAGTAGTTCCTCATTTCTAGTGTAAAAAATTTTCTTAATGTGTAATATAAAAGTTTGCATCATTTGATTCCCACCTGCCTTTCAAAATATTTCATATCGGTCTTTGTCATGCAATCTGCATTCCAGCCAAACTGTAAAAGTAGGTGCATCAAATGTGGCATGCTATGTATTATCTCCTGGACTTTCAACAGGCTCTCTTCCATGCCTGAAATATACTTCTTTCTCACTTTTATCTCTTAAAATGCTCAGCTTCCTTCAAAGCTCAGGTCAGTTGCTACCTCCTACATGAAACCTCCATGTTGTTAGTGCTTTCCCCAATCTCATCTTGTATTTACTTATCTGAGCACATAATGAATGTTTATATTCACAGTATATTATTCTCAGATATTTTTTGGTAGGGGAGGGAAATTATATCATCCTTTCCTATAAGAATGAAATTGTAAATTGAATAAAAGCCAATACAAGATAAACTTTAAAAAATTTATGAAGAGTATGGTAATTTTTAAAGCTATTTAAGTGGATTTCATTGTAATATTTTTGTATTTGTAGACTCATTTCTGAATAAAATATAAGAGATATGACCATAAAATAATAGTACTTGTTTCTTTTAAACATGCCAAACCTTAACTTCTAAATAATATTTATCTGAAGAATTTATTAGGAACTCCCTCTAGTCAAAATATTTTTGAAAGTTCTTTACTGGAAATGCCCTCATACTCAATTTATAAGTCATTTGTGAGGGGGGGAGGGTAAAAGGTGAAGTGGAGGGCACCTGTAATTTTATAGTATAGTTTCCAAAAAGTAAACTATTTAACATTGTAGATCGTCAACTGTGCTTCCGTTTCAAATCTTAAAATGTAGCTTGGGGTATAGAGAAGCAAAGTACTTTTATCATAATCTTAAGAGCAGTATGTTTTGGAGGCATCAACTAATTTGGTTTCTTTGGACCACACTTGTGATTTTACTGGTTTAGGGACTTCTATTTAAAAAAAAATTCAATGCTGATAGGATTTCCACTCTGCTTTTTATAGTCATAGAGGTTTTCCTAAAAGAAAGAGAGGTTAAATGACTTTGTGAGGCTCATGTAATCAGTATAATTAGGGCGCAAAATTTAAATCCTAGTCAGCCTTCCATTATGGTTGATGATCTATATAATATATCATGTTATCTCGTGGTTATAGGACATGCCAGAAAAAATCACTAACATATATAATTAGACTTTTGATAACTTATGTTTACTCCCTTTAGAAGGAGACAATTCCTTAAGATGTACCTACAGATTTATAGTTTAATTGTGACCTGAATTGATGCAAAGTTTTCATATCAAGGAAATAATAGATTCTCAGGTGCAATGAAAAGCAAACAAATAGAATTTCAGGTTGGTTTCTTCTTTTATTAAATATGTAATCACTTCTTCAAATTCTGTCCTAGAAAGAGTCAACTTTCATCAGCCACTGACCTAGTTCAGTTTCTCATCATTCTTTGTCTAGACTATGCAATAGTCCCCAAATAAGTCTCTCTGATTCAAGTATTTTCTAATTCAAATTCATCCTCTACACAGCTGTGAAGGTGCTTTTCCTAAAGTACAAGATTAAGCACATCCTTCTTCTAGTCAATAAATTCCAGTGGCTCCCTATCACTTTCAAGATCAAATATAAACTCTTCTATTTAACCTTCAGAGCTCTTCACAGTAAGAACCTAACTTACCTTTCCAACATAAGTACATTATTGTTCCCCTTCATGCATTTGGTGGTCCAGTCAAACTACTCTTTTTACTGTTCCTTACACTCAATATTCCATTTTATGACTCCATTCCTTTGTACTTATGGTCCTTTGTGACTTGACTTTCCCTCCTGACCTCTGCCTCAAAGGACTCCATTTTCTTCAATATTCAGTTCAAGTGCCACTTTCATTATCAAGTGCCTTTCCTGATCATTCCATCTACTAGCACTTTCCCCTACAAAATTACCTGTTATCTTTTTTGTTGTTGTTGGGGAGATTGATATTTTGTATTTACATCTATATGTATATCTCTCTTGATAGGTTATAACCTTCTTGAAGGAAGACATTGTTTCACTTTTGACTTTGTATCCCCAGCACTTATGCTTTTGTATCAACTAGTGCATGATACCTGTCATATGGTAAACAGTAAATGAGTGATCAAGAAACTATTTTGTAGAACCTTGATGCCTTAAACCACAAGGATTTTCAGACCAGACTATATGATAGTGACAAATATCAGAAAAATGATTTTTCAATCTAAATCTATTAGGCACTAAAAACACATAAACATACAAATAAAAAAGGAAACTAAATTGAGGGAATTGGAAATCAGGATATCATTGACCATGCCACAGTACTTCTATGATTTGTGAGAACTTGGACTGATAAATGTTCCCAAAAGTGCTATAGCACCAATGTGCAAACTGGACTGGTACCCTGCCAAACATTTTCAGTTCAGTGGATTAGGGATTTGTTTTTTCAGGGAAAATATTTTGGACTGTCAGATGGAAATATTTAAAAGCATAGGAGAAGTTTCTCTTTCATTCTGTTCTGATAGAGCTAGAACATTCCAAATTATGAATTAAGTGAGTAATGCCTACAGAGTATTCATATTACAAAATCAAGAAAAGCAGATATATTGACTTATGATGGTTTTAGATAAAATAAGCAATTATTTCATAGTCTTCAAAGTAGAACAAGGCATGAATGAAACTTACAGTTGCATCTTGGAAGAGGTAACCAGCCATCAAGGGTACATGTTGCCTTGTTTCCAGTTAGCGGTGGGTAAAAACCTTTTTTGCAGTTGTATGAGATTTCATCACTTCCTCTATATTTGTCTTTCTGAGGGTATATATTCCCATTAGCCAACTGTGGGGGATTACACGAGATTTCTAAAAATAAGCATTTCATTAACTCAATTAAGGTATAAAAGCTACTAGTCCATAAAGGTTATGAAATCTACTCAAATAACACAATATATTTTAGTTTCACTTATAAGGATCATTTAAGTTCCTCTTAATTCAGAATGGCTAAGTCATGCTGTATTCCAATAACTCACATGACCTTTCTAAAAATCAATATATATATATATATACCAAAGATAGTATACTAAAGTTCACATCATTTGAATACAGAAAATACATTGAACTTGTTTTTTATGATTAAGATAGTATTTCATAATCTTTCAGTACATCAAAACCAACATTATGAAGAGCATTTTTTTTCACATATTACCACAGTAGAAAAAAATGAATATTTTTAGCTTCTTTCTTGTAGGAAACTCTATTTATTTTTTTACAATTTCAGGTGAATGGAAATTACTTTAATTAAGTCATATTAATGATAGTCTTTCTCTATTTATATCTCAGTCAATACCTTATCTGACCACAGATTCTGGGCGGTTCCGCTTGCTATTTTGATATAATAATGCTGGAAGACTTAGAAGTCTTCTCACATGGTGTAACATGACCCACATACCACACTTAAACTATCTCTTTGAAGCTCACTCCCATGTATGCTATAAGTGCTTAGCTGTTTATCCTCTGTACCTTTTACCTACTAACTATAATTTTGTCTGCTAGAGTAAAGCAGAATAAATCTCTGTCCTCCAAATGAAAATAATTTGAATATTAAAAGACCGCTACCACATACTACTTTGGTTGTTTCTTCTACAAACTAAAGATATTCAGATCCTTTTATGACATAATTGGAATACTCTTCAGTATCCCTACTTGCCCTCCTTTAGATATCCACTCATTTGTCTCTAGCCCTTTTAAAATATGCTGATAAGAAATAACCACAATATTGGAAATTCAGTCTTTCTAGTGAAGACCTCTGTGACCACCCTGACCTAGGCACTACTACACTTGTTTTAATCTTATGGTCATTTTTTAGAAACCACATTGCACAGTTGGTTCATATGAAATATGTGGTCAATTAAAACCCTCCTGTATTTTTCAGATAACCTGCTGTTTCCAAAATCTTGCCCACCTTATACTTTATAGTTTCCTAAACCTCAATGTAGGATTCTATTAGAAGCAAAACATTGTGGGGGTGGGGGTGGGGGTGGGGGTGGGGAAGGAACTAGGAGACTTGAATTCTCTTTGTATCTTTCATTAAAGAACTGCATGATATTAAGTAAGTCCTTCAATGTCTCTAGCTCCAGGTTTCCTTACTGCAAAATAAGGAGGTTGGACTGGGTGATCTTCAAAGTCCTCTCCACTTCAGTGATTTATTACTGACAGAGCTCATCTTACTGGTTTCAAGTATGTCAAGTTAACAACCATTCTGTTGGGAGGAGGCAAGAATTCTTTAAAAAGCAAGTAAACATGCAATTAATTGATTATATAAATATGATGAGATAATAAAGAAGCAAAATTTGACCTCTACAAGACATAACTGGAATCCAGCCATTTTTAGTGCAAGTGGCATCTCCTCGTTCGCTATATGCAAAACCTGGATTACATTTATATTGTAGCCGTTCATTCTCCTTGTAAATTGATTTTGCAGCTAAAAGATCTCCATTCTCAACGTCTGGTATTTCACATGATATTTCTAGATAAAATTGAGAAAATTGCAAAATGCCTTTTTAAATGACTGGTAAAATAATATTAAATGAAACAGATCATATAAAGAGGTAACATTGGAAAGAAAAAATAATATTTTATCTGAACAAAAACACATAAATGCCTTAACATTTTGACAAAATTTATCACATTGCTAAAAGGTTAATTTTAAACTAATTTGTCAGCCTGAAATAAACAGCAGACAGTAATACTCAAATGTGCATATCCTCTGTGATTTTAAAAAAATCAATTAGATTAAAACATATGTGGCTGGTATTATCACTATCAGAAATATGGGGGGTGGAGGGTAGGTAGACATCCAGTGATGCCAATAGCTCTGATGAGGGCAGCAATTTCTCTCTTTTCCTGGGGTCACCTATAGACAACACATAAAATTTGAAAGCAGTAAAACTTTTGGGTTTGTGATGAAATCTTTTTGAAAAATAGAGGAAAGGGGTGAGGGAGGAAAGAGAAAGAACTAGCCAGCTACAGAAGTTAAAGGGAGGAATAGAGAGAGAGACAGAGAGAGAGACAGAGACAGAGAGACAGAGAGGGAAAGAGAGAGAGTCACATGAAAGCTCTGCAAAGCAATGGCATTGTGGGGATATGGCTTCCCCATTTGGGTTTTCATATATGTCTTTGTGTTCCACAATGCTTTGTGTACCTAAAAAAGTTTACGTGTGGACATATGCCATCAAGCTGCCTGAGATCCCACATATGGAGAGCACTAAGAATTTGATGGTGACAACAATGCTGCTGTAGCAAGACTTCTGCAAAAGCTGTCTTTCTTAACAGTTTTTGAAACATTCTTCATTCTTCTGGATGTATTTGTATTAGCTTCACAGGAAGGGCTTATAGGGATATATCACTGCATTGAGATCTAAAACTCATACAAGCTCAAGTCATAAATCATTTATAAGTTATACAACAAGTTATTTAGTGAAAAATTACCATATTTGATTTATATCCATTCCAAATGACTAGAGAGCTAAGAATTTTAGAAAATGTCCAAGGTCTTCAGAAAGCATAGAATAAAAGCTTTACCTCACCATAGTGATTCTCTGTCAGTTTCTTTCCCCATTGCTCACACCTGTTTATTTCTCTCTTTTTTTGAGTTTTAAATTAAATTGGCTGAAAAGGACTAAGTCTTTTATTTATGATTACAGGGAAATAATGGTACAATATTTTATTTAAACATTTTTACTATGGTTGAATTAAATATGCAATTATAATGAAATATCTTCCAAAATAAAGAGAACATTAGCAGCAAAATAACATTTACATAATGGTTAATTTTTTCTATATACTGTATCAACCAATGTGATTTAATGTAGTTGCTAACATCTAAGAGTTTATAACCACAAACTCAAACTCAAAAGTTTTCTATCCTGCCTAAAAGTTGAACACTGGCTAATATTCATACAAAAGAAAAAAGTTTAGTCAACTGATTATTTTGTTTTGTTTACAATTTTCTTGTTAGACTACAGTGAAGAAGGAAGGCTAGTAATACATTTACCATTATTTTAGTTTTCATTATTTTATATACTAATGTTATGTTTCTGTGATGGAGAAGAAGAGCATGCAAGAAATATGGAGTGAAAGTAAGTAGACTTGTTTTCACCTTGTTTTCTTTGAATATGAGATGTCTTTTGGATAGTAAGTCATAGAGAAATAGAATAGAGAAGAAAAGTTCAATATTGGACAGGTAAGTTAGAGAGGGAAAGATCTGCTAGAAGACTACTACCATATTCTAGGTAAGAGGTAATAGTAACCTGAATTATGCTGATGGCATTGGAATGTAAGAGGGCATATTTGCAACAAATATTTTGGAGATATAATTAACTAGGCTTCACAACATATCATATGTGTAGATTACAGTAGCAAGAAGATGAAAATATGTTTGGTTTACATGCATGGACTAAGAGAATTTGAATGCTACTGAGGATCAGAAAGTTACAGAATTTGGAGTCAGGTGGAATGAAGGTTTTCAATTTTAGGTTAATATTGAGGTCCTGGTGAACTCTCACAGTGGTTCTCAACCTTCTTAATGCCACAACCCTTTAATACTCGTTTGTGTGAGCGAATCTGCATGTGGGTGGACCCGCCTAGAGACAGATAGAGGAGTGGCGTCTCCGTTCCTAAGACCGTCAGAAATATGTGTTTTCTGATGGTCTTAGGTGACCTTGTTGGACCCGGAAAGAGATTGTGACCCACAGGTTGAGAACCACTGAAAGGTAAGTGTTCAATAAGTAGTTTGCTAGTACAAATTCAAAACAGACATCAGATAGCATGGTGAATGGAGATTTGGGAACTGATTGCTTATTGGTCATAGATAATCATCTCCATAAGAGAAGATGTAGAAATAGGTAAAAATATAGAAAAAAAACAAACAGAATGAGAACAGAGCCTTTATTAAAGGGAACATGTGGAAGAAAATGAACCAATCAAGAAGACAGAGAAGGACTAGAGAAGTGAAAGAACTAGGAGTACCTCTGGTGAAGGAAATAGAAAATCTCAAGGAGTCAAGAGTTGATCAACATGATTAAATGCTACAAAGATCAAAGAAATGAGGACCAAGAAAAAGTAACTGAATCTAGTGATTAGGAGGTCATTGATAATCTTTGAAGGAGCAATTTTAATAGAGTAATGGAGTTAAAAGCAAGATTTCAAAAGGATATAGAGATAATACATGGTGACATAAGTGAGAGAGTAGTACGCTTTTTCATAAAGAAATTTATCAAGGAAAGGAAGAATAATGAAGGGATGGAAGTTTTATTGAAGAGTAGGGTAGAACTAAGGGAAGGAGAGAGTGAGGGAAGGAAATAGAGTCAGCCAGCAAGAGAAGATAAAAGGAGAGAAATGGAGAGAGAGAGACAGAGACAGAGACAAAGACAGAGACAGAGAGACACATACACACACACACATACAAAGAGAGAAAGAGATTTAAATGAGGATAAGGAAAAAATAAAATAAAATGGAATAGAATATTTTATTTTTACAAAATAAAATATTATAAAATAAAAATAATAATAAAATACAAAATAAAATAAGAAATATATCCTGACATTAAGTTGCTTACAATGTCACTGGGCAGAAAAAAGAATGTCTTTATTGTCATTCAAAATGAAGAGTGATCTTCTGGTAAATTACTTCTTGTAATTGTTGTTAATGAATAGTAGCAAAATCATAAATGTCTAGGTCCAAGTCTTACCATCTTATGAAATATATTTTTTGTATTCTCTTCATCTTATAAACGTAGTCCAAGAAAATATTAAATTATATGATAATGACAAAATGCAAAAGAAGTGAAATAAAAATCAAATTTTCTTACCCACACATTTAGGTTCTTGTTCATTCCAATCACCGTTAGTTGAGCAGTGTATTTCCCGAGGCCCCTGCAGCTTAAAGCCTGGGTTACATTCAAACTGTACTACTTGGCCAAAAGTAAATTCCTGTTCTGGGTCAAATGAACTTGTGGAAATTTTTCCATTTTCTGGTGCTGTCACTGGTGAACACTTAACCACTAAAAACATAAACATACACTTATAGATGTACTTACATAATTTATAATGTCTATTGTAAAAGAAAATTTAATTCTACAGTAAAAATGGGTTTCTAAAAACAAAATTACTTGAACATTTCACTATAAAGATTTTATGATTGATATAAAAGTGATCAATGATGTCTAGTAAATAATAGCACATGCATTTTTCTTGGATCAAATGGCAGTAAGGTTTGCTATTTTTTGCAGTCTTTCTGGCAATAAACAAATATTATCTTGAAGAACTGGCAAAAATGAATATTTGAAGACAGAAAATGAAAAACATTACTAGCAGTCTCAATAAATGCTTACTGATTGCTTATTCTTTATAAAGTAATTATAATCTAGAGAAAGTATCACAAATATCTATAATAATATAGTCTATATGAATGACTTATATTTATAATACTCTTCTTTACCCCATTTAAAAAAATAAAATTATCTGACTGCTATTTTTTAACTTGGGTGCTAGAGGAAAGAGCACTGAATTTTGAGCCAAATAACTTGGATTTAAATGTTACCTCTCATTTCCTATCTATGTGACCTTGGCAGGCTACTTAACCTCTATGGACCACAGTTTCTTCATCTGTAAAATGAAGAGGTTGAACAAGGTGGCCTCTAAGATCTCTTTCAGGACTAAAACTATGATCTATGGTCTACAATAATCTTCAGTGTTCCCAAATGTCTAAGCATAATGGCATTATTCTGACGGCAAATCCTTATTTTGCCTATAGTGATCTTAAGTGGCTGAATTACTAAGGAAAAATAGCTATCTGAGGATTAATTATTTATTATAGCCTATAAACTCAAGCAACAAATAATTTTTAAATTTGTAGGAAAAAAGTTCAATTACTGATTTATAGGAATGTTAAGCATAAGAAAGTATTTTTAAAAATACTCATTAAATTCAATATAAAACGGACTTGTCATACAAATGTACCTTCACAGAAAGGGACATCATTGCTCCATCCATCTGCTTCACATACACGGAAATTAATTGGGCTTGCCAACTGATATCTGCAAATATAAAGCAATTGAAAGCAAAATCATGTTTGTTTATGGTTCAGAACACCTTTGAAGCATCTTTTAAAAAGTTTTGCTACCCCCAAGAAAGTCACTAAACCTCTGAGTGCTGCAAGTAACTCTCTAAGATTATGCCATTTAGAATAAAGACTGATCTTTCCTCACTGGGACCTCCTTTACCCATCAAATTATCCTTACATCTAAACCAAAGATCACAGCTTCCCAACTAAATAAGACTCAATTTCCTAACTTCAGGCACTTGAATAATAAGTATCAGCATAACTAAATTCCAAGTGGTTAATCTATAATCGTTTTCCATGTCAGCATAATTCTTCTGTTTACTTACCTCTAAAAATATTTTTAATCCCATATGAACAAACTTATAAGTTAGAAATATTCAATTTGATTATCTATTCACTCTGACAGCTTTGCTAACATTGTTTAAAATTCTGTACACGTACCCTTCATCACATTTATATACAACCCGTGATCCAAATAAAAACTCAGTGTCTTCCAAAAGTTCAAAAGAACCAAACTGAATATCTCCAGGATGACCACAGGGCTTCCCTAAAATAAAATGACAAAATATAAAATGATGTTATTTTAAAATGAAAATACCTTTTTTTTGCCCTGTATTTGAGTGAGATGGACAATATCTATGTTATGCAAAAACTTCTGTTTTATATTAGATTTACTAGAAATCAGTTTTTACATGGAGGCAGCATCCTTCGAATTTCTCTACAGCCACATACAAGGTATATTATAATAAATATTCTAAGCTTCTTCTGCAAGAATTCAGCAAAATTGTTCCTTTTTAGGAATGTAGCTTTTTGTTTAAAATATTATAATGTTCATACTTTTCAACCTGTTATATAAATTTGCAGTACACATGTAAGTTAACAAAAATTACAGAAAAAAACCAAGAAATACTCACTCATACAAACTCTGGTTGGGTAAAGAGACTCCCATTTTCCATTCTTACATTCCATTACAATACTTCCAAGTGTCCTATATCCAGGTCGACATTTGTAAGTAGCACGTGTACCTTCTTCATATACTGACTCAGACCATGTCCCTGTTAGAATTTCTGTAGATTTTCTTGGTGGACCATCATTACAGTCTGTGTGGGGGAAGAGGGAACAGTGGAATGTCAAGTTTGTTCATTAAAAAAAATAGACTACCATTTTTGAGTTGAAAGAGATCATAGAGCTTCCCCCAATGTACTTATATGTATAAGAAAACTGAGGTCCATAGAGGTAAAGAGAATTGACCAGGGTCAAACAGTTAATAGTAACAGAGTAAGCACCTATGTGATCTGCACACAATACAACACAGTCATTAGAAAAGGGCTTCCTTCAACATGACAGTGAGGACAATGGCTAAAATATATAAAGTACTTTAAGGTTTGCAACTCATTTGATCTTCATAAATCTAAATCTTGTGTAATCCTGATTGTGTTTCTACAATACTTGAATTGTTTCTTTCTGGCTGCTTGCAATATTTTCTTCTTGATCATGGTACTCTGGAATTTGGTTATAATATTCCTAGGAGTTTTCCTTTTGGGATCTCCTTGAGGAGTTGATTTGTAGATTCTTTATTTCTGTTTTACCTTCTGGTTCTGGAATATCAGGGCAGTTTTCCTTGATAATTTCTTGAAAGGTGATGTCTCAGCTCTTTTTTTTTATCATGACTTTCGGGTAGTCTAACAATTCTTAAATTATCTCTCCTGTATCTATTTTCTAGGTCAGTTGTTTTTCCAGTGAGATGTTTCACAATGTCTTCTGTTTTTTCATTCTTTTGATTTTGTTTTATAATTTCTTAATTTCTCATAAAGTCATTAGCTTCTATTTGCTCCATTCTAATTTTTAAGGGATTACTTTCTTCACTGAGCTTTTCAATTTTCTTTCCCATTTAGTCAATTCTGCTTTTTAAGGTATTCTTCTCTTCATTGACTTTTTTCTTCTGCCATTTACATTAGTCTAATTTTTAAGACATTATTTTCTTCTGTATTTTGGGGTCTCCTTTATCAAGCTGTTGATTCATTTTTTGTGATTTTCTTGCATCACTCTCATTTCTCTTCTGAATTTTTCCTCTACTTTTCTTACTTGATTTTGAAAAGCCTTTTTGAACTCTTCCATGGCCTCCATATTTTTCTTAGAGGCTTTTGGTGTAGGAGCTTTGACTTTGTTGTCTCCTGATTACATGTTTTGATTTCTTTGTCACAAAAGTAAGATTCTATAGTCTGATTTTCACCTGCTGTTGACTCATTTTCTCAGACAATTACTTGATTTTTAACTCTTTGTTAAGGTTGAACTCTGTCTGTAGTGTGGAGGGTGTACTGCCCTATGCTTGAAGGGTTTTGTGCAGCTCCTTTCAGAGGTACTTCTAGGGACCTGTAAATTTTCAGTTCTTCCAAGGTGGTATGATCAAAGGAGAGGTGTTTATTCCTCTTCTAGCCTGTGGTCTGATCTGTGAGTGACCACAAACACTCTTTTATGCCTTTGAACTATATGAAGGATTCCCTCTCCACTGTCACCACAAGCTCTGCAACACCAGTGTTCCTCCTCACCCCAGGACTGCCACCTAGGACTTTGACCCAGATCCAGGTATGGATAAAGCAAGAAAATCACCAGCAAAGAGATCCCTGCAATCTACATCTGATAAGCAGCTCAATCCCCCCACAGTCTATAGGCCAAGAATTCCAGAAGGAGCTATTGCTGCTACCACCCTGGATCTGGGGCCTGACCTCATCTTCTTTCACCCAGGTCTCACAGACTTTTTCTACTGCTCTTTTAAGTTGTCTTTGGTGTTTGTGGGTTGAGAGTCTGGAAACCACCACAGTTGCCAGTGATTCAGTGCCCTGAGTTCAGCTCCAGCCCCATTTATGCCAGTGTGGCCCTCATTGTACTGTGCTCCTCTCTCAGACTGGTGCAATAGACCTTTCCTGTCAGCCTTCTAGGTTGTCTTGGGCTGGAAATTTGTTTCACTCTGTCATTTTGTGGGTTTTGCTGCTCTAGAATTTGTTTAGAGTCATTTTTTACAGGTATTTGGATGAGTTTAGGGGAGAGAGCTCAAGCAAGTCTCTGCTTTTACTCCACCATCTTGGCTCTACTCCTCCTAAAATAATATTTTTAAAGTTCTTTGCAAACCTCAAAATGTAATGTAAATGCTAGCTATTATTTTAACATCATTACTAATATTTGACTAAATTATTAATTATGAGAACACAATCATACTCAAGTGAATAATAAAACCAATAATAAAACCAAAAATAAAAAAAACCAATAATGTTCAAAGGAGCAGCAATCCCTAAACAAGCAAATTTAATTAATCTTAAATACAAGATACTCAAAGAAAACTTAAAGATCATGAGCCAGAAGAATATGTGTTTTTTAAAAATCCTGAATGCTTCAGTATAGGAAATAATATTAAAATACTGCAAAGAACTTTTGAATACATAAAATAAATCACCAATCAAAAGAATATAAAATTTAACTCCAAGAAAAATAATGTGCCTCAGATGCTAACACACACATACACACAGTAGACAAACATAACAATTTCAATGAAAAGCAACACATTCTGCAGATGAAGAGACCTAAAAATGTAAACAAAAGGAAATTCAAGTAACACAAGACTATTCTGTATATTCACCAGAAATCACAGAAGGGAATGGAATAATATAGTTAAATAAAAAAGGAATTCAAAAATGCAACCCCAAATGACCTGCAAATCTGAATTTAGTTATCAGTGATAAAAGACAAATATTCAACAAGAGAGCCTGTTTAGGGGCATCTAGGTGAAGTAGTGAATAGAGCACCAGCCCTAGAGTCAAGAAGACCTGAGTTCAAACCTGGCCTCTGACACTTAACACAATACTAGCTGTGTGACCTTGAGTGAGTCACTTAACCCCAATTGCCCTATCTTCCTCCCTCCAAAAAAGCAAAAACAAAAATTTTAAAAGACAGCCTTTTAAAGTCTTCCTTTGAAAAAGAAATGGGAGCAGATTATTTGATTTGCAAACATCATAAACCATGGAAACAAATAAATGTAAATACATAAAATTTACCAAAGAAAGAAGAAGTGAAGAAATAAATTGCCCCATGTACAGAGATCATTAAAAGAAAAAAAAAGCAGAATGAGATCAACATGGGAACAGGTGATTAAAAGCACAGAAACACCAGAGGTATCATTAAGAGATTTCTATCTAAAAGTTTACAGGGGAGTAAAAATAAATGTGAAATTTAAGGAACGGAAGAATAGATAGTGGAAGAAAAAGACTGAAACACAAAAGACTAAACTCCACAACCTCACGTATATGTGAATTGATGTATTGGGGTTTGAGGACTAAATTGCAGAATGGGATCACATATAAAGAATTGAGAGGTGATAGAGAATAGAAAGCAATATGTAGTGTTGAGGAATGAAGTCCATGAGTAAACCATGGAGGGAGGATAATTTCTGTACTTTCTCAGAAAAGAAGTTAGAAGGAGAATAGGTGAGGTGACAAAGACAGGGACTGAAACAGCGGAGAAGGGGAGAAAGAACCCTAATGAACAGAACTAGATAGTTCTACTATAAAGCACACCCATGGAGGGAGAGCTATATCCTGTTCTTATAGATAGGGCACTTAGAAAGGATCTGATGAGCAAAGATTTGTACATAGGAAGCCTTCTTCCTCTGAGACTGCTCTACCTCCAAAGACAATATCTTGCCTGAGGAAAAGGGAAATTAGAGTTCTTGGGCACAACTGGCATCTCTAAAGGTGGAAGGACATTGACCTAATGAGGAGATTATATTGCAAATAGGAGAGAAATGTGAGACATTCAACATGAAAAGCAATTGACCTGGAAAATAGGGCATAATCTAAAAATTATTGGACTATCAGGAAACATTATCAGAAAAAAAGTCTGGATAACATATTTTTTAAAATTATAGTTGAAAATTGACCAGAACTCTTAGAAACAGAGGAAAAAGAAAAGCTAGGAAAAAACCCCTGCTTTTGCCTCCAGAAGGACACTCCAAAACAAAAACTCCCAATAACATCAGACTTAAAATTCAGCTTCAGCCAAGATGGTGGCATAGAAGCAGCAAGGTCCCGCAGCTCCCACACCGCCACCCTAAACACCCCAAAATATGAGCCCAGACAAATTCTAGGACTCTCAGACTCACAAAAATACAGAAAACACATCTCTTGCTGAAGGCAGCTGAGTAGGAGGGCCTCATCGTGGCAACCGGGAGCAGAGGCTGGCCCAGCCTGAAGTCAAGACCGCGGCCAGGCCCGGGGTTGTAGGAAGGAGCTGAGCTGAGCCAAGCCAAGCCACACCACAGCCAGTCTTCAGGAGAGAAGATCTACAGCCTCCAGCAAATCCACATCTACCAAGGCATGAGGAACGGGGTCTGGAGAGGGGCAGCTTGGTGGGAGGGGCTTGTCTAGCAGGCAGGCAGGTGGGGAGCAGAGAGCAGCCTGGCCCAAAACCGCAGCCACTGCCAGGCCAGGCCCCAGGGCGGCCAGGAGGAACCGAGCCCCACAAGTCGCAGCTTGAGTCTACTTCAGAGAAGATCTATTGCACCTGAGGGAATCTTCACATCCACCAAACCAGGATTAGACAGTCAGTGAAAGTGAAGCTTTTGAAACATAATTTGGGGTAGGAAAAGCATTTTGGCCAATCTGCCCCTGGAGCAAGGAAGCAGTGGGGGAAGGGAACTGCTGCCGCGGCCCCCACTGGGCTGCTTCAGAGCCCCTGGCCTGCGGACTCCACAAGGGGACTGAATTGATTGATCAGGGCCAAGTGCTCTTGTGTTGAGTGGCCTGGATCTGGATTGTGGTCTTGGATGGTGGTCCTGGGGTGCACTTTCAGCAAGCCAAAGCTAGGGGGGGCTACAACACCCCCCTAATAGCTCTGGCCGCTGTGAAAACCCCAACAATTTGGAACACAGCTTTCCCCCCTGGAAGCTGAGTTTCACAGAGCTAAAAAAAAAACAACCAATTAACAGAATGGCCAACATGAGGAAAAGGAAGCAAAATAAAAACAGCAATAAAACTCTAGAATCCTTTTTTGTGGACAAAAAGGATCAAAGCATGGAACGGGAGGAAGA
>CM053593.1:78760148-78795501 GCA_028646575.1 Pseudocheirus occidentalis | reverse complement strand
GAGGGATAAGAAGGAGAGACAGATGATCAGTCACAATATGTCCACTGTGAAGATGTCCCATATAATTACACATCCATAGCCTGTATTGAACTGAGTGTCCTTCCAGTAGGGGTGGGTGACAAGGGAGGAATCGAAAGAATCTAGAATTTAAAGTTCTGCAATACCTGAAACTAGGAATTAAGATATATGGGGGCTGACAGGGAGCCCCTCCCTGTCCTACCAGAAAATAAGAGAGCAGAGCTGGGGAGGGGCTTTACAGTGGGATTGCTGTTTTAGGGTAGGGGCAGGGGCAAGACAGGGAGAAAATGTGTAATTCAAAAATGTAATGAAAATGAATAATGTAAACAAGAAAACAAATGAAAACTAAATTTAAAAAAACATTGAAAGAGTAATTTCAGTACAGTAATGGGGTTTGAAGTCAGATTACAAGGCTTAAGGAGGAAATGGAAAATTGGGAAGTAAAAGTAATTAAGAATAGACTTTCTAGGAAAGTAAGAATGAAATAGAGGAAATATATAAACCAACAACTTAAGGAGATAAAAGGAGTAATGGAAGGACATACTATATATGCATATGCATGTACACATACATGCACATATATAATACATGTATATAATTTCTTATGACTATATTTCATTCCAACGTTAATTCTACCTTTTAGAATGCTCTCTTCCTCAGAAGCTCCACTCAAATGACAGTTTCATAGCACAATAGTATTACATCACATTCACATGTCATATTTTTTTAACCATTTCCCAACCATTCCCCAAACCATTCAGTTTCTAATTCCTTGCCAACACAAATGAAAAAAAAAAACTTTTCAAATTAAATACAACTTTTTAAAAATTTTAGTATGTGTAGACATAATTTATTCTGTCAACAAGCATTTATAGCAAACTACAGTCCTTTGTACTTTTGAATTATTTCCTATTTTCAAAAGGACTTGAGGCAAGTGTTTTGCCCATTTTTAAAAATAAAATAGAAGCATTTGTTTTTTTAGGAAACGAAGATCACGAATTACTTTTTTAAAAGCAGCATAATTACCCTAAACTTTGAAACTGATTGAGTTCTACATATTGAGAAAAATAACAGAAAGTAACAGAAACTAGGGATGATTGAAAACAGGATTCAAATTAACCTCCAAGAATTAAATCCCAAAGCTAATTAGCCCCCCAAACCAGGCTTTTTGAAATGTGCCACATAAATGAATCATTTATAACCCTATTATGAATTCTATTAGAAGTATATACTGTCTTTACATGAAGAGAATGAGTTTTTCTAATTCTTAATTGGTTATTCAAGTTCAGACTTTTAACCCTCTTCAATTTAGATTTTAATTTGTCATTCAAAAAACACACATAAATAATATATTTTTTTAAATATAGAAGTTGGATTAATAACACATATATATAACACATATAATGCATTTGATAAGAGTCTATAATCTCCTTTTTTTCTATCAAAGGATACAGAATCTAATTTCATACCTAATAATTATTAAAAAATACAAAAAAATAACTTAACTAAAAAGTTCCTATTAAAATCATGTCACTTGATATTTTGAAAACTTATTTATGTTGGCATTTAATAAATGCTTATTGACTGACTGGTCATAAATTGAATTTAGGTCACTTCCACATATAAAATCTTATTTAACTACAATTAAAAATAATTTACTGAATTCAACTGATTCATATTTTTAGCCTTTCTCCACAAAAAAATCCTGATATCTACTACTCAAGAATAATTTTTTAAAAACTAAAATTTACTAAATTGTTTTTATGTTATTGTTGTTCAATAGTTTTTTGGTTGTGTCCAACTGTCTATGACTCCATTTAGGGGTTTTCTTGGCAAAGATATTGGAATGGTTTGCCATTTCCGTCACCAGTGTGAGGAGAACATGGGTAAGAGACTCTTCCAAGGTCACACAGTTGGTTGGTAAGCATCAAAGATCAGATCTGAACTCATAGGTATTTCTGTTGTTGTTTTTTTGTTGTTTAAGGTTGACTTTAGTGTAATTTTTTATTTTTGCTTTGCTAACAGAAAAGAGGGGAAAAAATTTACCAAATTCAACCTTTAAAATAACTATTTCATAGTATATCACTTATTTCAGTGATTTCCAAATTAAACTTCTTTTTGCCCCTGATGGAAGCTTTGCCTTCTGACTTAAGCAGTCTTAGCAGCTCAGTGACACAGTTGATAAAAGTGTTGGAGTCAGGAGGACCTCAGTTCACATCCAGCCTCAGACAGTTATTAGATGAGTGATCCTGAGCGAATCATATAACTCTGTCTTGCCTCAGTTCCTAATCTGTAAAGTGATTTAGGAAAGAAATGGCAGACCATTTCAGTATCTTTGCTAAGAAAACACCAAAGGGGTCATGAGGAGTCAGAAAAAAGTCAATCAATTCATCAACAACATAGATAGCCTCATGGATAAAGCTCATTTCTTAAAAGCAGTAAATATTATTTCTTTCCTCTTGATCTCTCTTCCCTCACTTTCTTTTCACACCCCCACCCCCACCACATTTTGCATACTTTTACTCCTCTTCCTACAGCTTTCAGAGATGTGTAAAATAAATTTAAGGTGAGAATAGGTTGAATAGGTGTATACCTACGTATTCTCTATAATATAGAGGTATACCATTCTGTCTCTGAAAACTTCCTGTATTGGTTTAATATGTTCTTAATGTTACAGGTTCATTCCTTTGATTAATGCCAGTATCTTTGGGGTAAGTAAGATATTAAGCCATTAATACTTTATTACCAATCAATCAAAGACTAATTAAGCATCTACTATATATAAGGTCCTGGGCTACCATGAATTAGTTTATAATTCCCAGTAATAAAAACCTCAAAGTCCTCAAATAGGAATAAGAATGAAGTTATTGCAATTGTGGTGGGGTGAAGGAAGTCAAATATTCAAGAGCATGAGAAATAGTCCTAAAAAGGATAACAGCTAATACACATCTAGCACTTTTACAGAGTTGAAAGGATCAAATGAGATATTTATAAAGCCTTTTGCAAACCTTCAAGTGATATATAAATACTATCAATAATTTACTACTACTACTATGATGATGACGACTACTACTACTACAACTACTACTGCTACTACTACTACTATTACCACCACCACCACCACCACTAAAAGCTGTTCCAAAGGGTGCTTATGTTTTCCACAAGTACTGGCCCTCCAGAATTCAGCAACAGTAGAGGGTCTGCTCACAAGGGGCTTCAGAGACACCCTAATTAGATCCCTGGCCTTGAGGCACTAAAGATACTAAGAGGTTAAGAGTTGAATATCTACTCTAGCACCAAGGTGTTTTCTGAGTTTTATTCAGGCCCCAGTCCTTTGGGATGAGGCCACAAGGCTGGAGTGGACCTCAAGATTAAGTTGTCTATTAGAGTCCCTATACCTTCTCCCTCTCTCTGTTTCCTCCCCACTCTCCAGGATTTGGAGTAAGTGGCTCTGACACTTCTCTACCCCTAACTTTGGTGTTCACTCATCATAAGCCTTCTGGGGGGTTAAGGATCTAATCAAATGATTCCCACATTAAGGCCTGGCAGGCAATTTTCCATCTCCTGAGTCCTTCACATCTGCATTACAAGGGAGGTGTCTGCTGAGGAAAAACTACTTGCCCCTTATCCTGATGCTTATTCTCTCATCCTTATTATCCACCTCGGTCTTACAACTCCACATATCATTTGTAGTCCTAGTATTTCTTTATAGTCCATGGAACCCTGGCTCTAACTAAGGCTATCAAACTCTTTTTCAATTTGAATCTCTGCACTTTACACTTGGAAGACGGTGTTTGACAGTGTCAGAAGATGCAGAGAGGTCAAGAAGAATAAGAACTTTTTTTAAAGGCCATTAGATTTGCTAATTAAAAGATCATTAAAATTTTGGAGAAAGTAGCTTTAGTTGAATAATGAAATTGGAAGCTGGATTATAGGGAACCTAAGAAGAGAGTTAGAGGAAAGAGCACCTTTTGTAAAGAGCCTTCTTAAGGAGTTTACAGAAGGGAGAAGAAGAGACCAAGCAAGCATACGTTAAGCCCTTTCTATGGGCCAGGTACTGTGATAAAGCATTTTATAAATATTATCTTACAAAAGGAAGGAAGGATATGGCATATTATCTGTCAGAGGTAGATGGATCAAGAAAGGTTTTTTTTGAAGAAGTAGGAAACAAGAACATTTATCTATAGGCAGTTGGGAAGTAGCCAGTAGACAGGGAGAGATTGAAAATTAGTGATAAGGTGGGGATGATGGAGGAAGCAATCTGTTGGAGAAAATGGGAGAGGAAATAACCTTGACAAGGGTGAGCACCTTATTACTTAAGACAGGAGTGAAACAAGAGGAAGTTGCAGAAGGCATCTGGGTGGGATGAGATGAAAAAGAGGAGAGAATAATAACTCTTGGTGAAATATCTGACAAGGCCCTCAGTTGAGAAGGTAAGGGGAAGAAGTACCACAGGAAGATTGGGGAGGGATTAAAAGGTTTGGAAAAATCAGTGCTAAGTGAAATAGTGACTCAATTAGGGAGATATAAAGAGTTTACTTTTCCACCATTCCTTAAATGTACTTGAAAGCTTTGAAAGCTTGAAAGTGATACTTTTTATGAGGTTTTCCCTAAACTGCTATGTGATAGTATATTCTTCCTCCTCAAATTATAGTCAGTCCTCAAATTTTGAGGAAAAAGGGGATAACATTCCTAGCAAACTACATGAAAGTAAAAAACACAAATACTGATATTTTGAAACTCTAGGAAATAGGACTTAAGTTTGCAAAACCACTAAAAGCAGTAATCTTTGGCTAGAGATTGCTGAAAATACACTTTTCTGAATACAGTACTTTGTAACAAGTAATCAGTTCTAATGATATGCACTTTTCCTAACACAGTAACTATGAAATAACCCATAAAATTCAGTACACACAATAAAATTTTTAACATGTAAAACATTTTTCTGGTTAGCAATTCCCTAGAATCTGTGATCTTTTGTGCTAAAATCTCAATTTTTAAAAAAATTGACTTCAAAGAATATTTACTTTTCAATACACATGAAATTTGCAGTACCATAAATACTATCCTCCTTTTTGCAGATTGAATGAATCATTGATTTGTTAACATCAATTCTGAGGAGATTATGGCTGCAGACATTCTGGCATGAAGTTTATCTAACACCTTTATTTTCTGACTAACATGAATCACTGACTGAACGCTACTTCTTAGAGCCCAAAGGACTTACACTATGATTGTAACATAAAGTTTGAGCTTCAAAGGCAAATAAGGAAAATATGCAACAAATGTACAGGGAACTCTTTAAAACAGTATGGTGAATAAAACCAGTGAAGTACCTACTAAGATACCAGCTGATCCACAAATGGGCACATCACACCATTTGTTTTTTCCCTTTTACTGCAGATATCCTTGAATGTACAGGAACAGTCCTACTATTATCTTGCATGTTATAAGTTCTTTAAAATGTTTGTTCAATTACATTGAACCTTAAGAATTTTATAGTAAAACTTTACTATCCCCATTTCACAGATGAAGAAATTGAAATTTAAAGATGTAAATTGACATCAACTGCATATGACTTTAGAGCTCAAAGGACTTTAGACATTTCCTAGTTCAACCTTCCCATTCTACAGCTGAAGAAACTGAGGCCTGCATTGGTTATGGAATGTGCCCAAAGAACCGTAATATTGTCAAAGATAGGACTGAACCCCAGATTTTTCTGATACCTATACATTACTCTTTGCTTATATGCATGCTTAGATCATGGTACTTCCCTTCAACCAGTCTAATAAAGGCTACATGTGATGGATGCCAAAGAAACAACTCTTTCCATAGGAAAATAAAATTCAATTTTTGGTGTCAGACAAAATAATATCAATTATATTTTTTGCTTTTCTAGTAGCTGTGGTGTGCTACAAAACAAATATCCTTTAAGAGTACATCAGTTTCATTTCTGATATATCAGAAAATTACAGAGATCACTTGGCCACACAGCTGGTAAGTGGTAGAGTCAGAACCCATACTCAGTTCATACAATACAGAATTAGAGGTGGAAAAGATCTTGTCTAATTTCAGCTGTGCCCCTCAAAATTCCTAACAATGTGCCACAGAACTCTGTCTTTTAAAATAAATAGTTATTGTACATTTTATCATCAACTTAGAGGAGTCTTGCACAATTCAAAACCACATCTAATTAAACCATCTTATTTTTACAGATAAGGAAAGTGAGTCCTCATAGAAGCAAAAGAGATTTACCCAAAGTTACATAGATAGTAAATAGAAGAGCTATTATTCTAACTCAGATTCACAAGATCCAGGTTTAAACTCATGCCATCATATCTTTCTGACTCCCTCCTCATTTTCTGCTTTTTTCATTATACTACACTGCTTCTGTGAGTGGAGCATCAATGTGGGGGATACTCGGTCACCATGGAATATTAAGAAGAGGAGAAGAAAGGTACTGAAAGCAGAGTTGGGAAAACAAATCAATTTTTATCCATTTTATAATTTTCTACAGCCATCAATGAATTTATTAGGGATAAACATAAAGGAAGAGAAGAGTACATAGACTTGTGATGGTGATCAAAGGATACCATTTTTTCCAGGATATTAGTCATATATTGGTTGAAAGGAGATTGAAAAAGAGCCAAAAGTTTCCACCATGGAAAATAGAATGTGCAGGATGTGATAGTTTTCCTGTATTTGAAGGCCAACAGTCTTCAAAAATGTGTTTTTCAATGTAACAAATCACAGTGAACCCTCTAGGAGACTGATGATCTGAGTCACCAATATATCTTTGTCTGAACTCAAGGTAAAAATGTGAGTACAGAACAGGGGTCAAAGGTGGAATGGGGCTGATAGGAAGGAATTTCTTAAGAAGTGAAGTACTTAAGAAGAACAAAGATGACAAAATATGGCTTTAAGTAGCAACAGAACCCACTACATAAAAAGTATAATGGCCGTGGAAGAGAAGCATAATTAAAAGCATGACTGTATGTAATAGGAGGCAACAGAGAACAATTGTCTCTACTATTCAGATGTTTACATATGTGATTGTTCTCAGTCCTGAGCAAACTAAGTATTTTGGGTCCCACAGATATACTGTACTGCATCTTCATTTTTCAAAGCTGTTTGTCAAATTCTCACCTGATATTCTTGTTAAGAAAAATATGAAGAAACAGGGGGTGCATGATAGTCCTATAAGATAAATTCACAAAAGTTTGCACTATATTTGCCTAAAGAAATTTCTAACAATGTTCCACAGTTCTCTGCCCTTTACAGGTATTCCATATTTTAACATCAGCAACTTGGAGGAGTCCCTTGTAGTTCAAATGTGTTGGGGGGAGGAAGTGTGGGTGTCTCAAGGTCCTACTCTGTTCAAAACAGTATGTTAGGTGCTAGAAATCTGGTTAACAATGTAGTCCTTATTCTCAAGGAGATTATATTCTATTAGGAGAGATAAGACATGAAAATCAATAAATAAAGCAAAAGATAAAATCTGGTATTTGCACATGATAATGGGCTTTAAGAGAAATTGAAGAGACCTGGTGAGGCTTCATGGTAAATTAATTATTGGTCCTAAATCCAGGCTTTGAAAGAATAAAATAGGGACCTTGGGCAAGTCACTTGACCCCAATGGCCCTATCTTCCCCCCACCAAAAAGCAAAACAACAACAACAAAGAATATAATATATTTCAGGCACAAGGACCATCTTTGCAAATATGTGAAAGCACAATAGGGCAGGATAATACCTTTTATTTCTATAACACTTTTATTCCCAAATGTACATATCGTCATGCCTCCCCTACATACACACCATCCGTTGCAACAAAGATTTTTAAAAGAAAGACAAAAAATAGAGTTTAGCAAAATGAACGTATCACCAGTAACTGACAAAATATATGTGTATACATGCATACATGTATATATATATGATGTGTATATATATATGTATAATATATGCATATTTATATATACATATTTATATATATACACATACATATATATGTACGTACATATATAATATTCCGCATTTTGTAGTCTTTGTCCTTGGCAAAGAAAGGAGGGGGTTAAACATTGGCAACTTTTCTCTAGAGCCAAGATGTATCATTATAATTATGTTTAGTTCAGTTTTTATTGTTGGTGGTGATCAGGCATTATCCCATTTTTGAAAGCATATTGCTACCTTTAACTATGCTAAGCCCTCTCTCTCATGCCTCACATCTAATCAACTAACTTGTACTATTTATTCTACCATGCTCCATATTCTCTATCCCTACCACCTATGAGTATAGATCTTCATTACCTTATAAATAAGTATATAAACATAAAATAATTTTAAAATAAAGACATAATTGAATAATGTTTAAACTCCTTAAGTCTTCCTTAAGGATTCAAGATCCTTCAAAATGTGGCACCACACTACCTGCCTAAACTTTATTCCTATTACTTACTTACCACATACTCTGTCTTCCAGCTTAAATCGAGTTGCCACCTCCTGCACCCCACATTTCACCCCCCCCCATCCCATCCTTAACATGGCTAAAGCTTTCCTGCACTGATTTATTGCTCCCCTCTATTTCCCATGCCTAGGATTTCCAACACTGCCTCACCCACCCCTACAAACATACATGCTGGTTTGTTGAACCCTTTAAAGGATTCAACTCAGCCTTTAAATGAAGAGTTTTTAACCTGGGATCTTTGAACTATAAATATATACATAGAGAGATATTATATAGGTAGCATATTTATCATAATCATAAGAAAATAATAGTCAACATCTATATACTGTTTTAAGGTTTGTAAAACATTCTACATACAGTATCTTATTAGATCATCACAAAAACCTTGGGAGGTAGGTACTAACAGTAAGAAGCTCAGAGTGTGAATTGTTTGCTGTCACACATTTAGTCAGTGCTAGTGGCAGGATCTGAACCCAAATCTCAGTTGACTTCAAATTCAGAACTCTTTATACTACTACATCATAACTTCCTCCTCAAGCATAAAAGATGCTTGATGAAGTTTGATGAAATAGATACATTTAATATTAATCCTAGTTATCTTACATGCACCATCAAAGTAAAGTACCCAAAGGTAAACCCACCAGTTTGCTGTGAAACACTAGAGCTCATCTAAAATATATGTGTGATAAGAAAAATTCATTCATCAATTTTCTCACTATACTGATTCTGTTTTCTTACCAGAATATTACATTCAGTAGAGGATTTTCTTGCAATTCACAATAAAAATAATTCCTTGAAAGGAAGATAATTATGGAATGAAGTTTTCAGTTCATAGACTGAATTTCCTACTAACTTGAATTGATGCTATTTTTATAGAAGTACTATAAGGAAGTACTATAAAGAATTAGAATTATTTTCAAAACACAAAACAAGAGCATTGTAGACAAAAAAAAATACATCAATCTCCAGGCATAGTTACTATCTAGGTAAGCTATCAATCCAGTAATAATAGTATGGGTTTTGTCTCTGACATTTCATGTAAATATCCCCAGAAGAGTAAAAGAATAACTCAGCAAAATAAGGTTTTTTTTAAAGGAATATTTTACTTTATGAATCAAGAAAGAGGATTCTTTAAGAAACTTAGTACTTAAAAAATGACTACTTCAAAAAATAATTTTATGATATTTACATGGAAATTAAAAAATGAAAAGAAACATTTAAATGTGCTATTGAAATAATTAACATTTTAAAATATCCTTATGTGCATGAACTACAGAAATAAACAAGAATGTAATTATAGTCTATAATTTGATCTCTCCCTCCCCCAGAACTTTTCTGTAAAGTATATTAACAAATGTTTCTTAGTTTCCTTAGAAGGAACCAAAATCTTGTCCCTTACCTTGTGCAGCACAGTTAGTCCATAATAGAAGTAAAACAATCTTTACTGGAAATCTCATTTTTTGGACCTGGAAGCAAGATACATTTAGGAACTAGATATTGCTGATAGCATGTAATGTTCTCTTCTGACTGCTCCAAGTGAGATCTTGTTTCAAACAGAAGTTGAAAATATGCTGCCTGAATAAAGTCCACTAACTAAATGTCCCAACTACTAGAAACTGGAGCAAAGCTAGGGAAAACACACACACACACACACACACACACACACACACACACACACCAAGTGCAACCAACAAATATCAAACCACAAAACTCAACACGTTTCCTCTCATTTCTTTCCAGGGTATGAACAGAATAGAATTCTCTGTGTCCTCCCACTCACTGTTAAAGTTGTGACCTCCACTCTGATTTGTCATTAAAAATACAGGCATGTTCTCAGTTGGGTTGCTTTCAAGTTCCTAGATTGTGCAAAGAATCAGTTAAAGAATGTTTTCTGTATGCACCCCACCTCCCATTTACTGAAACTAAACGACTGCTTAATTAAACCTATTCAGAAAGGGGGGCAATAAGAGGAAGAGGGGGGAAGTAAATAGTTACCTTTTTTAAAAAAATCTTTCATTTACAGTACTTCAGATTGACCAATACTTTCACAATCGACTCAGATAACTTGTGTAAACTTTGCAAAGAATGCATTTCTGACCTATCCCGTTGCCTCCTTCTTTTGCAACCCATTAATTTTATTCCCCACCCCAGTAACATTATATTTATTTGTAAAACAACTGATTCCCACGCAGTCCCAGGAAATTGGTATAATAAGCCAAATCATGAAAAATTGAAAATTCAGGGCTACTAAACTTCCCAAACTACAAAAATCTGACAAAACAGGTCTTTTTTCCCTTTTCTCTACTCAGCATAATTTTATCTGCATTTTATTCCCCAAGCCAATGTGCTGTATTTATCTGTTTTTTTTTAAGTTAAGTAAAGTCTTGGATTGGCTATATTACTTGAAGGATGAAATACACACCAGGAAACAAAAGATATCATATGGGAAAGTAAGCCACATTGGAAATCTCAGCCATCATTTGAAATTTTTAAGTAATGTTCTCCAATGACTCCTGTTTTAACATACTATATTCATTCCAACCTTCCATTGACCTTTCTGAAAGTGCCATCTAAGTCTTGCAATTATCTCTAAAGCCAATAGCAGGACTACTTTTATGGACTGAGTCTATCATTCATTCATCCCACAAACTTTTGTAAAGCATTTCCTATGCAAAGATGCATTGTGAATAGAAAATTTACTAAAATGAGGTTGAACTCTAAAGGAATTTACAAGCAATGGCCATAATTGGAATTTGGGTAAATAAAGGGAAGATCACAAGGTCCTTATTTATGATTTTTTTAAGACCCAGTTTTTAACTTTAATAACAACAAGGAATTAGAGTGTTCTCTTGATGCATTTAGCATATTTGTGTATCTTGGAGGAGATTTGGGATGTGAAACAATGTTAAAATTAGAGCAAATATGTTTGATCCTTTATTACAATGCAATTATTTGCTACTTTTTATTTCATCATGTTTCTATGAAACACTCTATTTATCCTTTTTATTCCATTTTATTTTTAAATCTTTTCAAGCATTTATTTTTTTCTGCCTTCCATCACCTCAGTTCATTGAAAAAAAAAGAAAAACAAAAGTCCTGTGAAAGTAAGCATAGTCAAACATAACAAATTTCCATAATGACCATATCCAAAAATATGTCTCATTGTCGATATTAGTTCATCATTTTTCAGTCAAGAGGTAAGTTATAAGTCCTCTGGAGTCATGATTGATCACTGTGTTTATCAGTGTTCACATTAAAAAAAAACCTTATTAGTATAAATTGTTTTTCTTGGTTTTGTCTTTTATTGAATATAATTTTTGTTGCCAATTTCTGCAATTTCTTCTTCAATTTCATGTCTATTCCTGGTTTTCTTCTTACATTGTTGTTGGAGTAGTTTTGGTCTATCCTACTATCTCATAGGGAGAAAGACAAAAAGAAAATATTCTTTAATATTTGATCAATCCTCTCTACCATTCTTTTTGCCATTGTCACCTCTGTCCAACTGGAGCTTTAAAAAACAAAACAAAAATCTCGTTCTTCCCACCTTGTTTCATGGATTGGAACTTTGTGTTATAGCCAGGTTCTGTTACTTCAATCAGGTTTACCAGAAGGCCCATTTTCCTAGCCTATTTTGTCTGGGGTCTTGTTACTATGTTCTTTAGGTACTGAGGGTTAAGAGTCTTCAAGAATCATAAGGACAACTTTGAGTAGAGAGCTGCAGATTTTCAGCAGACTCTATGTGGCCTGATCAAGAGGACATTCTGATGCTGTCTTCCAGGCAATCAGTCCCAATTTGAAGCTAAGCCCCACAATGGCAGACTTACCCCTGAGTGTTGCTCCTAGAAAGAGTAATTGGTCCTAAACCCTTTCGATTATCTGGAAGTTTTAGTAGACTCAGGTTTGAGTCTATGATCTACTTTTGGTATGCTGCTTGCCTAGAACTCTAGGCCTGAGTTTCATTGTAATCTTCATGATCTTGCTTTACTGGACTAGCTAGGAACTCTGGGGGTTGTCTCTGGTACTCCCAGTGTCACTTACCTAAGCTAGATCTCTGGGGACTGAGACATATGGTGACAGCCAATACCAGATCTCCAGATTTCCAGAATTCCTGTCCCAGTCACTTGCCTGTAGGTTGAAATTTCCTTCTTGTGATGGAAAGATGACCCACTGTAATTTCTCCTTCAATTTCATGATGTCTCTTCCTGGTTTTCTTCTTACATTGTTGTTGGAGTAGTTTTGGTCTATCCCACTATCTCACAGGGAGAAAGATAAAAAGAAAAAATTCTTTAAAAAACATTTCAAATACTGCCTTTTATACAAGTAAAAATTAGTTTTCCTATTTGGGTTTATAAAGCAATAGTATTATACCAGGATTCAATAAAGATTCAACCGTGGATTTACTTGTTTCTTTTTTTTTTTTTTTGCTTTTTGGAGGGCAGTTGGGGTTAAGTGATTTGCCCAAGGTCACACGGCTAGTTTTTTTGTGTTAAGTGTCTGAGGCCGGATTTGAACTCAGGTACTCCTCACTCCAGGGCCGGTGCTTTTTCACTACACCAACTAGCCACCCCAATTTACTTCTTTCTTTATTTCTTTTACTTCATGTATTTGAAAAGTAGGAAGTTACATTTTAATAAAAAGATAACTCCCCAATTAAAAAAATAACAATAACTTAACTCTAAATTTCCATTTCTTCAGAAAACCTAGAATTTAATGACACTAATTAATGACTATGCATTACTTAATAAATAAGTCTAGTCTGGAAAACAAAAAAATCAAGATAGTTACTTAGTAAGATATGTTGTTACTGATGATGATGACAATGATGCCCTTATGTTTTCATATTTCTGATACCCTAATGTTTCCAACACTTTGATCCTAGCCCTATACCTGTTAGCTCATTACAGGTTTGCAAATATTGTAAGTAAATAGTAAAATAATAATAGCAGGTTTGAAACTTGTCCTGAATCCTATCAAACAAAGATGGGAAGAATGAAATAACATTGATAATGATGACGATGGTGGTGATAGTTATAGTGGTGGTAGTGATGGTGATGGTGCTGAGAGCATTAACTCAAAGTTATTGTATACTATTTCCCTAACATAACATTGATACCTGAAAAAAAATTAAGAAAATTATCTTTAATTGATATTACCATACAGAATACTCATGCTCTTCAAGGTCTCTACATTATCTAGGTTTACTTAAGATAATTAACGTAGCTAGTAGGAGGACAAGCAAGATGGAAGCTATAGTCAGGATAGATTTTTGTTGTGTAGATCCAGATACTCAACATGGCATACCCATATCAAAGAAGGTGGTATACTCTAAGAGCAAAGAATTGAAATAGCTCGACGGAAATGCAGGATAAGCAAATTTAGAGAATCCACCCAAATGTTCACGTGGACTATCTGTGCCCGACCTATAGTAAAACATTCCTAGCTCATATTGGTCTGATCAGCCACAGTCTAACACACTGAAATTTGTTTCTAGCATAGTGATGTCATTTGGGTCCTCTTCAAGAATGAAGGACAACCAACCAACAAATACATATGCATATTCTTATGCATATCCATATATACATATGTGTGTATATATATATATATATATGTATACATATGCATGTTATTTTTCAAGTTATTAGGCACTTCAGGCTTCTAATCAAGGCACTGCTGAAGTACCACAGAATAGTTAAAGTAGGCCAAGGGCAGACAAGGTAGTATAATATTGTACTTGAAATCAAAAAGACCTGAGTTCAAATACCTCTTTGAACACTAGTTTATATGACCCTGGGCAAGTCACTTAACCATTCTAAGCCTCAGTTTCCTCATCTGTAAAATGAAGGGGTAGACTCTATAACAGTTCTTCTGGAAAGGCTGAGAACTGGCTGCCTTGCAAGTAGGCCCCAGATACTAAGGATCACAGGATTGTATTTCTTCCTGGCATCGTTTTTGCTATAATGGGAATTTTAAGAAACCCTCAAGCTGAGGGGGAGGGGGAGCACACACCACAATGAGGGGGTGGCAGCATTTCTCCCAGCTTTGGAGGACTGGGCACTGGTAGCAGTGATAATGATACTCTTAATTCCTCTCCTCAAACCCACACCTCTTCCTGGGAAACAGAGAGGTGAAAGTTAAGTCTATTCTGTATTGCAAAATGGTGCACTAACAAATGAAGGAACATTGTTAAAGCAGATGACTCACAACCTTGAGGTCAGGGAGTATTTATTTTTGTCTTTGCATCTCCAGGGCCTAGAACAGTGCTTGCAATTAAGAGATGTTTCATATGTATTTCTTAAACATGTAGGATTGAAATCCATGACAAATTTGTCATTCATATGTTAACAGCAGACCATATGAGGTATCTATGATTGAAAACCACAAAGTATGTGACAAGAACCTGTTCCAATCACTACATTTGTCTTTTGGATTTCTTTTATCAGAAACATCAATGCATTATCTATGTTAATTTGACAGTACTAGCTACAAGATCTGGAAACATCAGGGCCAAGTTTGGTTCACTGAAACTCGAGTTTTAAAGTATTGAATATGTGTGAAAAATGGATAGACAATAAGGAACTGAATGGGGAGTAAAATTAGCAGCAGCAATCTTTTTTCTTTTTTGCCTATTATATTCTGGAGATGCAAATGTGTATGAGACAAGGATATTCTGAAGGATTTGTAATTTGTAATCTGGGAAATGGGACATATACATAACAAGGCAAATAATAATAATAGTTAATATTTATGTAGCACTTAATCTGTACCAAACACTCTGAAGTTATTAACTCATTTTATCCTCACAGCCTTGGGAGGTAGGTGCTATTATTCTCTTCATTTTACAGATAAGGAAACTGGGCCAAAAAAGAAGTTAAGTGACTAGCCCAGGGTCACACAACTAGTAAGTGTCTGAGGCTAGATTTGAACTTAGGTCTTCCTAACTCTAGGCCTAGTACTCTACCTACTGTAACACCTAAGATGGTATTTGCTCAGGCTTAAATGAGTGGGAGAGACAAAAAGGACGTTAGGTATACAGAGGAGAAGGGGGAATGCTGGGGTGTAACAGCAATCAGTTTAGAAGATACTTAGCACTTAGTAACTTAGTGCTCTAACACTCTGTTTATTCTGTTTATTCCATTACAAATCAAGGCAAGCATTCACAATATATCACAATATAATATCCACAATATTACATCTTATCACAGAAAATCACAATATGGTGTTCATAACTGCTTAACATTAGAATGACCACACAGTTTTCACTATAGTGGCCACAATATTTAGAACAAGTAACAAAAGAATAATCATCTGGTTTCCCTAAAGGGGAAACCCTCCTCAATCATTTAGTCAGTTCACAATATATCAATCTTCCACTCATGGGGCAACCATGAACTTAATCAGTCACAAAATAATAATCAAACTTCCACTCATGGTGCAACCATTAACTTAATCAATCACTAATCTAGATTCCCAATTATTAAATATCATTAATCACTAGTAGTCATTTAGAAAACCACACAAACCCTCCACCCCTCAGTGTCAAGCAAACCTCAGTTTCATCCAAGGGGAGGCCTTTTCTTCATCTTGACTCTGGGTGGTCTCTCCTGGGTCCCTGGATACCCTTTCATGGTTCCAGCTCCCTCCTGAATCCACCAAATAGTCACCTGGATTCAGAAGCAGACAGCTGCCAAGTTCTCATCCAGTCCTCAGAGGTAGACAGCTCCCAGGTCCTTGTCCAGTCCTCAGGGCAATTCCTGGCACACACTGAAGTTCACAGGGTGCAGCCCATCTCAAACCCTTCACTACTTCTCTTGCCTGGAACTCAAGGATTAGCCAGGCCATGAGTAGATAAAGGCTTATCCTGGTCATGCTTCTTCAGTCCTCCAGCAGTTCAGCTGGCCCTAGGACCATAGGTCCTAGCTGTGTAATCTGAATCTTGAAGGCTGTTTACAGTAGCATTCTTTTGGGAATCTACTGGTGCATGGAGTTACGTGGGATTGTCCAAAAAGACCAGAATTGGGCCAGACTTTAAAAGAAAACAGAATTAGGGTTAGAGAGAGCAGAAGAATAATGTAGGAGAAACAGTTAACAAGTAAGAAGGGTCAACTTTTGATGGACATTGCATGAATATTTAAATTTAGTTCAGTAAGCATTTATTAAGTATTCTTATATGCCTGACACTATGTTAAGTACTGGGAATACAAAGAGATAAGGAAAAACCCTCCTATGCAGAAGCTTACAATTTACCATGATCAATATTCTACATAATGTCGCCCTGGCCAATGCTGTTTTTATAACCATGTCAATACATTTTATCTAAAACCAGTCAATTGGGATAAGCCTGAAGGTCTAACTGAACCCTGCAATATTATTTTCTCTAATAGTATGTTTTCTTAGAGCCAATTCATGATATTAGGCAGGATAGTATTTCAACACTTCAAGGATCTATTATTTGGGCTCCATAAAAGTTTGCGAGTTATGTTATAATCCTTTTATGCCTTGGGAAATAGAATTTAACTTAAAAGATAATGAAAAGACATTCAAAGTTGCTATTTTTTTTTAAAGGGAAGAGGGTAGAACTAGCAGATATATATTGCAAAATGCCTTGATCTAGTGGTTGTGAGAAGACATTAAGAGCAGCTATTCTATGATGACATATGGCATGCTTATCAGTCCGCTAACCTATCGGACCTCTGCCATTTGGAAATTATTTGTCCATCTGCTCAGATAGACACAATTGGTATATTCCGGTTGGAAGTTTTGCTAATGGTATTTGCATCTGACATACCCTTTCAATTTATTCTTTAGATTTATGGCCTACCTTAGTTTTCACAGCTTTGTAAACATATCCCTGTCATAAACAGTGTCTTATCTGACTTCTATGTTTGTATTTAAAGTTTTTTATCTAATCTGATGAAATCTGAATTCATATTCCCTTCCCTACCCAAGCAGGTGCCAACCCTGGATTACCTATGCCTACTATACAAACAGTATTATCTTAAAATATGAACTATTGAATCTTATTGAAATTTTCAATGGATTTAAAAGCCTTAGAAATGAACTTATATAGATCCATAGCACTACAAACTTTTTCTTGAAGTCACCCATCATTGTGCATGGTATAGTGGATATATAGCATCCTTAAAAACTGATATCTGGGTTTGAACTCTGCCTTTGATACATACTGATTATGTGATCCTGGGTAAGTCACTTAATTTTTCATTACTCTGTCTAGGAAACTCTTTCAGATAATGAGTTGATGCAAAGGTGCTAACCAGAGAAGGAGCTTCCTCACCTGAGAATTCCCTTTACTAACGAAATCAGTCCAGTCCAGTCCCTATCCCTGTTCTTCTTCCTAATGCCCATGAATTATATGATTAATTGGAATCAGGTAACTACAGAAGCATGGTTTGATTTAATGCTTTTTGTATTTGCATTAAACATTAAAATTTAGTGTTAGTTTTCTCATTTCAAAACTAAAGTTTTAGAAACTTAGACAAATAGTTTACTGAATCATGCCAAATGACTTTAAAAAAATTAATTGTAACATGCCCTCAGGGGTTGAAAGAAAGGTTTAGATGGTCAGTTGTTGAAGGGATCTACGTTCAGGTTTTAGTGGATAAAATCTGAGTCTTTTATCTCAATATATTACTCCAGTGGGCATCACATCAAAGAGGAGGCTCCAGTTTTTAGTTTGATCTCTTATTTAGATGTCTTATTGAATCCTGCTTTTAAAAGAGAAAAAAGAGAAGTTCCCAGCGGGTGAAATATACCTTAAGAAAGACAACCTTTGACTGAAAAGTGGAGATTTTCTCAAATTCACAAAGATCACAAAATGTAATCCTAAAGGAGCTTCCCAAATGACAGATTTGCACAAAGCCCTCTCCTCTTCACCCATCTTGCAGTTAACAGAAAGCGCTGATTTGAAACGCAAGGTATTTCATTTAACCAATAGGGGGAGCACTCCACTAATTCCATGAAAATGCTATCTAGTTTTCTCATTTAAACACTTTTGCAGTCAGTGATATGATTAGAAATAATTTGATCATTGATGTGAAGATGGTCTCCAATTCTTTTCACTTTAAAATATATTAATTTGAATTCTACCCAGAATAAAAGTGTCGTTTATGTAAGTATGAAGACTGGGGTATTACTTCTTGTACATAATTGACCTGAAAAATAAAATGGCCAATTATGTTTTGCTCCACTTCATGCTTCTAAATCTGTCTCAAGAGCTGTCCAAAGTGGGGCATATTTTAATGATGTATTCTATGGATTACAGGGATGAGAATAACTACTGTAATACGAACATCATAGAATGCTTACTTGCCTTATCCAAAATAAAAAAAGGCATTTCTTGGCATTGGAACTAAAGTAACAATTGGCAGTAAGAAATTAATTCTCATATTGTAGTAGCGCACTTAGGTTACAATTTCTCTGCTTTTAGGGAACAATGTTCAAAGCCAAGTGCAACCTATTCTTGAGGATCTAATGGGTGTTGGAGGTTGTTGACAGAAACTTTGAAGTAGCAGTATCTTACTAATAACTAGAACAGAATAAACTTCTGGGCTAAGTGATGCCTGATAAATGTATTTGTTCAATGTTTCTGTCATTTTAAGATCTAACCATCTTAATGATAATAGATGGACACACTATCTCAGTCTTGTGCAAATGGAGCTAGCTACAAACTAAAACTGATTTGGATTGCATGAATGACAAAATTATGTTCTCAATCTAATCTTAACTATGATACATTTATAGATATGAATAAAATGCATATGAAATGTGGAAAGTTGAGAATGCACTAAGATGTCATTTAAAAAAAATAAACGATGTGGCAAAAAAGTTTGTCTAAGTAGTAAACAGACTAACAGATTGCAATGAAAATGATTGAGTAAATCACTTTACATAATTACTTTTTATCTGGTGTAGATTTGCTTATCTACCATCTTCTGAATTAGAATGATACTTCTTTTTTCCCCATAGAAAAAATTTGGGGAAAGAAGATGGGAACTGGATTTGGTCTTATGATTTCATTGAAGGGAAATTCCATTGTGAATACTCCTCCCATTGATGTAAATTAGCAACATATCTATATTATATAGTCCTAAAGATTTGCCTCAGGCACAGAGAAATTACGTAATTTCTTAAAGTCACACAGCTAGTAAGTGTCAGAGACAGGGGTTAAATTCATTTACTTACCTCTCTAGCTAATTTTATAACCAATATTATCATGCTGTTTCTCAACTCCCCTTCTACTCTCCAATGTACTCTCTTAATACTCTCACACTGTTCCTCACTGAGCAAGACATCTTGGTGGGATGTGCTGTTTTTCTGGAATTTGCAGAGCACAGTGAGTGTACATAGTCCCCATCTTGGGGACTAATTTTAAATCTCTGACTAGTCAACTTCTAGGTTATTTCAGTAAGAATCAGAAAGAACCCTTATGAAAGGACTAGCAGAAAGCCTCTGCTCCCTCTGAGTATTAACCGTTATACCTACAATCTCCCAAGCTGCAGGATCACATCTCTAGGCAACAAACCTTCTCTCTACTTATAGCCCTTCAATATAGAACCTTGGAGTTCTGGAAGAAATGTCCCTAAAATCACCTCTCAGAATGTACATAAGCACAGTTTTTCTTCCAGTCACTCACTTCTCTTGCAATATCCCATGGTTGATTGAAGAAAGAGGAGATGGGGAAAGAAAAGAAATTCCTCCTCTCCTTGAAGAATTCTTCATGTGAGTTCTCTAGAACTTAGAACTTCCTTAAGAGCTGAAATCTTTCCCCCAGCTCTCCATTGCATTCTCTGAACCAAAGACTGCCCCTCCTTCCCTACTCCCTTTAAAACTCTGGGTCTCTCCCTTTTGCCTACATAAATGAGTGGGTGGAAATTCTTACTCAAAGGCAAGTCCATTGTCTCCGCCAATCATCAGCCTCATTTCCTGACCCTTTCATATGTAAATTAAACACTCAAACTCTGAAAAGCTTTTTTGCCTCACATCCTTAGAAACTGCAAATGTGCTTATTCCAGATCTGATCCCCTATAATTTTATCAAATGGTTTGGAAGACTCAATTGGTCAGGCTTCCCCGATCAGCACCCTATCTATCTTCTACCCACTACAAAAACATGATGTTAAAGTAAAATGAGTTTCTTTTAGCTTTCACTTCTAGCTTAAAATATACTTTTAAATTCCCATAGACTTTCAACAAACACAGGTGAAACAAAATCTGTATCCAAAAATATCAAATCTTGGAAAGAAATAGCCTAAGGTCTTTTGTTTGGGGCAATAAGCTTACAATTTCTGGCAAATCTCTTGAGCTCAGAAGCTCTGACCTTTAGTGGGCTATGCCAATAGGATGTCAGCACTAAGCTCAGCAACAATATGCTGAGTTCCTGGGAGGAGAGAAGGAATCAGGTTCCCTGAGGAGAGCTGAATTGGTCCAGGTCAGAAATCTCTAATAATGATCAGTAGCAGGATTGCTATAAGTAAACCCGTGTACTTTCAGCCTTAGTGAGATGGGACAACCCAGTGTTAAATAAATGAATGAATGGGTGTGGAGGCAGAGCCAAGATGTCAGTGTAGAAGCAGGAAAACTCCGTGGCTCTCCCCATAACCACCTCAAATAACTATAAAATAAGATTCTAAAGAAACTTTAGAGCTACAGAGTGGAGGAGCCCTGAGTTTTAGCCCCAGGGAGGCCCTATCGTCCTCAGCTGGAGACACTTCAGGAGAGTGGATCACCAATAGCTGTGGCCTTTTACAGAATTATCAACCCATAAATGCAAAAAAGGAAAAAATGAGAGGTCAGTATGGACTTTGGGAACAGGGGGACCAAGAGTGCAGTAAGGTCTCTGCCCCCCAGAAGGGAGAAGCAGCTCAGGTGTGGGGACTGTGCACCCACCTCCACATGGCTGCTTCAGAGCTCCTAGCCAGCAGATTGTAGGGGGACCAAGAGACCATTCTGAGGGGTAATAGCTCTTGATTTAACCTGCTTGGATCTGAATCACCATCTTGAGTGGAGGTTCTGGGGTGTGTGACCAGGTTCCAGAGACTGTGGAGGCTTCAAAAAGTACCTAACTAATAGCTCTGGCAGCTGTGAAAACACCAGCCATTTGGGACAAAGCTCTTATCTCTGGAAGCTCCATTGTGGCAAAAAGTTCATAAGTGAAGTAATTGAGTAGCAATATGAGCAAGCAAAGGAAGCAAAGCAAGCACAGCAATCCAACTTTAGATTCCTTTTTGGGGGAAAAAAAGAATCAAAGCATGGAATAGGAGGAAGAAAACAGTTAACACTCCTGCACCAAAAGCTTCCAAGAGAAATATGAGCAAGTTACAGGCCACAGAGGAGCTTAAGAAGGATTTTGAAAGCCAAATAAGAGAAGTGGAAGAAAAATTAGGAAGACAAATGAGAATGATGCAGGAAAATCTTGAAAAGAGAGTCAACAATCTAACAGAAGAAAATAACACCTTAAAAAAATAGACTAACTCAAATGGCAAAAGAGGCCCAAAAAGCCAATGAAGAAAAGAATGCCTTAAAAAGTCAAATTTGCCAGATGAAAAAAGAATCTCAAAAGCTTTCTGAAGAGAATAATTCCTTCAGAATTAGATTAGAACAAATGGAAGCTAATGAGTTTATGGGAAATCAAGATACTATTAAACAGATCAAAACAAATGGAAAAATAGAAGGCAATGTGAAATATCTCATTGGAAAAACCACTGACATGGAAAATAGATGCAGGAGAGATAATTTAAAAATTATTAGACTACCTGAAAGCCATGATCAAAAAAAGAACCTAGAAATCATACTTCAAGAAATTCTCAAGAAAAATTGCCCTAATGTTTTAGAACTAGAGGCCAAAATAGAAATGGAATGAATTCACTGATCACCTCTTGAAAAAGGACCTGAAAAGAAAACACCTAGGAATATTATAGCCAGGTTCCAGAGTTCCCAGATGAAGGAGAAAATATTACAAGCAGCCAAGAAGAAACAATTTGAATACTGTGGAAACACAATCAGGATAACATAAGAGCTAGCAGCTTCTACATTAAAGGATCAAAGGGCTTGGAATATGATATTCTGGAGATCAAAGGAACTGGGATTAAAACCAAGAATCACCTACCCAGAAAAAGTGAGCATAATGTTTCCGGGGAAAATATAGTCATTCAATGAGGTAGAGAACTTTCAAGCTTTCTTGATGAAAAAACCACAGTTGAACAGAAAATTTGACAATCAGATATGAGAAGCAAGAAAAGCATGAGAAGGTAAACAGGAAAAAGAAATCATAAAGAACTTATCAAGGTTGAACTATTTACATTCTTACATGGAAAAACAATAATTGTAACTTATGAAACTTTTCTCAGTATGAAGATAGGTGAAGGGAATATAAATGCATATATATTTATACATACAGATATGTCTATATAGGAGAGTATATGGGCATATGAATACATATGTGAGTGTGTGTATATGTATACAGGTATACAATACATAGAGGGCACAAGATCAACTGGATAGGAAGGGATGATATTTAAAAAGTGAAATTGAGAGATGAGAGAGGAATATAATGAAAGGAGATGGGGAAAGACAGAATGGGGTAAATTATCACATATAGAAGAGGTAAGGGAAACTGTTGCAATGGAGGGGAAGAGCAGGAAGGCAAAAGGGAATGGGTCAACCTTACTTTCATTGAATTTGGCTTAGGGAGAGAATGACCTACACACCAAATAGGGTATCTCACCCTACAGGAGAGTAGTGGGGAAGGGGATGATAGGGGGGATGATGGAGGGGAGGACGGGTTGTGGGGGATGGTAGTTAGAAGCACATCCTCTTGAAAAGGGACACGGTCAAAGTAGAAAATAGAAAAAGTGGGGGGTGGGAAATATAATCAGTCTTCCACAATATAGCCACTATGAAATGTTTTCTGTAGCTACACATGTACAACTTTTATTGAATTGCTTATTTTCCCAGGAATGGGGGTTGGGGGTGACGAGGGAGGAAGGGAAAGAATCTGGAATCCAAAGTTTTAAAATCAAGCGTTTAAAAATTATTATTATTATTATTATTATTATTATTATTATATGCAACTGGGAAATAAGATATACAGGCAGTGGGGTAAGGAGATCCATCTTGCCCTGCCGGAAAGTGGGAGGAGGCATGGAGGAGGATATAGGAGACAGCAGATTGGGGGGAGGGGGTATACAATGGAATCACTGCTTTGGGAAAGATGGTGAGAAAATTTATAACTCAAAATCTTGTTGAAATGAATGATATAAACTAAAATTAAACATAAAATTTAATTTAAAAAATAAATGAATCAATGAATTAATGAATGAACAAGTGAGTGAATGAATGAATGAATAAACATAGAGAAACAAATTAAAAAATATATATATCTATAGTTCACCATAGAGAGTTTTCTGAGAAAGGTTGTGACTTGGTATTTGAACTGAAGTCTCTTTGATTACAAATCCCCTCTCTCTACCATATTGTCTATCAGTGGTAATGAAAAAGAAAGCACAACTACTTCATGCAATTTTCATGAAATTGCTGCCTATAAATTGATATACTCTGGTGTAATAGAGATTTAAAGATTTTAAGCTAAAAATGTGTAAAACTTGATCTGGGTCTTAAAAGAATATTATGACAGACAAATGAAAAGGAATAAAGAGAGCATTCTAGATATGACAAAAGATATGTAGGTTTCATCAGATTTAGTTTACTCAAAGAAATTTCATCTCTGGGGCCTAGCAAAGTGTAATGGAAGGAAGAGTGGTGCCCATATTGTTTATATAAGAACACAAACAGATGGACTTAAGATTCAGATTGAAACGAGAACTCTGAACAAAGTCCATTTAGGGACTTTAATTGTGAGCTTGGTTATTCCCTGCTTTACTACCACTGGAACCCCATATTTTATATATATATATATATATATATATATATATATATATCAGGTTCATAATGGATCTTGATTTTGTTACCTGCTCAGTATTAAACTTTGCCCTAATCTACTAACAATAGATTTTCATGTACTCTTTAACCACTTATTGTTTAATTAATCAGTTATTATTTAACTAACAGTTTAATTAATCAATTCTTATTCTTGATGACCTTTAGTCTAGCTTGGGTTCTATTTCTTCTTGCAGTATTTATTTAATAAGAGGCTATTATATACCAAGCAATCAATAACCAGAACCCCAGTATAAATTTCTTTGTCCATTTCAGGCAAAGAAATGGAGGACACTGGACCATTTTAGTGAGGGCATCTACCACCATTTCATAACCCTCTTCCTAGAAGAGTGGCAAAGTATGACAAAATTTACCTATACAATTTCCTAGGATTATGGAAGGATAGGAATGATTTGAAAAAAATCTTGATTTTCCCATTAGTTCCATAGTCTGGTTACAGACTTCATAATTTAAATATGTTATGTGACATTATAATGGACCTGAGGATGCCAGGAATTCTAGTTTCTGCTGTGTTACTAATCTTCATTCCTCTTTCAAAGATATATTTATGTATGAACAAATATACAAAGGGAAGCTAAGTGGCCCAATGCCAGGCTTGTAGTCAGGAAGACATCTTCCTGAATTCAAATCTGATGTCAAACACTTAGCAGCCTTGTGACCCTGGGCAAGTCATTTAACTCTGTTTGCCTCAATTTCTCATCTGTAAAATAAACTGAAGAAGGAAATGGCGAACCACTCCTGTATCTTTGGCAAGGAAACCCCTAAATAGAGTCATGAAGAGTCAAACACAACTGAAATGACTTCATAAATATCCAAAACCCTATACACAATAAATTCCCTTACCACAGAGGCTAAGGAGTAATTGTCTCAGAGACAGTCTAATATTCCTCAGACTAAGTACATGAGTTTAACATGACTGATCAAGTAAATTACTGTCTCATCCAAGTAGACCATGACTTCCCCTTTCCCTACCACCAAATTCATCCTCCTCTCACTTCTCTTTCCACCCAGTCCAAGGAAACTATGATGTGAATGTGTATACACACGCATTCACATACATACACATACGTATACACATATACATGTGTATACACACACTTATGTGTGTGCATGCATACAGACATATATATACCTATCCATATGTGTATTTAGTAACAAAAGTTACCAATGCAGTGTATCTATATTTGTGTGTATATATGTGTACATGTGTTTGTGTATATATATATATATACCGCCATGTATACACATATACTTAAGTATGTATATATATATATACATGTATGTATCTATGCATGCTGTTGTATATATAAATGCATATTTATAGAGTACATTATAACAGTGTATATACATATATGCATACATATTGCTGCCTTATATACATATACACGTATACATATACACACATACACACATGCACATGCGCATACATATACACATACAAATACATTTACATTTATATATAAAATCTACTGTTAAAAAGATAGTCCCTGTTCTTAAGGGGCGCAGTCTAACAGGGGCAACAACATGCGAACTGCTAGGTACAAGCTATAAACAAGATAATATACAGAAATAGAAAGGAGGTACTAGCATTAAGGGGGATTAGGAAATGCTTCTTGCAAAGAAGCCAGGGTCCCTAAATAAGGAATGTCATTAGAATGCTGGAATTCTGCAGTGGTATTACACAGCACAAAGAGCATAACTCAGTATTCAAAATCATTCTTATCTGGCTAAAACACTGTCTTTCTACCTATCCCTTGCAGAGAGAGAGAGAGAGAGAAGGAGGGAAACATATAATAAGCACTTACTCAAAGTAAGTGAACCGGGTTATATAAGCTAGTCAGATCCATCTTCATGAACACTGCCAATTTTTCCCTGATGGCACCAGACAAAGGATTAAAGACAGACGTGTGAGTCTAGGAGAGTGATTGCATTTAGGACTATACAAACAGTTTCTCATTCTTCTGGACAACCAATCAATGGGAAAGATAGGAGGCCAAAAGAACTCCTGCCAGAAATTAAGACAGAGGAATTTTCACAGGGCCTGAATCTCTTGGGGTCATTTAAGACATACAAGTGCATATCAGAATTATGGGGACCCAATCAATAAAACAACCAAAGACTCCATGTGGAGAGAAAAATCTCAGGTTCCCATAAGCAAAAGATATCAAAAAAAAAAAAAAAAACCAAGAGATTTAATGAGAGGGCAGCTATTAGGACCTTACTGTGTAAGGAATGTTGAAATTTAGACTGCCCTGGTAGCACTTGAAATAACTGAGTTTATCACTTAATTAGAAAGGCAGGATGGATAGGGGAATTGGCCCTGTGATTTTATAGGTAGAGGTAACTCCCAGATGAGGAAACTCCCTCTACCAACACAGGCTGGCATCTGCTCTGTTACTAATAGGTTTAAAATGTTGTCCAAAACAATGAGAGGTTGAGGCCTGCAGAGAATTAACTTAAAGTCAGGTCTTCCTGGTTCCAAGGCCAATTCTTTACATTGCTAAGTTCCTTCATAGGAAGAATAATTACCTTAAATTTAAAAACCACCAGATGTTTGACATTCCTTCTTCTTGTCATTGAACCCCAGGTAAGCTTTTCTTAATCCGTGACCCTTACTCCCCCTCCTTACAGAGATCTCAGATTGTCCTGGATTTTTCACCCCCTGGTCAGGGCTTTAGAGTTTTGAGGATATATAAAAAATTAATTTGTTACAGATCTTCCAAAAACTCCTATGCTGTGTGGATATTAACTCTGTGATACTTGTACTGAGTAAATATGTTAGAGCCTCCATTTTTTCACAGGGGAACCAGACAATGGGGCAGCACAGTAGCTAGCCAATAGGCAGAACTTCTGATACCCAGGGTTGCTTGACATACCAGTGATCCTTTGTGAAATAAACTTCAGCTAAACTTGGAGATACATGCAACTGCTGAAATGAGTCCTGGCCAACTTAGAATGAAAGGCAAATATCTTGCTTTCTGACATCTGAAGAGAAGCAGTCCTCCTGCTTTCTGGTTTATTGTATTTCAAGATATCCTCTCCCTAGACCCCCACTTCCCACTTGATTTTCCAATTTATCGTGTTTCTCCCTTAATCCTGACTTGTCATAAATATCTCAAAAAAGTCCTAAAAACCTCAAATATTGTATAAATTCCTCACCCTTTCCCATTCCTCTCTGAACAGATGAGAATGTCTTTCTCCAGCTTGCAAGCTTCTTCTCGTCAGGCAATAAATAAATATAGTTGCAATCTTTGTAAACTATCATCAGACTGGTTCATTGTAGGTCCCCCTTTTGGATCTGGGCTTTCTTCCATTTTAGTAGTTCACAAGGGTTATTTTAACATCTGGTTGGGGATTAGCACAATGCCTGACATGTAGTAGTTGCTTAATTAAATGCTTACTGATTTGACTTGCTTAGATACTATTTATCAGCCTTTTCTAATGGGGAAGGTGTTGGCTACTGGTTACCTGGGTAGTTAAGTAGCACTATTATTCACAATATATGCTATAACCATAAATGCTACCTTCCAGGGTCTAAACAATGTAAGGTTCATGAAGCCTCAATTGCTACTTAAACTTATTAGGAACAGAAGGAAATAGAGCTAGTGAGATAACATCCATATTTGTAGTAGGAGAGTCTTATAAACAGCAAATCCTAGCTCATTGGATATTCATCTATCATTGAACCTTTATTGGGAGGTCAGGAAGACCTGACTTCAGATCCAACTTCAGATACTTAATAGCTGTGTGATCCTGGGAAAGTCACTTAGCTCTGTTTGCTTTAGTTTCTAAATCTGTAAAATAAGCGAGAGAAGGAAATGGCAAACGACTCCAGTATCTCTGCCAAGGACACCCCAAGTAGGGTCACAAACAGTGGGACAAAACTGAAATGAGTGAACAACAACAACAAGGCTAATTTGAGATGCCAAAGACCTACTATGTTGCAGGCACCATGCTAAACACTGGGTACACAAATAAAGGAAATGGAAAAAAAAAAACCCACAACTTTTCTCAAGAAGATCACATACTGTTAGGGAGATGGTATGTACATGTATAAATATGTTGGTTGCAAACCTCTGCACTAGTTGTTGCTAAAGCTATTGATGGCTATTCACAGAATGGCTACATTCCTAATAGCTTACAGCACATTCCCAAATGTTAGATAGATCTTTCTATTTCATCCTCAAAGCAATGATGTGGAGGAAAGATTTGTGGAAAGAGCAAATAGCTTCTCAATCCAATCCATTCTGCCTGGATATGGCCTGACTCAGGTAATTTACCCAGCTCAGATAATTTACCCATTGAGATATGGGAAACTGCAAGGTCACTGTGGGGACAACCAGAGGCCATTATTAATAGATATTCAAATGATAAGCCGTTTCAGAGCAAACAACAAGCATTGCTTGATAGAAAAGGAAATCCAAAAGGATCAGAGGGCTTACCTGGAGCAGATGTAAAGTCAAGAGCTTAACGAGTTCTGCACAGAGTTCCATTGCTATCAGAACAGTGATAATGGAGCTCAAAATCAGGTTACAATGAGATGTGCTTGCTTACAAAACTGAAACCTTACTGTTAACTCCATTCACCTAAGCCTTTCTAAGCCGTCACCTGAATTCTTGCAAGTGCAAGAAACTTGCCCAGACAAGAAATCACATCTAAAGGGAACTTCTTCCTTGGTGTTATGTTGTCCCCATTGGTGACTGTCTCACCTAGCTATCTATTTCATGCAGGACCAAACAACAATTCATTTCTCCCCAGACTTCCCAGATGTGCCAATGGTTTCCCCCCCCCCCACCCAGGTGTGTCAATCTTATCATTCTTCCTTCTGCTCTGGAATTTCCATCAGATCACTTTTCCTATTGTTCCTGGAAAGATATGTTAATCCATATCCCAGGCCAAGACTCTTTTATGTGTTTTGTTGTTGTTCCCTTGTCTCAGTCCTGTCTGACTTTTCCCTCTTCCCAACTCCATTTGGGGTTTTCTTGGCAAAGATACTGGAGTGGTTTACCATTTCCAACTGAGACATATAAGGTAAAGTTACTTGCCCAAGGTCACAAAGCCAGTAAGTATTTGAGACTAGGATTGAATTGGGATCTTCTTATTTGTAGGGCTGGTGCTCTAAACACTGGCCCACCTAGCTACCCCCTTTATATACTGTCTTCCCCAATTAGAATATAAACTCCTCTATGATATGGAGGATGTTATCATTGGACTGCCCAGCATGGCAAGCTCTCAGCAAAGAAGGTGCTGTGCCTTATGAACAAAGCAGAATTAAAGTAGCTCAGAAGAAAGGTGCAATGCATAACCTCAGATGTTCACATGGACAATTTGTGCTGAACTTGGAGCAGAGCATTTCAATCTCATATTGGTTTAATCAGCCATAGCCAGATATACTATAACTTGATACTAACATAGTGATGTCATTTTGGACATCAAAAGGATAACAATCAATACTGAGGAAAGATAACAACTTGAAATAAAAGTTTTTCATCCATTCATTCAATGAGCTCAGCCTCAGAGGAGGGACAAAGAGGTTACTCAAAGGAGTAACCAGCACAATGAAGTTACTCATTGGTGGTTACATCATCCCCTCCTTTTAAGTAGTCTCTTTTTTCTCCCCTCTCAATTTGCTAAGTTCTTTTCTATCTTTTCTTTTATGAAAACTGGTCCTCAAGGCAGTAAGCAATATGCACAGGGTAAGAGTATTAACCTGAAATTTTTAATGAAAAAATTAATACAATGGAATGGAGGTCTTTTATCAGGGTAGAGGAGTTGCAGTCTGGGGTATCACACAGCAAGTGCTGGAGTACCCAAGGAGGGAGGCTGGGAACAGGGTTTATCTAGAGTACCAAGGCAGAGAGAACTGCTAAGGTGCAGGATCTGGGAACCCCTTTGAGCTCTCCTTGAATCTTCAGACATAGGGCGCTTGCCTGAGGCCATGGGCCTTAAGTTTTGGCTCTGCCCAGGTCTTTGGCCCTCCTTTGTCCCTCATTTTCCCACCCTTGATCCTCCTGGGCCCAAATATATTACATCCTTGAACTGGCCTAGCCCACCATTTTCTATCCTGTCCAGGTAGCCTCCAGCAACTTCCCCCCTTTAATTACTCATTACTGGAGTCTGACCTCATCTGACTCCTGAAGACCCTCCCCAAAGTCCTCCTCTAGACCACTCCTAGATTCCTCCCACAATCTTTCTGTATATAAAACCCTATCTTGCCTCCATGTGTGTGAAAGTGCCATAGAATTTTCCAATATAAGCCTTACAGACACCGAGGCTCCTTAAGTGTGTACCCAATATGGAGAACTTTTAATAAATTTTGCTTTTCTTTGTCTGAGAGAAGACTTGAGTTGAATACATTTGGCAGGACTTGGCATGTTGGTATTTTGGGGTCTGGAGCACCCCTAACCCTAAGTAACCTTGAGCACTTCAAGAATGACTGGGTTGCCAGTGTAACTCTTGTTTTCATCAGATAATTTGTTTTGTATACCAGAATAAGACGCATACTTTGTTCCATCATTGTGGTTCTAAGGCCTACCATCTTCAGAAGGCAAATGTGCATATCCTGCAAAATGCAAGAAAAAGTATAATTGGAGTGCCAAGGCTAAGCAATGAAAATACCACTGGTACTGGACAAATGAGAAACCTAAAAACTATCGCCGATTGAGTATATCTTTACTTTCCACTTTTAATCAGGACTTTTTTGATCTCCAGTGGTTAGTGCTCTCTATAATTAAATTCTATAAATTTTGTATTTAGTAGTCTATATTTTATTTCTCCCTAGTAAGTTATTTAAATAGGTTATTTTTTAAAAGTTTTTATATAGTATATTTATGCTCTAATGAAAAATCCAAATTATCTTAATGGATAGACATGATCCATAGCACCTTTTATTCCTTCTTTTTGCCAACACAGACATTTGCTCTTAAATTGTTAAAAAGAAAATCCTGGTCCAGGCCTACCCCTGGTCATTTAAAAGCAAATTTAGGAAATAAGACAAAAGGAATATATTGGCCTGTTGAGGTTTAGGGTTAGGGGTGCTCAAGACCCCCAAATATCAACACACCAGGTTCTGCTGTGCTGCAGCTAGCAAGTTTGGGCCTAGCTACCAGCTGAGTGAAATAAAAGGACAGAGAGAGAGAGAGAGTTTCTAGCTGAAATAAGAAAGAGGGAGAGAGACAGGGATGTATTCCATAGTCTGTTTATTGCAGACCTATTTCATACAGAGCCAAAGATACATGGAAGATACAAGGTTTATATACCCTTAGCAGAATGCAAGGAACCACCCTTGGTCTCTCTCTTTCTCTACCCCAACCCAAAGCCAATTGCTCCTTAAGCTCTTTATCCTGGGACCATGTCCAGAGGCACAAACAAGGTGTTACAATCAAGACTTGCAAATTAACTCGGTACTTTCTTTAGATTGAGAGCATCCACTCAACAAGATTATACTTTTCTTGCATATCTGCCTAATGACCTTTGTAGAACTGGGGAGCTAATGTGGCCAAGAACCCTGAAAGTCTTGGCCTACAACACTGCTGAATGAATTTGACTCAAGTCTTCTCTCAGCCAAAGCAAAGCAAAGTTTATTAAAGATTTGCCATAATGGGTAGACTCTTAAGGAACCTAAGTATCTGTGAAAATTGTATTGACAAGCAGGCCAGAATAATCTGACACAAAGTAAATCTGCTCTAGGTTACTCTCAGCCCCTTCATGGAGACAAGATGAATCTTATAAACAGAAAAATTGTGGGAGGATGTAGGGGTGGTCTAAAGGAGGAGTTTGGGGAAGCTTTTGAGGAGGAGTCTAAGGAGGATCTTTGATGGAACTGTGCTCAGACTCCAGGAATGGGATTAAGGGTGGGAAATAGCTGAAAGCTACCTGGAGATGATAGACAGTGAAAGGCTATTGTTCTGCTTAGACTTGGGTGGAGATATATTCTTTTGTCTAGATGGCCTAAAGCTGGGGGTAATCTGGTATAGAGATATTTTCTTGGGTCCAGGGATGAGGGAGTGATGACATCACCACCCCCCTCCCCCCCTAGGAAAGGGTATGTAAACAGTATACCCTAAGCCCAAACCCCGAAAACAGGTCTGGCACAAATATTCCATGTCATGCATCATACCTTTCTTTTAAGCTACTTTGATTCTGCTTTTTTTTTTAACTTGAAAAGATCATATACCAAATTTATTGCAAAAAGACCCACAATCCTAGCAGTTGCATTATCGATAGGATTTCTGGTAGTGAGCCTGGGCTCCAGGGCTGCCAAACTTCTTGGATTTGCAGTGCCAGAGATCAGCCACCAGTAGAGTTCGGGCATATTGGATAAGGATTTCTTTTTTATTTCCTTCTTAGAGGCCTAATCCACATATTTCTGGTAATAGACCACCAGAGTTTTGGAGATGGACTGGCAGATAGCATAAATCTGGCCACTCTTCCTTTCACATGGACCTGGGTATCTACTCCAGCAAAACATTCCTTGCCTAATATGAAGACAGGCTCGAGCAGCTTGTACTGCAGGGTTTGAGGTTCAATCGTTTCCAGTGGTCGCCCATTCACCTTGATCAGTCCATTGCCTCTCTTGCAGTGAGCCACAGCTGTAGCTGTTTTCTTTCATCCCAAGACCTGGACAGACTGGAGCAGCCCCTTGGTCTGCATGCTACTAGCGGGTGCAGGCCCAGAACCGGGCTGGAGGCGGAGGAAGCATGGAGAAGGGGGTGGTGGCAGTGGGGGAAAACCAAGGCTGGAGCTCCTCACCTGGACAGCACGGAAGCATGAAAGGATGATTCTGCTTTGTTCACAGAGCATAGCACCTTCTTTGCTAAGAGCATACCATGCTGGGAAACTGGGGAAGACAACACATAAGGGAGGTTAGCTATGTGGGGCAGTGGATAGAGCACCATCTCTGCAGACAGGGACACCTCAGTTCCAAACTGCAGCTCCCATGCCTGGATGCATATATGCTGCCAGGTTCTAGAGAATTAAACACTAGTGCAACCTGTTTGTCTTTTTAAGAAGACCTCTGAAGGTTGATAAAGTGTAAGCCAATCCTGATCAGTAGACCTTTCAATGAGGACAGGAATCAGTGTGGCCTGGGAACCAAAACAATGAAGAGGGTCAACATAAAATGTAGAGGTATAGGGTTAGGGGTGCTCAAGATCCCAAAATACCAACACGGTAGGTCCTGCCAAATGAATTCCACTCAAGTCTTCTCTCAGCCAAAGAAAAGCAAAGTTTATTAAAAGTTCACCATAATGGGTAGACTCTTAAGGAGCCTCAGTATCTGTGAGGCTTGCATTGGACAAGAGGACTAGAACAATTTGACACAGAGTGAGTCTGTGCTAGATCATTCTCTGGTACTCTCACACCTTGAGGAGGCAAGATGGGGTCTTATATACAGAAAGATTGTGGGAGGATTTTAGGGATTGTCTAGAAGAGGGGGTTGCAGAGGGTTTTCAGGAGGAGTCAAATGAGGTCAGACTCCAGTGATGAGAGATTAAGGTAGGAAGTAGCTGGAGGCTACCTGGAGATGAGACTATGGGGGGTTTGGGAGAATCAAGCATGGGAAGTTGCTGGACAAAGGAGGGCTAGGCTAGTAACAGAGATTTGGGCCTAGTTATAATGAAAGGCTTATGGCCTCAGGAAAATGCCTTATCAAATGGGAAGATTCAATTAGGGTTCAAGGGGGTTCCCAGAGCCTGTACTTCATCACACTGACTCCGTCTTTGTACAGCATTCATTCTGTTCTTGTGTTCCTTTCTCTGTTTTGTTGATGTCTTTTTTACCCCCTCATATATGCTGTCCCTTTCAAGTCTGGTTTTTAATTTTTCTTTAGACAGTCAAAGGGATTATTTATCAAGCCAAAACCTGTATTTTTGCCACTACCAAATAAATTCTGAATCCAAAGACAAAAATGACATCTGGAATTGTTTTGTACATCTTGGCCAATTTTCCTCAAATTTTAGTCTTGGACATTGTGGCCTTTCCAGGATGGAGAACATCTATAACCATCTGCTTACATTACAGAAGTCAGTTTGTCATGAACTTCCTGGTTCTGATGGTCCCAGTGATGTTCATAGTGGTGGCTGACTCCTGGAGCAGGAGGAGAGAAAATATGAAAACTAAAGGAAAAAGTCTCTAGTGGTAAAGTTTCAGGCCCTAGTAAGTTGAAAGGGATGAGATTTGAGAAGTTTTCTAGAACGTTTGAAATCACATCATACTGTTGAGGTTTAGATGGGCCAGGACCCCGAAAGAGAAGCACCCAGAACCTTCCTGAATGAATTTGACCCAAAGCTTATTTCAGCCAAAGAAAAACAAAAGATCCTCCATACTGACAAGACTCTTATGGAATCTAAGGATTTGTATCACCAATACAAGCAGATTGAATCTGAACACTTTAATGGAAACAAGATGGATCTTACATACAGAAAGACTGTGGAAGGGATTAAGGTCAAGTAGGCAGGGGTGACTAGAAGAGGGGTCTAGCGAGAATCTCAATGGGAGTGGCCAGTAGGTTGGGGTGCCCAGACCAAGAGAATGGGGTCTTAGATTGGATCAAGGATGGGAAGTAGATTAAGGCAATCAGGAGGTAACTGTGAAGGGCTGACCTAAGTAAAAGGTAACAGAGAATTGGGCATAGTGATAATGAGGGGCTGATGAGGTGTAGGCTCTGGGACCTCCTCCCTCTTTTTGAGCTCTCCCTGATTCTTTGAGGTACAGGCTCTGGGAAAGTAAACCTTTCCAGGGCAGACATTTGCCTGTGGTCATGAGCCTTAAGTTGTGGCTCTACCCAAGTCTTTAGCCCCCTTTGTTCCAATAGTTTCCCACCCTTGAAGTGGCCTGGCTCACCATTGTCTATGGTCTCCAGGTAGCCTCCAGCAACTTCCCACCCTTAAGCACTCATTACT
>CM053593.1:78699809-78759648 GCA_028646575.1 Pseudocheirus occidentalis | reverse complement strand
CCCAAGTCTTTAGCCCCCTTTGTTCCAATAGTTTCCCACCCTTGAAGTGGCCTGGCTCACCATTGTCTATGGTCTCCAGGTAGCCTCCAGCAACTTCCCACCCTTAAGCACTCATTACTGGAGTGTGACCTCATCTGATTCTTCCTAAAGACCCTCCCCAATCTCCTCCTCTGGACCACCCCTAGATTCCTCCCACAACCTTTTTGTATATAGAACCCCATCTTCCCTCCATGTGGTGTGAGAATGCCATGGAATAGCTTGGTACAGACTTGCTCTTTGTGAAAGCGCCTTGCAATAGCTTAGCACAGACTTACTCTGTAAGAGTCTACCCCATATCTTTCAATAAACTTTACTTTTTCCTTGGCTGAGAAGACTTGAGTGGAATTCTTTCCACAGGACCCGGCATGTTGGTATTTTGGGGTCTCAGGCAGCCCTAACCCTCTTTGGGCCCCCCTCTTCAGGGCTAGTTGAGAGCATTATAGCTTCAGACAAATGCCAGATCACAGAGAAATTCAAGCAGAGTTCAAGGTGGGGTTTTCCAGGGCCCATAGACAAATGCAAAGGGGAATTGGGGGGAGAAAAAAAGAGACACAAGGCTGTGACCCATCTCCCTTTATGGCAAAAGTGGGGGCCTGGATGTGGAGGAATGGAGCACCTTGTGATATTGGACTGGGTCCATACACTGGCTAATTTTGCTGAACTTTTTTTCTTAACCTTAAAAAAAATTTGGAAGAGCAAATTGTGCATAGTAGATTGGTGATTCTTGAAGCTAGAGCCTCTCCACAAAGGGGCAATGGGGACCAATTAAGTGACCCCCTTTCTGTGGCTTCGGCAGCTGGCCCTCCCCCCCTCAGTGACTTCTGTTCACTTCCTAGTCACTGGTCTCACTGAGGCAGTTCCCCCAGCCCCTCTGCTGTATCTAAACCCTTTTCTGTTCGGTTACCCTTCCCTTTTCCTCTAGCCCAACACCCCTCATTTCCCATCTCCTATACCATCCATATGTCCTACCCTGCATTTACCAGAATGACCCCTCCACCTTCAGGGACACCTGCTCAGGTCTCAGCCACTGGTCTCCAGTAATGAGTTTGGGGAGGGTGTCCAGGAGGAGTTAATGAGGTCAATGCAAGAGTAGATTGATATTTTGATAGGCTTAAGGGTGGGAAGTAGATGGACAATGGAGGGCTAGGCTAGTAATAGAAGTTTGGGCCCAAACACAATGACAAACTTATGACATCTGCAAATGCCTCATCAAGTGGGAAAATTTAATCAGAATTCAAGGGTTTTCTCAGAGTTTGTACCTCAAAGATTCAAGGAAAGTTTAAAGGGGTTCTCAGGGCCTGCACCTCATCATTTTCAGGTGCAATCATCTTTTTTTTGGTTGTACTTTCATGTTATGGAAATGCTTGTTTTATTCCACAAATTTAAAAAATAAATTTTGACAAATGCGACCCAAATTCTATTTGGAGTAAGGGGCAAAGGCCTCAGCTTGTGCCAGATCCCTGAAAATACAATGAATTATGGAGAAATTATGGAGAAAACCAAACCATCTCTCATACGTGTCTGACTTACTTTGGGTGTTTTCTCAAAATCTCTCCCCACATATAGTTTATATCCTATCCATGAAGACCCTTAGCCAATATTTTTTTTCTAGCATTTGTCTCCACTACATAGTTACAGCCAAGAAAACTTGCATCAACTAAACATTTCAATGAGTTGTGATTTGACCTTTCTGTGTTTTCTCTCCAATAATGCAGATCACAACCCCTCTGCTTACTAATAGAAGGTCTTTCTGAGTTGCTGAGGCCACTGAAATTTATCATCTCATGGTCTACTACTTGGTGATAAATCTTTTCAAATTTAGAAAGGCTGGTCTTGAGACAACAGTCACATTGTTTTTATTTAGCCTGTACTGAAATCTTTTCTGGCTTGGTAGATCCTGCCATAGATTACATTCCTCTGCCATAGCCTCTGAGAACTTAAAGTCACAATATTTAAAAAAAAAGAAAAGAAAATGTATCTGAATCATCTACTAATTTAGAATATTATTATGTGGTTCTGGCTCCAGTTCTAATTGCAACTCAGAAATTATACAAGGTATGTTGCTTTTTGTCTCTTGTTTTGAAAATATAAATCAAATGTAAAAAATATATATATGTGTGTATGTATATGTGACTTCAACTACTGAAAGAAAATTGACAATGTATTATTAAAGGGACAATGTGTGAACATTGAGAAAAGGGAGAAAGAGCTAGCACAGTTTCATCCAGAACAAATTATGCTAGAATAACTATTGGCAGTATAGAGAAATGCTAGTAATTCACCTAGATTTAAGCAAAATATTTGGCAAAATCTCATGGTATTGTTGTTGATATAATACTGAGATCTAGGCTGGATATTGTTACTAATTTATATTAATATATGTATATATGTATGTATATGTGTGTGTGTGTAGATACACACACACACATATATAAAGTCTTGACTCCACAATAACTAGTCACAAATTCACAATCTATACAACTTAACAAATGGAAAATGAAACAAAGATATAATTTGTCAGCGTCTGTTTCAATAGCTAACACAATAATAACAAAATAGAATGACAAAAGCAATTCATTTGATCTATGGCTGAGGAACTGAGAAGTACAGTAAGGAAATTTTAGTACTATGTGTCTAGAACTAGAGTGATGTTTTAAACAACATCTATTTAAAATTTTTATTAATTTTTAAAAAATATTTTATAATAATATTTATTATTATATAATATCATTAATGATAATTAATAATATTATTAATTTTTTAAAATAGGAAGTACAATGAAATATTATTTTTTAAAAAAATATCATGAGAATGCAATGTATATTCACCATTCCTTTTTGGCAGTCTGGGTACTTGAGTAATGTCAGTCATATTACTGCCTAGCAATAAATTCTACTGAAATAAATATGGTGTATCAAATAATTTTTTGTTTTTTCTTTATGTTTTTATGAAAATGCCCTCACTACCTGACCTACTCTAGATTCCTCCAATTGAGCAACATGTTAATAAAAACAAACAAGAAAAGGAAAAGAAAGCCCTTACTACCTAGATATACAGGTCACAAAATTTCCACATTGGCTATGTCTGAAAAGTATGTTACTTTCTGTATTTTAAAATCATTTTCTCTGCCATGAAGGTGAATGGAATGTTTCATATTGATTCTTTTGGACTTAAGGTTTATTATTTCATTGTTCAGTGTTCTAAAGTCTTTCAAAGTTCTTTCTCTAATTGTTATTAACGTATAAACAGTTCAGTTCACCCCGCATCAGTTCATCAAGTTAAACAAAAAAAAAAAAACATTTATATTATAGAAAAAATAGGAAAAATTATTTCTTTTTATGGCAGAAAGTTTATGTACTATTGGCATTAATTATTCTTTGAATGTTTAACAAAATTCTCTTGTAAATCAATCTAATCCTAGTGATTCTTCTTGGGTAATTCTTTTATGAAATGTTCAATTTAATTTTCTGAAGTTGGTTAGTTAAATAGTTTGTTTCTTCTTTTCCAATTTTTTTTCCAAATTCTAAATAATATTTTATTATTTTTCACAGTATTTACTTCTTTCCTCTGTTATCAGCAGAGTTAACATACAAATGGGCAAAATGGCCTCTGATAATTTCTATTATTGACTCTTTAATTGTTGTGAGTTCTCTTGTTTAACTTTTGATATGAACAATTTGGTTTTTCTCTTTTAAAAATCAGATTAGCTAATTATTTATCTACTTTATTAATTTAAAAAAAGCTCCTAGATTTTTCAGTCTAATAGTCTTTTTTGCTTTTATTGTGTTAATTTCCTTTATTTTTCAGGATTTCTATATGTTATTTATTTGGGATTTCTAAATATGTTATTGTTAGTTATTTTAGTTGTATGATTAATTCATTAAGCTGATAAAAGTATTTGGGGCATAGTAGACATGCAATTTACAGCAGCAAATAAATACAGTAACCTTGTGTTTAACATAAGAATTGGCATAAGAATTCGTTATTTGGTAAAAATTGTTGGGAAAACTGGAAAGCCGTATGGCATTCCCCAATGGATAAATGGTAATTAAAAAAATGAACAGTTGTTTTTAAAGAAATTAAAACAATTTATAGTCATGAAAAATGCACTAAATTATTATTGATTAGAGAAATGCAGATGAAAACAACCATTAGATATAATTTTATGCCCATTGGTTAAAATAATTGAAGGGGAAAGTGACATGTTGGAGAGGATGTGGGAAAACTGCGACACTAATTCTTTGTTGGTGGAAATGTGAACTGATTCATCCATTTTGGAGAACAGTCTGGACTTATGCCCGAAGAGTTATAAACTGCCTATACCTTTTGACCCAATAATATCACTAAAAGGTATATTTCCAAAGATGATTAGGAAAAAAGGAAAAGAACCTATGTGTTCTAAAATATTTATAGCAACTCTCTCAGTGATGGGAAAGACCTGGAATTGTGGAGATGCTCATCATTTGGGGAATAGCTGAACAAATTGTGGTATGTGATTGTGATGGAATAGTATGGTGCTATAAGACATGATGATCTTGATGATCTTAGAAAAACAAAAAACATAGATTTCCCTATAATAGTGAAGAGCAAAAGAAGCAAAACCAAGAGAATGTTGTATATAGTAGCAACAATATTGTTTTAATAAACAGGGTCACAAAGAGTTGGACATGACTGAACAATTCAACAACAACAAATATTTACCATACTGTTATGTGACATCATGATTGGTACCGCTGTTTTTTCTTTTTTCTTTTTTTTTTGGTTAAACTGAAGCATAATAGATTTTACTCTAGTCCTTTATTTTGTTATGAATCTTTGTGTTTTAAGTGTGTTTCTAGTAAACAACATAATTTGCTTTCTGCTTTCTTCTGTTTTAGGAGTGATTCATCCTATTCACACTCATAGTTATGATTGTTAATTGCATATTTCCCTTCATCCTGTACTCATACTTTTTCCTGTTTTCTCCCACTTTCTTTTATATGAGAAGGAGGGGGTAGAAGAAAGGGAGTTTGCTTGATTCTTGTGATCTTGTAAGTGATGCACCCTGAGAGAGGAACCTCTCTGTTAAGACATTTCCTCTTTACCTTCCCTGTCACACTAAGTTTAAAAAATTTTTCTTCCTTTACTTATAATATCCCTTTATGCTCTTTCTTCCAACATTCAAATTTGTTTTGTTTATTTCCTTTTATGATACTCTTACCTATCCTGCTCTGCTTCTTTTCTAATCCTTCCCTTCTCCCTGTCCCTTTCTAGTTCTCTTTCGAATAAACTATATTTGTAACCAAAATCTCTATGATTTTGTTTATGTGGGGAGTGTTCATCAACTTGTGTCCCTTCTTTTATCCTTTTCAGCTAAGTTTTGTAGGATATGATTTTTGCCCTCACCCCTTCCTTCATGATTTCATCATCTTATGTATCTCTATTATGCAATAGTGGTTTTTTCCTCTTTTGTTTGTCTATAGAGAACCTGAATTATACCACTTTTTTGTCTTCTAAGATCATTAAAACAAAGTAAAAGCACCTGCAGAATTTCTCTAATTATAACTTTTCTTTATGACTATTAGAAATATTGGGATTCTGAAGAGGCATTTATTTTTCATCCCCATGTTGTTGTTGTTTGGTTATTTCAGTAATATCTGATTCTTCATAACCCCAATTAGGTTTTCTTGGCAGAGATACTGGAGTGGTTTGCCATTTTGTTCTCTAGCTCGTTTTACAGATAAGGAAACTGAGACAAATATGATTAAGTGACTTGCCTAGGATCACGCAGCTAGTAAGTATCTGAGGCTAGATTTGGACTCAGGAAGATGAGACTTCTTAACTCCAGGTCTATTCAATGAGCCACCTAGCTGACCCATATTAAGATCTAAATCATTTATCTCCACATACTCCCTTTCAATTACACAAATATGTGCATAATTCTTCATTGGTGCTTACATTTCCATTTTGATGTAATGTCTAACATTTCTCATCTTTCCATCAGAAATGCTAGGAATTCTTTAATTCTGTTAAATGTCAACTTTTATTTTTTACTTTCCCACTTCTTAAAAAGTTGATTTATTTATCAACTCTCCTCAAGACAGAGAGCAAATCTGATCTAGGCTATACGTGTACAATTATATTAAACATATTTCCACATTAGTCATATTGTAAAGAAGAATTAGAACCAAAGGAAAAAAAAACACAAGAAAGAAGAAACACACACACAAAAAAGAGAGAGAAAATAGCAGGATTTGATCTGCATTTAGACCCCATAGTTCTTTCTCTGGATATGTATAGCATTTTCTATCATGAATCTTTTGGAATTGTCTTAGATTCTTTACTGCTGAGAAGAGTTAAGTCTATCAAAGTTAGTCATTGCACAATGTTGCTGTTACTGTGTACAGTGTTCTCCTGGTTCCATTTACTTCACTCAGCATCAGTTCATATAAGTCTTCCCAGGTTTTTCTGAAGTCCATCTGCTCATCATTTCTTATGGAACAATAGTATTCCATTACATTCATCTATTACAACTTGTTCAGCCATTCCCTAATTGATCAGCATCCCCTCCATTTCCAAATCTTGGCCACCACAAAAGATCTGGTTAGCTGTTATTCTTATTGTTGTTGTTGTGTGGTTGTCATTCCTTAACCCCTGAACTCTTTTTTTTGTCTAGTTGTATCACACACACACACACACACACACACAATCTATTTGGAAATTCTGTATTTATGTTCCTTGGAATTTTCATTTAGAACTTTCTTCCCAGAGGTGACTAGTGAATTCTTTCCCCCCTACTTTGTCCACTAAGAGTACTGGGTAGTTTTCATTTATAATTTCTTGAAATATTGTATCTAGACTTTTTTTTCTGAATATGATTTTCAAATCATCTAAAAGTTCTTAGAATATGTTCAATTTGGTTGTTTTTGATAATATTTTTCTTTCATTTTTTTAATCTTTTGGATTTGAGTTAATATTTTTTATCCTTTATTGAATTGTTTTCTATCTTGTCATTTTCATTTTCAGTATAAGTAAGATTTTCCACTCTTTAAAGTCTTTATTTTCTTTGCCATCCTTTCTTACATAACTTTTCCATTTTATATTTATTGTTGCACCTCTTCCAAATACCTTTGTAGTTTCTGTGGCCAAAAAAAAGGGTCTGTTGTCCTGAGAGTAGTAGGGTAGACTAGGACCCTCCTTAAAGGGACTGCAGTGCTCCTCAGGTGCTAGACTCTGGGTGTTCCATCAACCACCAAGTTCTGGGATCTCTCCTACTATAGGTTTTATCTGGGTTCCTCCCTGCTGCAGCTTGGCTCAAAAGATACTCCTGTTCTGGGATAAAGCTTCATGGGCTCTAGGGACTCAGCCTAGATTTTTACCTAGAACTTTCCTACTGCAAATGGTCTCAAGGTCACTAGTGTCTTACTGAACCTACCCGAAGTACCCCGAGGCTGCTCTTTTTGGTTGGGCTCCTGAAGCCGCAGGCCTCTTGTTAGGTTGGTCCTGAGTGCCTGCAAAGACCTGCCTTGGGGAAAGCTCAGCTGCCATTTATCGTTGGACCCAGACTGGGAGTAGTAGATTCATCTTGAGACCTCTAGAGATGCCTTTGCTTCCTTTCTGGGCCTATGAAAGGCTTATCTATCTTTGAATCTCCTCAGGCTTGGTATTCCTTATGGATATTCCCTGTGTGGTTTGGTAGAATAGTGTAGAAAAGATTCTTTTTATTTTTTAACAGAAATTTTTTATAAAAGACTTTATGAGACTCCCTTTTTTTCTGGCAAGCTGTCATCTTATCACAATCTCCATGTTAATTTGAAGGAAATTTTAAATGATGTGGTCTCATCTTATTTGTGAGAAAAGGATTCTTCTTTAGATGTTGTTTGGCCTAGATTGCCTCTAAAGTCTCTTCCAGTACTGAGGTACTGATTTTGAAATTCAAAAAGTCCAGCAATACCAAAGTTTTTGGGCCTTCACTGATCAAGTAAATTGACCTTAGCATTATAATTGAATAAGATCCTGGTACCTAAAAGTTTTAATTTCAGGTTCTTATTGTACTAGGGACTTGACATAAGAACAACAGTTACAATAGGTAAATTTTCTGGTCATTGATCATCTAAAACCATTACTTAAACTTCAAAAGTACTCCTTTATGCCAAGAGACAAATAATGGAATTCAATTTCTCATATTAGTTCCAGTTTGGTGGATATTATGAAGAGTAGATATGTTTTATACAGAATTTTGGAGGCAGATGAGGAAGAATGATGATTGCCTTGGATAGCCTTTCCATTGCTTAAATTTTGTTCTATAGGAATGGAATTATGAATCCACTAGATGGCTGGGTACTATACTTGAGTTAAAAGATGTACTTAGACTATAGGTCAGGTAAAAAAAACTCTAAACAATATTATGTGAATTTCTGGGGGTTTTAGTAATCTACAAAACCAGTATAACTCAACAATATCATATTGCAGGAGCAGAGTCGAGATGGCACCATAGAAGTAGGAAAACTCCATGAGGTTCCCCTACAACTACCCCAAATACCTATAAAATATGACTCTAAACAAATTTTAGAGCTACAGAACCGACAAAGGGACAGAAAGAAACAAATCTCCTGCTGACGGCAGCCCAGCAGGCAGAGAAGAAGGGTTTATCGCAGCATACTGGAAGCAGAGCCAGCCCACATGAGGCTGCAGATTTAGCCCCAGGGTAGCCTGGACCAGCCACAGGTGAAGGATTTGAGAGAGTGGATCACCAGCAGCTGTGGTGGTTTCCAGAATTATCAACCCACAAATGCCAAAGACAAAGTAAAAGGTCAGTGCAACTCTCCTGGATCAGGAGGGGACAGAGTACAGTGTGGCCTCTGCTCCAGAAGTGAGAAGTAGCACAAGTGGTGGCCCTGCAACCGCTTCCACCTGGCTGCTTCAGAGTCCCAGCTTGCAGATCATAGGGAGGTCAAGCAAACATTCAGAGGGTAAACACTCTTCCCTTAACCTGCCTGGATCAGGATCATGGTCTTGGATGGTGGTCCTGAGGTATGTGACAAGTGAGCCAAATCTGGTGGGGGCTGTAGAGATGACACCCTCCTAATGGCTCTGGTAGCTGTGAAAACCCCAACAATTTGGGACAAAGCTCTTCCCTCTGGAAGCAGAGTTCTACTGTGGTAAAGACTCAAAAGTCAAGTAACTGACTGGCAACATGAGCAAGTAAAGGAAGCAAAGCAAGTACAGCCACCCAACTTTAGATTCCTTTTTTGGGGGACCAAAAGGATCAAAGCATGGAATGGCAGGAAGACAAAAGAGTCAGAACTTCTGCACCAAAAGCTTCAAAAAAAATATAAACTGGTTACAGGTCCTAGAGGAGTTCAAGAAGGATTTTGAAAATCAAGTAGGTGAAGTGGAGGAAAAACTGGGAAGAGAAATGAGAATGATGCAAGAAAAGAGAGTCAATAACCTGACAGAAGAAAATAACACCTTAAAAATAGACTCACTCAAATGGCAAAAGAGCCCTAAAAAACCAATGAGGAGAATGCCTTAAAAACTTGAATTGGCCAAATGTAAAAAGAATTTCAAAAATTCACCGAAGAGAATTGTTTATTCAGAATTAGATTGGAGAAAACTGAAGCTAATCACTTCATGAGAAATAAAGATACTATTTATTAAACAGATTCAAACAAGAAAAAATAGAAGGCAATGTGAAATATCTCATTGGAAAAAATACTGACCTGGAAAATAGATCCAGGAGAGACAATTTAAAAATTATTGGGCTACTTGAAAGCCATGATCAAAAAAAGGAACCTAGAAATCATCTTTCAAGAAATTTTCAAGGAAAATTGCCCTGATATTTTAGAACTAGAGGGCAAAATAGAAATGGAAAGAATTCACCAATCACCTCTTGAAAAAGTTCCCCAAAAGAAAACTCCTAGGAATATTATGGCCAGGTTCCAGAGTTCCCAGATAAAGGAGAAAATATTATAAGCAGTCAAGAAGAAACAATTTGAATATTGTGGAAACACAATCAGAATAACACAGGATCTAGCAGCTTCTACATTAAGGGATCAAAGGCCTTGGAATATGATATTCTGGAGATCAAAGGAGCTAATATTAAAACCAAGAATCACCTACCCAGAAAAAGTGAGCATAATGTTTCAGGGGAAAATATAGTCATTCAATGAAGTGGAAGACTTTCATGCATTCTTGATGAAAAAACCAGAACTGCATAGAAAATCTGACATAAAATACAAGAAGCAAGAGAAGCATGAGAAGGTAAACAGGGAAAAGAAATCATAAGGAACTTATCAAAGTTGAACTATTTACATGCCTACATGGAAAAAAAAATGATAATTGTAACTTATGAAACTTCTCAGTATGAGGATAGTTGAAGGGAATATAAATGTATATATGTATACATACATATATGTCTATATAGGAGGGTATATATGCATGTGAATACTATATGAGTGTGTGTATATATGTGTACAGGTATACATAGACAGAGGACACAGGATCAATTAAATAGGAAGTGATAATATTTAAAAGGTGAAATTGAGAGGTGAGAGAGAAATATGAGAGGAGATGGGGAGAGACAGAATGGGGTTAATCATCTCATATAGAAGAGGCAAGGGATTATTTTTACAATGGAGGGGAAGAACCAGGAAGGCAAAAGGAAATGGGTCAACCTTACTCTCATTGAATTTGGCTTAGGGAGAAAATGACCTACACACTAAATAGGGTATCTTGCCCTACAGGAGAGTAGTGGGGAAGGGGATGATAGGGGGGATGATTGAGGGGAGGGCAGGTTGTGGTGTGAGGGTAGTTAGAAATATACGCTCTTGAAAAGGGACAGGGCCAAAGTAGAAAATAGAACAAGTGGGGGGCAGGATAGGATGGCAGAAAATATAATCAATCTTTCACAATATCCAATATGGAAATATTTTGAGTAACTACACATGTACAACCTATATTACATTGCTTATCTTCCCAGTAAGGGTGGAAGATGAGGGAGGAAGGGAAAGAATCTGGAATTTAAAGTTTTAAAATCAAATGTTTTTTAAAACATAATCATTTTTATTATTATTATTTACATGCATCTGGGAAATAAGATACACAGGCACTGGGGTATGGAGATCCATCTTGTCCTATCAAAAAGTCAGAGGCAGAATGGGGGAGGATATAGGAGAAAGCAGATTGGGGGAGGAAATATTCAGTGGGATCATTGTTTTGGGGTTGTGGGTAGGGGAAAGACTGGGAGAAAATTTTTAAGTCAAAATCTTGTGGAAATGAATGATGTAAACTAAAAATAAATACAAAAGTTAATTTTAAAAAACCAATATTATGTGGCAACCCCCAAAACCCCAAACAGCGAATGTGATCTTTATCTACATTCATATACATTGACTATCCTAAATGAGAGGGGTGATAGTCCTGCTTTGGTTGAAAGTTGTAAAAAAAAAAAAGTAAACATTATAAAATGATGAGCTTCTTAAAAGAACTATCCCAAAATTCTACAACTTTGTTTCAGGAGTTTGTAGATTTCCTTGCATTGAAGGTCATGGATCAAAAGCTGAATGTCAAGATTGGAGTACCTTGTAAAGGATATATTTGTTCAGACACAGTTTTGAATGAATGACTTTGAAGGTTCTTTACAGTGCTGAGATTCTGTGATTCTTCTTTACTTGTTTTCCCAGTGAGATTTGACTTTCAATGTTGTTTTCAATTCTTGGCATCATGAATAACATTGACAAAATGGAGTATATCTAGAAGAAGGCAAAGAATATGAAAAAAGCATGGAAAACCAAACCACTTGAGGATTAGTTAAAGGAACTGGAATTCTTTAACATGAAGAAGATAAAACTTAGGGAGAGGAGTGGTCGTATATATTAACTGCCTTTAAGTATTGTAAGTCTGTTATGTATGAGATGCAGCAGTTCTCAACCTGTGGGTCATGACCCCCTTTCACAGGGGTCACAGGAGTCACCTAAGACCATCAGAAAACACATATTTCTGATGGTTTTAGGAACGAAGACACCACTCCTCTATCTGTCTCCAGGTGGGCCTGCCCACATGCAGATACATACACATACAAGTATTAAAGAGTTGTGGCATTACGAAGGTTGATAACCACTGTGCTAGAAGGATTGAACTCATTCTACTTGGATTCAGGGGGCAGAACTAGGAACATAGTTGGAAAAAGAAGAAATACAATTTCAGCTCAAAGCAAAGAAACCTTTCCTATCAATTAGTTATTTAAAAGTGAAATAGCCTGCCTCCCCATGTAAAAAGCTCTCCTTTACTAGAGTTTTTTTTAAAGGAGGCTGTATGATCAATTGCCAGAAATGTTGTAAAGGGATGTCTGTTCAGGCATTAGACTAGATAACCTCTGAGGTAGCTTCCTTCTCTGAAATACTGGTAAAATCATGGGATATGAGATAGAACAGACCCTAGAAGCTAGCTATTATAGCCTATACACAAAGAAAAATTCCTTCTAAAACAAACATGACAAGTAGTCTTCCAGCTTCTTTTTGAATACCCACCCGCCCCCGCTTGACCCACCACTTCTCCACTTCTTTAGGCACTGATGAATTTTAGACATTTCTAATTTTGAGAAGTTTCTCCCCTCCCCCTTCACCCCAACCCTAAATTACCGTTTTTGCAGTTTCTACCTTTTTTCTGGGTTCTGCCCTCTAGGGCCAAACAGGAAAAAAAAATCAACAACTAATCCCCCCAAATGATAGACTTTAAAATATTTGAAGACCAGTCCCCCTTCCTTTCTCCAGGTTAAACATATTTGATATTTTTAACTAATCCTAATATGACATGAGCTCAAAGTTCTTTGCCATCCAGTGTACCTTTCTCTGGATACTCTCTGTCTTACAGATGTTTTTCTTGAATATGGTGACCAGAACTGACCATGGCACACCAGATCAGGTTTGAAGGGGGGCAAAGTACAGAGGGACTAACATACTACTATTTCTGAGAGCTACATTTGTTTTAATGTAGCCCAAGATCACATTAACTTTTTTGACTGCTCTACTGTGGACTGATATTGAGCTTTTTTTTTTATTTGGGGTTTTCTTGGCACAGATACTGGAGTGGTTTGCCATTTCCTTCTACAGTTCATTTTATAGATGAAGAAACTAAGGGAAATACGGTTAAGTGACTTCCCCAAGGTCATACAGCTAGCAAGTGTCTGAGGTCAGATTTGAACTCAAAAAGATGGGTCTCCCTCATTCCAGGCCCAGCACTATATCCACTGTGCCACATAGAAGCCCTCATAATAGAGGCATCATCAACCTACTTTTTGTTGTTGTTCAGTCTTGTCCAACTCTTTGTGACTTCAGATGTTGTTTTCTTGGCAAAGACAGTGGAATATTTCATCATTTCCTTCTCCAGTGTTTTAAGGCAAACAGAGGTTAAGTGGCTTGCCCAGAGTCTCAGAACTAGTAAGTGTGAGGCTAGATTTAAACTTAGTCTTTCTGATTCTAAGTCCATTGCTCTATCCACAGAGTTACCTAGCTGCGTCATATTGAGTTCATGGTCCACTAAAACCCTTGGATCTTTTTTTTTTTCCTGAAGTCTTGTTAACTATGTCACCACCATGTTATGCTTGTAAAATTAAAATTGTATTCCAAAGACAAGATTATGTTTATACCTACTGAATTTTATTTTGTTCAATCACTCCTAGTAATCAAAATTATCTAGATTCTTCTAAAAAAATCCTGATTCTGTCTTCCATTGTGTTAGCTATACCTCCTGGCTTGGTGTCCTTTGAGCATTTGATGGGCATGGATTTCTGGTCAAGTTGCCTTCCTCAGGAGGAAGCAGACCACCCAAGTTTCCCTGTAAATTCTTCAGCAAAACCTTGAAATTAACATTGGACTAAATGATAATGATCAAGAAGTCCAGTGGGAAATATAGTAAGTGACTTCTTTCACTACAATAATACATCAGAAGTCAGGTAGAATCCAAAGGCCAAAAGAAAAAGAAATGAAGCTAGCATCAGCCCAATGCAGCTTCTCCATGATGGAGGGAGCAGGAACATGTGCAGTTTAAGAGGCTCTCTGTCGAGAGAGGCAATAAGAGAGTAGGCTAGCTGCCCTACAGAAAGGCCCAGGATGGTCAAAAAATTTCAGGATGGGGTCCATATAAGTGAAGAAGAATCACATGGACAATCTGGATAGCGTCACAGTGTTTATAATGAATTGTGCAGGCTCAGAGTTCTAAGATCCCTAAAACTGTCCTGAGAGACCAATCCAATCAACATTTATTATGCACCTATGACATGGCAGGCACTGTGCTAAATACTGAGGATACAGCTGATATAAAGAAAGACAGTCCCTTCCTTCAACAAGTTTACAATCTAAAGGAGAGGACAACACACATAAGGAAGCAAGAAGAAGGGGATGGAGGGTCTGGGGAACTTAGTGCAGAGATATCTTGTCCAGTGGAGTTGAAAGTAGACGGAGATAGGGCAGCAGATGTAAAACAAAGTGGTCTGAAAGTCCAGTTTCTGCCCAGTAAGAAGGAATGCATTGGGAGGAATTTGGTACTTCTGCCTCTAACCCTACTTAGGGGAGAGAAGATGGAAGGAGGTGGAGTCATATGAGATTTGAATTACCAATATGGTGGTGAGTTAAAAAGTGATGAGCTACTGCTGGGAGGGGCATCTATTCCTTGGAGTTGAAACCAGACAGGACAGTAGACGCAAAGAGGAGCAGATATTACTCTGGTTTCAAAGATCCAAGGGGCCCTATCCCCAAGATGTGGGAATCAGTGCAAGAACACAGGTGACTCAAAGCAAAACCAAGCAAGGCTGACTGCCCAACCTGCCCCAGAAGGAGACAGAACAGCTGGTTGGTGGGGTGCCTAGAGCACTGGGTCTGGAATCTGAAAGACCTGAGTTTAAATCCATCCTCAGTCCCTCATTAATTGTGCAGCCCTAAGTATAACACTTAGAGCCTCTACATTTTCTTCCTATAGCACTTACCTCCCAGGGTTATTAGGAAAATCCAATGAGAGCATATTTGTAAAGTGTTCATTACAGTGTTGGGCACACAGTAAGCACTTAATAAATGCTTGTTTCCTTTCTTCCTTCCTGGTCATGGAACTAATCTGAATTCAAGAATTAAAGACAGAGAGATGAGTACCTCAAAGAAAACATCAACCAATATAAAAAAAAATCAATCATGAGGTCTCCCCCAAAAGAGAGGGAGACCTGTAAAAATGTGAAAACTCTATAAGAACACAAAGAAAAAAAATGGATGAGGGGGAGGCTTCCATAAGGACAATTTGAATAATTAGAATAATGAAGCAGGAGGTAAAAATTACATAAAATTGTGGAGGTAAGAATTGGAAGGAGAATCAGTAGCTTGGACGTTTAAAAAAGTAAAGGGAATGTAAAGGAGATCCACAAAATCATAGAGAAATGTTATTTGTGTAATTCTACTCTTGGAACTGTTCTTTTTCTGCATTAAAATTCAGATTAAAAGATTATCTTTTTAAAAAATTGATCCATAAACCATTTTTTCTGGGCTAATTGGGTGTTCAAGGAGGACTAACACCTCCGGTATGAGGGCTCACTGAGCCCTTTTCAGGGTTGTTGACACCTTTGCTATCCATCTGGCACTCAACTCTCACCTGTGGCTCCACGAAGCTATAGTATGCACAGCAGCCATACCATGATAAAACTGTTTTGCAAACAGACTAAACCAGGTTGAGGATAACAGGCAAGTTTCAAACCTATTGTTGAGTAAGGGGATGTCAACCCCTTGACTTCCCTTGGTAGAGAGCATGGATGAGAACATTTTGTTTCAGCAGCCTTGAAGGCAGCTTGAAGCAGGTACTATGGAGCACTTAGAGCTTGGTTAGACAGTGAAGATGCCAAGGTCATCTACTACCTCCTGGGCCATTGCCAGTCATCTTGACCTTCATCATGCCAGCGAACTTCAGTGATTCTAGATGAAAGAGTGAGGCTAACTAATGACGTTGTGCAACTCTGCCTCACTTAAATACAATTCACACACTAGTCAAAACATCCTAAGACATCATTGATTCTCTTTGAAAACAAAGGATGAACAACAACAACTCTTTCATTTCAATCATTTAAATTTTTAATCTGATTGTATCATCTTTCAGTGTCCTGTTCTCCACAAGCATAATATGAGATGCTTTATGAAAAATCTTTACTATACTCTAAGTAAATTGTATTAATAGCATTTTTCTTACCTACCACTTTAACAGTTCTGTCAAAAGAAATGATGCTAGTTTAATATGATTTGTCCTTGATGAAACTAATTTGACTCTTTGTAATCCCTGTTCTGCATTGTCACCAACCATCTTTTTATTGATCTCCTTTGGAATTTTCTAAGGAATCCAAGTCAACCTGATCAAAACTTTGTTCTTTTCCATTTTTTGAATATATGGACAACATATGCTCTTCTACTCTCTTGTTTTCCATGAACTTTCAGATATCAGTGACAGTGTTTCAGTAATCACATCTTCCAATCCTTTCAGGACCTAATCAAATAGTTCATCTGGTACAAGTGACTTGAAGTCATCAAGGGAAATTATGTCTTTAATTATCATATCTATCAACTCCTTGTGAGTTATCTTTGTTCTCTCATTTCCAGTGTAATTGTAATTCTCATTTGCAGAAAAAAAAAACCAGAAAGTAACCCAAGAGAGTAGCTCTGCCTTCTCTTTGACATCAGTTACTTTCACTCCATCTTCATTTATTTGACCCTCGTTTTTTTCTCCCAGGTGCAAGAAAGGTAAATATGTCCAATTATCAAGAAAAGATTATTCAATGAACTAATTCTCTACTGTTAATTTCTTGTTTAGTCACTTGAGTTGTGTCTAATTCTTCATGACCCTATTTGGTGTTTTCTTGACAAAGATACTAGAATTGTTTGCTATTTTGTTCTCCAGATCATTTTGTAGAAGAGGAACTTGAGGCAAACATGGTTAAGTAAATTGCCCAGGATCATACAGTCTGAGGTCAGATTTGAATTTAGGAAGATGACTCTTCCTGACTCTAGGTACTCTATTGTGGCACCTAGCTGGGCTTTTGGTACCTAGGTGCCCTGGAATGTTAATAGCTTATTGTTGTTCTTGCTGTTTTTAAAAGAATATTTAGCCTAATGGCTAAAAGAACAGAAAGGGACCATTAAGGGATAAAAAATACCTAAAGGACTAAAACTTTAAAGAAGAAAGAGAAACAAAGGTGGAAGAGCTGAATTAACATGCTATGGCCTAAATCCCTTGAAAACATATTAATGAATCAATATCTTTTATGAAGGGAACAGAATGGTGAGTTGCTTGAATGAAGAGAGAAGAGGCAAAGGACAGTGAGGACCTGGTAATGTACTTTGTCCAACTCAACAAATGAATGTTGGTGGGGCAATTATTCTTATAATCTCTCAAGAAGTTTGGAGTGGCAAGCTGTGCAAGAAGAAAAGTAATGGAGATCAGGAAGGATAGAAAGAGTAGAAGAAACTTCTTGCCTCAGAAGGAGACCGGAAATGAGACTAATAAAGAATATTTCCATTGCATAGGAAATGTATGTTTGTAGTAAGAGACAGCAACCTTATAATTGTTTTTGTTTGGTAAAATTTTGAATATTTGAAACCACCTTCTCCAGGAAAAGATGGTAGCTTTCTTGGACAACATCTCACACCAGGAGAGGGAATATATGAGTTCCTAAGAAAAGGTATCACAGAGTAATATCAAGGAACATAGAACCAGAGAAAGGACAGCATAACTTTAGGAATGGAACCTGATCACAGTAAAGGTGGGGGTTATGACTATTATGATTTGAAATAGTTAAGTTAAGTATCATAATGGATAGAGTATTAGACTTGAAGTCAGGAAGACCTATATCCACATCCTGCCCAAGACACTAGCTGTGTGATCCTTTGCAAATCTCTTAGCCTCTCTGTGTTTCAGTTTAATCATACTTATAATGAAAGGTTTGGACTTGAAATCCTCTAATGTTCCTTCTAGCTCTGACTCTGATCATAAAATCCCCTTCTCTAAGAATGGGAATAATAATATATATCTCAGAGGATTGTTGTAAAGATCACATGAAATATATCTGTGTACTGTTTTGTAAATCAAAGTGCTACATAAATTTCTGGTTATTATTATTAAGCTTTTATTATATACCATATCACTACAGTCATCCAAAATTGCTTCACTCATGAACTGATGTTTATAATAGCAAGGAAAAGCATAAAAAAGGTAGGATATCTGTAAGATCCATGGATACAATAATATGGAAATTGGATAAAAGAGGGACTGTGATAATAGACAAAGAGAGAATAAGAGAAAGGTCATGAAGGGCAATACCCAGGAATCAGAAAATATGATTCAGAATGAAATGGGAGGGAAGAAATAACAAGAAGGACAAAGCAAAGAAAACTTTTTGTAAAAACTTAGCAAGGAGAGAAGATTTGGAATTACTTGTTTAACAAGATAAAGAAGAAAAAAATCAAAAGCTATGTAGTAATAGTTATGTAGTTAAATAGATACTTGAACAATTTAAGTAAATTCAAAGAACTTGAAATAGATTAAGTATGGGAATGAGAGTGGGGAGAGTTGATGTGAATAAACCAGTAGCAAAGTAGTATAAGCAAAACTAATCACAGGAACCAAAGAAAAAGGGATTAAAAATCAATGCAAGGGGCAACTAGGTGGTACAGTGAATAGAGTACCAGCCCTGGAGTTAGGAAGATCTGAGTTCAAATCCAGCCCCAGACACTTAACACTTACTAGCTGTGTGACCTTGGGCAAGTCACTTCACTCCAATTGCCCTGTCCTTCCCCTCCAAAAAGCAAAAATAAAAAATCAGTGCAAAAAACAATGGAGGAAACCACAGATTCTTAGTTTAGATGTGAGTGGATTAAACAATTCGATAAAATAAAAGACAGTAGCACAATAGATAAGAAAACTAAACCCACCAACCTGTTAGAGTAAGGTAGGAAAGAAAGAAGGAATCAAGGAAAGAAAGAAAAACACTTATTAAGTGCTCTATATGAGTCAAACAGTATGCTAAGTTATAAGGATACTAATCTTGAATAAAACTTTCAGTTCTGGCAAGCTTCACTTAGGGAGAACACTGATAAGCTCTAGAACTCCTAGAAGAAGGGGGTAACAAGGATGATAAGTGGTCCTGAATCTATATGTCATGAGGTTGTCTCTCTGCTTTAACTATCTCACCCCCTTCGCACAGCTTCCAACTGATTTTTCCCTAAATTAAGTCTCTGTATAATTCCCTATACAATAAAATGCAATGGTTTCCATAACCTTAATGATAAAGTACACACTCTTCAGTTTGTCCTCTAAAATTCCTCATAGTCTGTCTCCTTCCTACCTTTGACAGTCTTCATATACTCTGTCATCTTAAACCAGTAGTTCTCAACCTTCCTAATGCCCCGACCCTTTAATACTTGTATGTGAGTGTATCTGGTTGTGGGTGGACCTGCCTGGAGACAGAGGAGCATGTCTCAGTTCCTAAGACCATCGGAAATATGTGTTTTCTGATGGTCTTAGGTGACCCCTGCAACCCCTGTGAGAGGGTCGTTTGACCCCCAAATTGGTCATGACCCATAGGTTGAGAACTGCTGTCTTAGACCAGCTGGTCTTACTCTGTACACATTACACTCCAAATTCCCTCTTAATTCCTTTGCACTTACTCCTGTCCCCCTTCTCCCTTCTGAATGTATTCCCTTCTTATTTCTTTTCAGAATTCTTTGTTTCCTTCAACACTTAGGTCAAGTGCCAATTTCTTCATAAGGTCTTCCCTGATCTTTTTTAGCTGCTACTATTGCTCCATCCCCTTGAAAAACATTATACCATTAGAATTCTCCAAAAAGCAGAATGGGATGCCTCTGAATATAGCTATTGGAGGTTGTAAAGCAAAGACTTGTTCAGTCCAGAGTGTTGTAGAAGGAAATATGTTTCATGTGCAGGTTGGCCTAGATGGTGCTTGAATTCCCTTCTAATTCTGAAATTCTGCTATTCTTTGATTTTGATGTCTTTACAGCTTTCCTTAATCTGTTATCTTTCTTTCCTCTAACGTGGAAACTTGGGAACTATGTAACATTAAAAGGAATAAAATAAAACCTTATGTAGGTTGTGTCTTCCAACAGAGAACAGTATGTAGAAACTTTGGGATTAAAAAAAAACCCTGAAAAATGAAGAAAAATATGGCATTTTAGGTCATAGGAGGAATGTCTGTAGAAAAGCAAGATGATATAAACTTGTGCCTTTCACTTTCCTCTAAAAATAATGCAACAGGGTACAATTGTATAGCATATCAATTGTTTTATAATATTGACAGCATTGTAGAATTTTATGGTGGAAGTTAACAGTAAGGTAATCATCTTTTATTTTGGGAAGATATGTTGGTCAAATCCCTCCACTTTATTTAGATACAACACAAATCTTTATCCAACATCAAGCTCCAACTGTTGCAAATCATTTAAAATAGAGGGGGTAGGTTTAGGGGTGAGAATTGTTAACAGAACTTTCTTTTTGTTTTGGAAAAAAAGCTTCTAACACCTCCTCTAAATAATTCTCAAAGGACTGGAAAAGTCCAAATCTAAAACAATTTTAATGCTATTTGTTCTAGGACGAAACCAATAAGGAATTGAAGGTACCAAATGACATTATGTCACAGCTTTTTTTTTAAGTTCATCAATTATAAAAATTATTTTTAAAGATTAAAACAATTTCCAAGAATGTGTGTGTATGTGTATCAAAGAACCTCAGAATTAGAAATGAACAGAAATCCTTCTACTCTATACTTGAAAAGTGGCTAATGAAGCTCTGCTTGAAGATGTCCCTTATGGGGACATCTTACACCTTTCCAGTTTCGAATAATTCTAATAATAGGACAATTCTCTTTACATCAAACCTCTTTGCAACTCTCTTCCATTGCTTCAGCTTCTGGGATCTGGAGCTAAACAATCCCTTTGAATATTGGGTCAAAAATCCCTTTGAATATTGGGATGACTTTTATGCAGATTTAGCATAGAATTTGATAACATAGTTTGAATTAAAAGCTCCAAAGGAGACGACAACGTAGAGCTTTGGTCCAGAAATGGAAGAAAGAAGACAGAGACCAATGAACAGATAGAGGGAAAGAAAAATGACATAATAAGGGCTGAAGGAATATGCCTTTCACAGTATTTTGATGCTCTGGAACAGCCAGGTTGAGTTGTGGGGGTGTATGACAAGGTGTTACAGAAGTGAAAAAATGTTCCACATTGTCCATGGCAACACCATATCCAATTCAAAATGGAACAGAGATTGTTTAAAAGAAACAATATCAAAACATGTAACTAAGAGGATAGATAAAAGAATAAATTCAAATATAAGATTTTGAATGGGACTGAACAAATTACATATATTTGGGAAGGAAAGGTGTTCCCAAGAAACATGGACATTCAAATATTGTGAATATTGAATGAGAAAAGAATATCTAAGAGGAAGTAGCCAGAAAGCAGAGCCAGTCACCATGGATAGACAAGAGCTTGCTTTTATAAAGAGGCCTGTCTTTAAGGGACAGGAAGCATAACTTGTTAGGAATGAAGCATTACTGTAAACAATAAATATAGATGGGTGCAAAATGGAATCAATGTCGGACTTAGTCAGGAAAGCAAGGAGCTCCAGTAGACTAAAGAAACATTTCAAAGACACCTAGCAGGAATCTTTTGGAGGCACCTGAAATTTTGACAACTAAGTATCCTGAACTTATACAAGATTTTTTTTTAAACCCTGTTTTAATTAGGGAAGGTAAGAACTCAAGGAATATCCTTGTCATTTAAATCTGAGGATTAATTGAAACTAACAAACTTTTTCGGATATCTTCTATGTGCAAAGAGTTATTCTAGTCAAAGTGGGGGATACAAAAAAATATCCACCGTAGTCCCTGTTCTCATCAATTTTGAAAAGGGAGAGACAAATTTAATAATGATAATGATAATAATAATAGAGTTCAATAGAAGACATATGACTCAGCAACATATACTGAATTTCCAAATAATTTGCATAAATGAAAATTACTATAGAAATTCATAGGAAAAGAGAGACTGCTATAGTTTGGCCCATAGGTTTGCTTTCAATTGGCTCTTAAAGAATCAGGAAATGGTAGGAGACACAAAGGGCTTCTCAGTTAGATACAGCTGTGTGAGTGCAGTTTGGGAAGTGAGACACTCAAATAATATTCTAATGACATGAAATAAAAAAAGATTTTTCTATAGCCAGAAGTTCAGGGAGTAGTTGAAGATATGCCTTCATAAGTAGGTTGGGACAAATTATGTATAGCCTTGACTGCAAGGCTGAATAGTTTGGACTTTATCTTAATAGCTATGGAAGACCATAAAAAGCCTTTTAAGCAGGGGAATGACATGTTTTTAGGATTTTAGGTTTGATGTCATGAAAAATTTCCTAACAATTAGAAGAATCCCAAAGTGGAATGTGCTACATTTGGTTGTGGTGAGTTTCCCCTCTCTCAAGAGTTCTTCAAACAAACAAACAAACAAACAAACAAACAAACAAACAAACAAAAACACCTGTTAGACATGTTGTAGTAGGGATTTTTTTTCAGGTATGGGTAGAGATTCTCCTGAAATTCTGTGGTTCGTCTGCTAGATGGTTTAGAAATAGAGGGACTGGGATCAGAGGCAACTAGGTTAAATAGTGGATTTAGTACCAAATTTGTAATCAAGAAGATCTTAGTTCAAATCCAGCTGCAACTCAGACACTTCTACTTGAGTGACCCCTGGGGAAATAAATCACTTAACCTCTTTAGGCCTCATTTCCTCATCTCTAAAATGGAGCTAATAATAGCATTTGGCTCAAGGCTTGTTGAAGAAAAATGAGAAGATACATGTAAAGCGATTAGCAAACCTTAAAGCATTATATAAATATTTGTTTAAAAAAATCAGAGAGACCAGTTTGATGCTGGCCCTACTAAAAACTAGGATCAAGATGACTAAAGGATTTTCTCAGAGAGGAAGTAATAAGAAGATGCTTTCATTGAACTTTATTTTTTGTAAAAGAAACTGAAGATTGAGGTGAATATCACACATTAGAACTCAAAAAAAGGATTCTAGGACTTCTAAAACAAAAAGTTTCCACAGCAATATTTACCTAAATTACTTTTAATTAGATTGAATGAATCCATGAAAATGCAGGGAAAACTGTCAATGTTGTTCTAGTTTTGGTCATAATTTCCTTGATAACAGTATGATGTAGTGAGCATAGAGCTGACTTCAGAGTTAAGAAGACCTCATTTCAAGTCCCTCCTGTGATAAATACTGACTTTGTGCCCCTGGGCAAATCACAGAATCTCTCCAATCTTCCAGATTACTTTCTAGAACTATACTAAAAACCACAGATCAGTTTCTAGTCTGTATTGGTATAGGAATAATTCTTAATGCTAAATGAAATCGCATCTGGTCAAAAAAAAAATCCTGGGTGGGCACAGATATATGACTCTTATCTTACTTTACTCTTTATTTAGAGGACTATAGAACCAATGCAATATTCACAGTACCCATGATCACAATAAATAAACCAAATGCGACTATACATATTCCAGCATGGTGCTCAATTACAAAATATAACAGGCTCTCCAGACAAAGGACAGATGCAAAACATTTATTCAGACAGCAGAAAACCAAATCCATCATAGCAACAGAGAAGTTAATGCACCACAACATAGCAGAGAGCTGCATCATCCTTTAGCCTTCCCACAAGCCACTATAAGCCTAGGTGTCACAGAATGTGGCAAAAAACAAACTTTTACTCAGTAATATGACTGATTCCTTGCCTGAGCATCTTCTTTCTCTCTCCCAGTCTAGCTAGCTCTGACTCCCAGCTTCCTGAGTGCTCTGCTCTACCCCTCAGCAAACTCCTCCCATCATAGGCTGCATGTGACTACATTCAGTTTATTAGGGAACAGAGTTTATTTTCAAAGCAGGGGAAGTCTTCAAATTCTCTTAGGTTTATTAAGGGACAGGGAAGATCTTCAAATTACCATTACCATTACAAGGACTTTCCTCCCATTTTGAGAAATCTAATACACTGGGGGGTTATTTATAAGCTTAGGAATAAAGCAAACTATTGTATTTAGATGGTGATAGCTAAAGGCTCAAAGGACTATTCATAATAGCTAACAGGTCTCATGTTCTAACACCAGTAAATAAGCTTCTTGAGGGGAGAGACATTTTTACTATTATATTTGTATCCCTAGAATTTAGCACAGTATCTGACACAGAGTAGACATTTAATTTATCACTATTGATTAATTCATTGATATTCACTTCTTTTCTAAATGAAAAGTTTAATCACTATCAACTAGCTTGTAAATTCTGTGAGGGCAAGAACCACCAGGTATGTTTCTTTGGTTCTCTTCCCATTTAACCTATATTCATATTCACTTAACATATGGCATGCATATAGCAGTTATATAATCAGCCATTTGTTGAATATCATAAGTAACCTTTCTACTAACGATGATGCTTTTGTGCTGTCCAGCTCTACTCTCTGACCTAATTCTCTGTAGGAACAAAGACAGATTTGGTCAAGACCCGGCTATGTAGTATATGTCTATGAAATGAAGCAAAGTTAATTGGTCTATGTGGGGATTAAAGCTATGGCCTTGGCCTCATTAATACTATATTCTAGCCAACTGAGCTAAGTGGTCCAAGATAGAATATTCTTTAATAGTTCTCCCAAATTAGGCAGCTAATTGTGACTTCAGAGATTTGTTAGTCAATTCCTGGAAAAGCAGTGTAATCTTAAGTCATGAGATTTGTTGAAAAGAACACTCTTTGCTGTGGTATCTTTAATATCATGATGAGATTCAGTGTGTCTACACCGCAGAGTAAAACTTGGTGATTTTCCCAATGGTTGAGCAATATTAAGTTTATGGGGAAAATGAAATGAAGAAGGAAAGGTGAATGGGGAAAACAAAGTTCAATTTGCTACTTCAATTTAAAGATATATGTATCACTTTTGGTAAAAAATGACAACTAAGACTCTGAAATCTTACTTATTATATTCCTGGTTTTCCACGTGCCATCTGCAGCCAGATACTTCCTTCCATTGATATTTGAGCAGGAGGCGATGAGCTTTTCTTTTTTAATATTGATTTGGTGATCTTATTCACTTAAAAAAAATACTTTCCAGATTGGGTGATTGCCACATCCTTATTTGCTACAGCCATAAAGAGTACTTGGAACCTAGTGGGAAATGTGCATTACTCATTTAGCTGTATAACACATGTTCAGCATGCTGCAACTGAACTCAATATGGCATAAAAATGTTTTAAATTTGCTTCTGAATATAAGTCAAGATGCTTGTTTTAATTTTAAATTCCTACATGATCTGGATTCCAACTAAAGAATATTTTAAATGCTCCCTTTGAATATCTTCCCCCTCTTCCCCCCCCCTGCAATTTCTATGAGATTTCAGAACTACCTTGGATGGGCAGCTTTTTTTGTCATTCCATAAATGTAAAATGTTTTAACTTTGTTTTGTGTCTTTACAATTTGTTTTGTATCCTTCTAAAAAAGTAAGTAATGTATAAACAACTGGGTGATATTTCAAAAGTGTTACTTAACTCTTTGCTAAATTTCACAAATAGGCATAGATGAGGTAGTAGTAAGAAAATAAATTTTTAAAAAATATAAATGCCTAAATCATAATAAAAAAGAAAAAGAAATGGATTATGTACATATATCAACAACTTCATAGCAATACTTGCCATTTATTTCATTTGAAAGGAGTATGACTCTTCGGACTTGCTAGTCAATTATTAATTTTTCCTCTCTTATTCCTTAAAGATTATTATAAAATTATGACATGCTGTTGGAATAGTTGTAACCACTAACTGGAGGCCAGGTATGTTACATTTTACCTCTTCCCCCATGGTTCTCCAATACCCTTAAATCAGGTTGTGAGTTGTCTAGTCTTTCTTCTACTAGCTCTGGTGCTCAATGATTTGTGTTCCCCCAATTTTATGGACCTTTTGTATCCCAATTATATTTAATCACAACTATATGAAAAGATTTTGCACAGGAATATTTACTTCAAAGGTACAATAAGAACAAATATACAAACACCCCCCTCCCCAACAACAACAGCAACAGTAACAACAACAACAACATACGGAGTCACAATTCCCCTCTATGCCACTTCTGTCTCTAGGCAAGGGAAGGGGATTAGGTTAACAGCTTAATTCAGTTTCTATGTAGTATGGGTCCATCAAATTCCAAGTCTAAAGTCTTTCTTGGGCTGAAGTCCTAGCACTCTAGTTTCTCAGGGTATTTTGTTTGGGCTAGAAGCCTGGAATTCTGCCTCTGAAGATACCCTGGCTGAAGTCCATATCAGGGGACTCTGTCTTCTTTTGCTAGAACTGAAAAGGACAAATGAAACTGACCAAAATCCTAAACCTGAGCCTCAGGGTCATAGGACCTAAAAGGGAAAGGGAGAAGGTGGTCCTTGTGCCTGACTAACTTAGTTCATGATACCCATCCTGTGCACAAATAGTATCTCCACCCACTTTAGACATAGTAACTCTCTGCTATGAGAGAGAGAGAGAGAGAGAGAGAGAGAGAGAGAGAGAGAGAGAGAGAGAGAGAGAGACTGTGTCAGTCTAGTGGTTTAAAAATGCAGCCTGTTCTAGCTATGCAGCCAGTAGAAATGGCTATTTCCATCCATGTAGTAGGTGAATACAGAATGTCTTCTCCCAAAAGAAGATCCCTGGTATTTCCCACATGGGTGCCTCTTGCTTAGATGACCTATATATGCATAAAAGTCTAATTATATTATCATTTGTGAAGACATACTCAAGAAGTGGTATAAAGAATAGCAATGAGGAAATGTATAATTAAAAAAAGATGAACCAGTCATATGATCCAAGCATGGTATAATAGATGTTAGTACCCTAAAAATGTAAAATAATCTTGGTAAAAGCTTTTCGAATATCAAGTGGATCATCTCTGGAGGATTTATAGAGGAACATAGAAATACTGAAGGACTGATTAATCTGACAAAAATCTTGCTGCAATTGAATATTTCATCAGTACATGTATTAGTTTAATTAGTGAAGCCCTATCAGGTGAATACTATATGTGCATATGCATAGTAGACAACCAATTCATGCTTATAGATTTTATTTATGAATGCAATTCAAATTTTCACCAAAACATGATAGATTCCCCAGGGTCATGTGAGTTCTAAGAGATGCATGCCTAGTTTCACATAGAAATGAAACCACTTTGGATGCCAAAATAAAAATTGATTTTATATAGAAGCTCCTCACTCTCCCCATTTGCTTAAGATCCTGTACCAGTGACATATACTTTTATACTTGAACATTTATTTTTATTTGTTGGTTTCTGTACTATTTCTACCAGGTATCATGATTGAGTGAAATCTGGCAACATCAGAGGAGAGAAGATGGTGTGTGTGTGTGTTTGTGTGTGTGTGTGTGTGTGTGCGTGTGCGTGTGTGAAAATGGATTATCTCTGGAGGATCTCTGGAGGAAGATAGAAATAATGGAAAATAGATTATTCTGACAAAAATATTGCAATTGAATAGTCTATCAGTACATATATTAGTTTAATTGATGAAGCCCTAGGTACTGTATATGGAATACTATATGTGCATATACATAGCACATATCCTTTCTGTGTGCGTGTGTGTGTGTGTGTGTGTGTGCATATGTATGTGTATACATACCATCTTCTCTCCTCTGACATTGCAAACAGTCTGGCATAGACCCTCATTACTTCATGCCTTAGTTATTGCAGTAACCTGCTAGTTGGTCTCTCTGCCTCAAATCTGTCTCCATTCCAGGCCATTCTCTGACCAAATGTCAAATTTCCTTAGGCTTAAGTCTGACTCCATCAACTCCAATTCAATAAACTCCCTCGACTCCCTACTGACTCTAGGATCAAATATAAAGTCCTCTGTTTGGCTTTCAAAGCCTTCCATAACCTTGTACCTTCTTACTTTTCCTATGTCCAATACCCCCACCATGCTCTGTAATTCAGTCCTCCAACACCTTCCATCTCCTGACTCAAGACATTTTCACTGGCTGTCTCCCATGCCTGGAATTCTCTCCCTCCTCATCTCTAAGTCCTAACTTTCTTGGATTCCTTCAAGTCTCAGCAGCTAAAGTCCTGCCTTCTCCAAGAAGCCTACTGAAGTCCTCTTTAATCTTAATGTCTTGCCTCTGAGACTCTTTCCAGTAACCCTCTATATCTTTTTTGTGCATGACATCTCTCCCATTAGACTGTGAGTTCCTTGAGAGCATGGATTAGTATGTGTTGGTGGTGGGGTTTTTTTATCTTTATTTTTGTCCTAGAACTTAGCATGGTGGTACATGGCACATCGTAGGCACTTAATAAATGTTTGTTGATTGTTTACTATGAACATGGATGGAGCCTAAGCCAGCACCCCAGGAAGTATTTTATTGACTCTTCTCTTTGCCTTCAAAGTAAGAGCCAATAAAAATGTTCCCTGAATGTGTGCTAATATATGCTTTATGTACATTGGTGCAGATGTGACTATTTTTCATTCTTTCCTTAATCATCAGCTCTATCTATAACAGCAATAGACTGGGCCAGCCTAACAAATACTAGCTCTGATTTGGAATTCTGCCCAAAGGGCTATAAAACTGTGTCATATACTTTGATTCAGCAATACTAGTACTAGGTCTATATCCCAAAAAGATCAAAGGAAAATATTTACATTTTTTCTTTTTTTTTCTTTTTCTTTGCTTTTTTGGAGGGGGGAAGGCAGGGCAATTGGGGTTAAGTCACTTGCCCAAGGTCACATAGCTAGTAAGTGTTAATTGTCTGAGACCGGATTTGAACTCAAGTCCTCCTGAATCCAGGGCTGGTATTCTATTCATTGCACTACCTAGCCACCCCAAAGGAAAATATTTATAGCATCTCTTCATGTGGTAGCAAAGAATTGGAAATTGATGGGCTGCCCATCAATTGGGGAATGACTGAACAAGTTGCAATATGTGGTTGTGATGGAATACTGTTGTTCTATAAGAAGTGACAAGTGGGAGGGTTTCAGAAAAGCCTGGGATGACTTATATGAACTGATGCAAAGCGAAGTGACTAGAACTAAGAGAACATTATACACAGTAACAGCAATACTGTATGATGATCAACTGTGAATAATAGGTATTTTCAGAAATACAGTGATCTAAGACAGTTCCAAAGTATTTATGATGAAAAAAATGCTATCTACTTTTAAAGAAAATTTGATGGAATCTCAATGCAGATCAAACATACTACTTTCTTTACTTTTCTTTTTTTGGAGGGGACTGTTTTCTTGTCTAACATGGCTAATATGAAAATTACTTTCACATGATATATTTTACATGCTTATACATGTGCAATGTATAATCTATAGCAAATTGCTTGCCTTCCACAGGTTGAGAGAAGGGACGGAGGGAGAAAATTCAAAACTCACAATTTAAAAAAATTTAGAAATCATTTTTACATGAAAATGATAAAAAAGTACCAATAAAAACAAAAACCCAAATACTAGTTCCAAAATCCTGACTCTTCTGGTTTTTACTTGGTGTTTGCAGGCTAGATCAGAATAGGAAGGGAGTTTATAGGTCCTCAGGACCCACAGCTACTACTTGCCAGCATTTCTGCCTTGGCACCCTTAATGAGATAACACTAAGTGAGAAAACAGTAACAATACATTCTACTGCATTATTAGTTTTCTGACATGGATTTCTTACATACACGATAGAGTATATATACTTCACTCACTAGATAGCTTTTCTAACCCTAACTCAAATCATGTTTACTATTATTTTATATATAATTCTAATAAGATTAATTATATAGTTTCCAAGAGCAGAACAAATTACAAAGGTAAAGACAGGCATACTGTCAATTAAATGAACTAACAGTTAAGATGCTCAAAACAAAAGCATGGGAAAAAATGACAAAAATCATAGATATACACATCTCTCCAAACTGAAAAGCATAAGAGACTGGGGACATTTAATGCAAGAGAAAATAATCCTACTGTACTTTAATAGCCCTTGAGGGCATTCCTGTTAAACAGAAAAGAATAATAGTTGTTGTTCATAATGATGACACTAAGTCAGAAGGAAAAGGTTAAATTATATTCAGTCTACCCTTTTAAAAAGTAAAGTATGCAATGCATTTTAGTAATATTGCCATCCAAAATGGTTAAGATAAAATGTTTAAGTGCTTAAAAGCACCTAACCCTCAGCTACATGGAAAACTTAGGTAACTTAAATAATTTTTTAAGGAAGATCTTGAGTTACCTGAAGTTTCATGGCATATTGAATTTATTTCTCCCATCAACCTGTATTTGAGAGCCAACTGATAATGTGAACACCTTATGTAAAATAATGCTTGTTGCTATAATTCATGACAATCAGTATTAAGAATCTTTTGATTGTGCTCATTTTATTATTTGATATGCTCCTCTTGCCCAAGTTTTCACAGCCAAATTTTTCAAAAGAACACACTTACTGTGTCCATTTCCTCATCACATACTTATTCCCCAACCTCCTGTCTCCTGGCTTGCATCCCCACAACTCTATTGAAAAAATGGCTGAGACTATAGCAAACTCAACACGAATCAGCAGAGCAACATGGACATCAAAAAAAGATAAAGTGATCACAGACTGCATTAATAGGAGATTGTCCCAATGGAGGCGACAGATTCGCTATACTCACTCCTGGCAAGAACACATCTGAAAAATATGAACAAGTTGAGACATCACATTTTAGGAAGAATAACCAGAGGATATGTAGAAGTGGGGAGGAGCTAACAATAATAGACCATGCCATATGATCCAAGGACGTGGAGATGTTTTAGCTTAGAAAAGAAGAATCCTATGAAATGTTAGTCTTTGTCAAGGATTTGAAACATTACCATGTTTTGTCAGATTCGTTTTGCTCAGAGGATATGCATTGATGTGATTAGCTAACATTGCAGAAAATCAAGTTAGGTTCATAGAATCACAAAAGTTCAGAGTTGGAAAGGTTCACTCATACTTGGAAAGGAATCCCCATGTTTGAATACCTCTAGTGAAGAGGATCTTGATATTTACCCAGTAAGTCTATTTCACTTTTGGATAATTCTAATTGTTATAAGCTTTTTACCTGATCAAGATATCAGAATATGTTGCATCAGGACGTAACAGTTCCCCCTTCACTGGAAGTCTTCCAGCAAAAGTTTCCTGACCACTTTGGTAGGATATTGTGACAGGGATATTTGATCAGATGTGGGTTGTTCTAGATAACCAATAGCATCCTTTCCATTTTGGAGGATCTGTATAATTTGTTCTTTCCATGGTCACCGGTGACTTTACAATTGACACATACAAAAATATTTTCTCCATCTTCATTTTCCTTGACTTTTCAATTGTTTTTAACATTGTTAACCACTACTCCTTATCGACACTGTTCTTTCATGATGTTCCTCCTACCTATCTCAAAGCTACTTTTAGGATACTACTGTTTCAGAATAATGGACAAAATGATCAGTATCTGGGTTTCATTCAAAGTTTATACATAAAGGAATGAAATGAGGATCAATAGCTTATTTCACTAAGAGATTCAGTCACAACATGATGTAGATCAATGACCTGTATCACATGAAGCCTAATTACTAATTACTGGGGATATGGTGAGTCCTTTCAACAATACAATCAGGAAATGTGTGGTCAACAGTCAGGAATGATAACCAACATATAGAATGATTCTATTTTTCTTAAGGCAGAGGGGATTTTATGGAATGAAAGAGGATTGGGTATGGAAAAAACATATCAGCAATGCCCTAAGTCACAGGCACCTAGATATGGCTATCACAAGAGGGTGAAATGTGATCCATCTCCCCACCTCTCCTCTTGATTGACTCTAAACTCTGGAATCATGCCAGAAATGCTTAGCGAGTCTGATCCCACTCTCCCATCCTTCTCTGCCTCCGCAACTAGAGACCATGTTATATTGCTTTTATAAAATATATGAAGGAGAATAATGCCATTTTGTCTAGACTTCTCTTAGAAGGTGGAGTTGGAGGGTCCTTCCTATAATACACCCAAATGATGATCATTCAGACTCTCCAGGAATAAAAATTGATTTTTATATTGACTTTGAGTTTTATTAAGCCCTTTACATGTATACATAGTTTTCTTTACATACATATATACACACACATAAACACACACTCACATATATATGTGTGTGCATATATATGGTTTTCTTTAATCTTACCATGTTGTATTATTTACATACCATACTACCTCTCTCCACTTGTATCTTCAGCAGTCTGTGGACTTTGACAGTTTTGTTTCCATCTCTATATTTCAAGTATCTTCGTATACTTTAAATTTACAGTGGAATTAAATAGGCCATAACATTTAATTGCATATAGAAATCATGAAAAACACATCATCAAGCATATCTATGACTAGTTACATAGAGAGAGCAAGGGCTAAAATATGTACAACCAAAAAGTAGCCTTGATATATGGCAAAATTCTGTATTTGGAAAAGTACTGTGTTTAGATTTAGAGCATCTTGGTTTGAATTCTTTCTCTGCTACTTAAAAACTGTGTGACTCTAGACAACTTACTTAAACTCTCCTGGACTAAAACTAAGTCAGCGGTAAGGCATGAAGGTTGGAAAAGATAATCTTTATGGATTTATTAAGTAGTCTATCTCTAAATCTAAGATGCTTTAAAATAGGATAATATTAAAATATTAAATTACTAGAGAAAGGCCTCTGACATGTGGAATATATATACTGTGGAGGATTTATGGGAGGGCATGGAAAGGAACGGTTTCAGTGAGTTCATAGATTCCACAGAGAGTCTAAGGAGGTATAAATGTTTCCCATATCTTGCACCTGACACAGTAGGCACTTAAGAAACAGCTTAGCTGTTGGACCATAGATTTAGAGCTAAAAAGTTACTCAGAGGAAGCCTAGTCTAACCTTCTCATTTGACATATGTAAACCTTGGCCCAAAGGGCTAAGATTTGAAGAGAAGAAATGTAGTTCCAAAGACAGTCTCTCATTTTGAAAGGTTAGAATTCTGTGTCTTCTCTATCAAAGAGGGAAGTCAGAAGACTAGGATCTCACTTCTCTCTTTCTTTTATGAACTCTACCCCTCATTCAGGGATGGAATACTAAAGCAATCAATATCCATCAATGACTGTGGTCCCATGCAATGGGCCCTTTTAAATCAAGGGATTTGAGCTAATGGTTACACATCTGAAGAAAATGAAGTCCAACAAGATTAAGTGACTAGTCCAAGGTCATATAGGCAGTGTCAGAGGCAGGGTTTTAACTCAAACCCTCTGATTTCTTTCCTTTACTGATTTGTTTATTTTTCTTTACTGATTTGTTTATTTGCCTTTTGTATGCAGTGCTTACTTGTTACAACAAAACCTTCAAGCGTCAGCAAAAAAGCTTCCTGTGTATAACTCATATATTATGTGGAGAGTATTTTGCTTAGACAGTCTTAGCTAAGCTAAGCATATATGATTAATGTGAAGATATTTTTGTTTCTACATCATGAAATTATCATTATTAACATAGTCAGGAGAACCAATTTTATCTTAATAACATTCTGGTATGTTTTTAAATTATACCTAATGGAAATTATGGATTGAGTGGGAAACATATTAAACTAGGCAATACTGTCCAATATCTCACAAAATTACATATAGATTAGTGAATAAATGCTTAAAAATCTACTGTTTTAGATGTAGTATCAAATATTAGTAGGAAGGAAATTCATTTTTAGTTTAGTTTTATTTTATATTGTACACATTAATTTGATTGCATATGATGAGTTGAAGGCTATGCACTCCTCTTTTTAAAAACCTTTTGCTGGTCATTTTAAAAGATTAATGCAATTAAAAAATAAGCAACTTTCTTAGCTAGTATTATTGACTAATATCAAATACAACAATATTTGGAGACTCAAATTCATAAACATTACTTTGTTCTTGCTTACTTCTCTTTTTCCATTTGCTTCATAAGCAAACTTTTCATTATCTAATTTAGTTGATTTTAAATAGTTCCTTTTTTATTTATCCTTTTGTTAATTCTTCTTTCTCATCACACTGTTTCCCTATTAAAGTCGACTTTTTTGTATCTTCCTTTTCTCTCCATATTCTTTTCCTCACTTGTATGGGTACCTTGGTGATGTAGTACATAGAGTGTTAGATCCGGAGTCAGGAAGATTCTTCTTTATTAGTTCAAGCCTGACCTAAGACACTTTCTAGCTCTATGACCCTGGGCAAGTCACTTAATCCTGTTTGTTTCAGTTTCCTCTTCTGTAAAAATTAACAAAAAAATGAATTGTAGAAGGAATTGGAAACCATTCCAGTATCTCTTTAAAGAAAACCCTAAATGGGGTCACAAAGAGCTAGAAACGATTGAAAGATGACTCAACAACAATCTCTTTTATACGCTCCTCATTCTTCCTCACTGTATGTGTCCTCACCATACTAAAGAACAAACCTGGGTTTTAAAAAACATTTTTGAGGAAAATTCAGCCTGTTACAATTTTGGATCATCCCCAAAGAAGTCTTAGGGCTTCAAACACATTTCATCATAGATGAGATCAATGAATAAGCAACGGTCCTTCCTCAAATAGTCTACTGTCGAAAGGGGACCATCTCCAATCATCCTGATTGACGTCTTGCCACTGGGTCCAGATGGCTCTGGAGGAAAAAGTGTGGCTGGTGACTTTGTGTAGCCCTCCCTCATTTAAATCCAATTCACTTGCAAGTCATGGCATTATCTTCCTGATGTCATGGTTCTTTTCAGGAATGAAGGACAAACAACAATTGCCATGAGGAAGGCAAAAGCAATGGAATCTGGAATCATTAAGGAGAGATATTTAATGGGAAATGAAACACAAAGAGAAACCAAATATCATCCAATTTTACAATATTTATCCCTTCCAATAAAGTATCTTTCATGCATTAGTTAAGGTTTGACAGAATTCCTTAATAGTAGCAAATAAGCAAGTCAATATTTATTAAGACCTACTATGTGCCAGGCACTATGTTAAGTACTAAGGATACAAACATAAATTAAAAAAAAGACAGGCCCTGGACTCTTAGCTGGAGTAGCAAACACCTTTGATGAACATAAAAATTTTCCTATTTCATGCCTTGCTTAATATTGATAATCAGAAGATGTTAAAAAAAATAATTATTTCTGTGGTCCCAGAAGTTCATTTCTATCACAGAATTGAAGAGATTGGGAACTTACAACAAGGAAGGAGACAAGAGATTGGGTGGCTGTCCAGGAATAAGGATGGGTGCAGTTATTGTGTAGACAAGCCTCGGAACTGCATATTGTCCTGAGAGTATGATACACATACCCACTGGGGTCAAGATACAGACCTTGGCTTCTCAGGTAGCCCCAATCCCAACTTTGGTCTAATTTAAACAAAGGACTAAGTATTTCAACCCTTTTATTTTTTTCTAGGTAGATTGTTAGGCTAAACATAATAAAAATAACAATAGTAACTACTACTATCTTCTCATATCTGTTTTATGTGAATTTCTGTATAGCCATATATGTACTATGTGTGTATTTTCCATATTTGAACATAAGCTCCTTGAGAGCAGGGATTATTTTGCTTTTGTTTGTTTATCTACAATGCCTAGTACTCAGGTGGTATTTAATAAATGTTTGCTTATTTGCTTACCCTCATCAAAGTAGGCACTTCATTAATGCTTGTTGGACTGAATTTTATTTAGAAGGTTTTGAGGTTCCCTGGAATTAGATAGAATTAACACAATATCATCCTAAAAATGGGAACCTCTAGAAAATATCAATCTATAAAACTTCACTAAAGCAAAAATCCTTCTTTTTACACTATTTTAAAAGTGATGATATATGTCTTAGAATACTGGAACACCACAATCTTTGAAGACTAGCAAGCAGGGGCTAAACTCTGCTCAAAGGAGAGATACATGGTAGTTACAAAAGAACTGCAGCATATTATCAACAATGACATCTGTGCAACAAGTGGTATAAAAGGCACCACTATGAGATGTGTAATCAGAAAAGAAAGTGACAACCTTAGAGGTAAGAGACAGTTTGGATATTGTAGTGATAGCCACAAAGTGGGCAGTTAGGGAGCACGGTGGATAGAGAACCAGGCCTGTAGTCAGGAAGACTTATCTTCCAGAGTTAAAATCTGGTCTCAGACACTTCCTCGCTGTGTGACTCTTGGCAAGCCACATAACCCTGTTTGTCTCAGTTTCTCATCTGTAAAATGAGCTGGAGAAGGCAATGGCAAACCATGCCAGTATCTGTACCAAGAAAACACCAAATGGGACCCCAAAGAATCAGACAGGACTGAAAAACAACTAAACAATAATGCCCACAAGTATAAAAAGATCATAAGGAAGTCCTTTAGTATATGATGTGGAGAATATAGAATATATGGGAAGACATGCAAAGGAATCACATAGGCATAGATGGGTTATCTTCACTACTGGAGGGAATATATAAACATGTATGTGTGTATGTATACATGCATACATATACACACACAACTACACAGTGTATACATATAACATGTACATGTGCATGTAACAACACAGATGTAAGACACAACACATACACATTTACACATGGCCACTGGTACACATCTTTATATATATGCATTTGTGACTGTCTGCATGTATAGATCCTTTTTGACATGGTGCTTGAGTGAATGATCCCTACCTATCCCAGTGTCTTAAGGGTGCACCCTTAAGGAGACTGAAAAAAAATATACTAAACCTTTTCACCAGATTAGACATTTCTCACCACGACTCACTCTCAGTTTTATCTAGTTTCACTGTGATTTAGACTCAGGATACCTTAAATTTCAGGTTTTCCTTTTACATACAGACACACAGTGATGAGGAAGAAAGAACATTGGATTTGAAGGTCGAAGGACAGGTCTTCAATGCTGGTTTAGATACTTACAGGCTATGTGGTTAAAAATAAATGAGTCACTTAACTGTTCTGAATCTCTGCTTTTTCTCTAGAATTGAGGTGTTAAACAAGCCACATTTGACTTCTAAGGGCTTCCCAAAACAGATTAAAACATAATTAGGAAATATTTAACAAAATAAATAAGTAAAACATAGATAATATTACATTAAAAAGAAACAAAACACCTAAGTCAATAAGCAGCCCGCAGGGATCCTTATGTATAGATTAGTGTTTCTCTATTCTGAGTTTGACACCACTGACCTAGAGAAAGGGGACACTGATATTTGTATTATATATCTTAGGGGTTTGTTTTAAGGAAAATCAGAGGAGTGCTGGATTTGTAGTCAGAGAACCTGGATCCAAATCCTTACTCATCTGCTTATTATCTATGTGACCTTAAGTATATCAAAACCTCTCTAAGTCTCAAGTCTCTACAAAGATAAAATAAAGGTATCGGACCCCATGGCCTCTGAGATCCTTTTCACCTTGAAATCTAAGCTCCCAATGTTAGTACTCCATAAATGTAAAGCACTGTGTAAAAATAAGCTATCATTACTATATGGCCATTTTTGCTTGGTCCCCTTCCACGACTGATTTGACTTGTGCTCTTATTTGCCTGTGCTCAAGCCTGTCCTCTACATCTGCTGCTCTGGTTCCCTTAGCCTTCATAAACCAGATCTTCTGGCACAAACACCAGTTAATAAATTTGTCTTCTCATGGCCAAATTCTATATGAGCTGTCTCTGTGGCTCTTCCAGCTGGCTTGGGTTAATAACTGACAGGAGAGTTCTACTTCAGCCTAGACTGTTACCTTCTGTAACTTGCCTCCCTTATTAACCCTTTATCTTTTACTGTTTTTCAAGTGGACTCAGACAATATCATACAATCTTTCAATTATTTTTCATGAATAATTATTGTTCAGTTTTAACGTTACATGATGTTAAAAAATGATCTGGTAGCTTTTTATCTGGACCTGTTTGGACTTGAAATAGCTCTTAAACCATACAAGGTAGGGGAAAGGCAGTATAACATAGTGGTGAGAACCTAGAGCATGCGTTAAAAATACTGGAATTCAAATTGTAGCTCAGATCCTTATTAACTATATGATCCTCAGGAAGTCACAAAACCTTTCTGGGCCTGTTTTCTCACTTATAAAATGAGATCTACCTCACTGGGCTCTTGTGAAGATTAGATGAGATTATTTCTGGAAAGCTATATTAGATGTCTGTTATTGTTACTTAATCTAAATGCAGGACTCCCTAATTATATGCCTTTTAGATCATGTCTTCCCAACTCCCCCTCCCCTTCCTGTGCCACACTCACTCACATACTCAAAACACAGACTTTTTAATCTCGCACTTTTTCCCCAGATAAGTCAAGTCAAGAAGTATTTATCAAGCACTGAATATGTGGCAGGCACTGTGCTAAGTGTTTAGGAAAAGATTTTAAGTTCAGAGACCCTATTTATTAAATAATATATTTATTTTATAACTTAGATGAGCTATTCATGTATAAACATGTGAATGTGTATATGCGTGTGTGTCTTCTAGTTGTTGAAAGCACAATTGAAATTCTAATTCTGCATCAATTTCTTTTTGTTTGTTTTGCTTTTTCAGAGGGGGGGAAGGGAGGGCAACTGGGGTTAAATGACTTGCTTAAGGTCACACAACTAGTTTTTTGTGTTACGTGTCTAAGGCTGGATCTGAACTCAGGTCCTCCTGACTCCACGGCTGGTTCTCTATTCACTATGCCACCTAGCGGCCCCTGTATCAATCTTTCGCTAGAGATTTCCTTATATCATAAATACTGAACAGGGCAGGAGACAATTTAACTTTAGTATGAGAATTTACTTTCTTCAACAAGTATTTTTTGAGCATCTTATTTGGAAAAGGCAATGTGCTAGGTGATCTGTGGGATGATATATAGGATACAAAGCTGTATACAATATTGGTAGCCTCAAAGAGCTTACAATCTGGTTTTGGGATGTAGGGAGCCGTATCTCTGTGATGACAAGAAAGAGGGTCTCTAGAAACCCATCACAGGGACAGGATTTGGAGCATTTGTGACAATCACAGATTTAAGATTATTGAGGGAGGGGCGGCTAGGTGGCACAGTGAATAGAGCACCGGCCATGGAGTCAGGAGGACCTGAGTTCAAATCTGGCCTCAGACACTTAACACAAAAACTAGCCATGTGACCTTGGGCAAGTCACTTAACCCCAACTGCCCTCCAAAAAAAAAAAAAGCACACACACACACAAAAAGATTAATGGGGGAGATCATTAGGACTGAGAGATGAACCTTCTGATTCAGCTAATTTTAAGTGTGGACAGTAGTGGAATTATGGAGAATGGAAAGGATCAAGGTTGACCATTCACTATGGAACTGATCCTAAATAATTCTTCCTTAAATTCTAACTCCTGATAAACAAGTCATTAAATTTCCCCAGTGACACAGTGCAGTGGAGGGAGTGGCAGAGGAATGGACAAAACATCAGGGTTAGCACTGAAAGTGAAGCCAAAAATGATGTGTCAGTTAAGGGGGAACTGTATGAAGGAAATGAACAGGGAGGAAAATGAGAAGGGCACTTATTATTACTATTTAATGACTATTACTGAACCTCAGGCTTTACCTACATTTCTAGATAGGCAGGTTCCTTTATATGTTATACTCATGAACTGTGCATGCAGCAGGCAGGCTTTATTTCTGACAAAACCATCAGGGATCTTGGTGAAATTAGATCAATTGTAGGAACACCTTCACAAATCTCCCATCCACCTTTTCTCTTTGTTCCTTACCTGCCCTTTGGAGATTTAATCCCTGTGTTGAATCTGATGTTCTGCCTTTCTCCTTCTCTATTGCTTTCTCTTTTCACTGTTGCTAAAATACAACTGATTCTATTCATGTTGCAGGGAATGCTCAGAATGTAAGACAGGTTTTGTTACAAATCAGGCCTTTAAAAAAATCCTCCAGAGAGAGCCCTTCTTAGCTAGGGTCAAGGATTCAACTCCCTGCTAGCTTTAGCTTTGAATTAAAAACTTGATACAAATGGCCAACTTGGGTGGCCATCACATTTACAAAGAAAGCATGACTGTCTAATCTGCCAGTGGTAACTCAATGCTGTCACTATCCCACTAATAGTATAACACCTCCTTTTACCCAGCAACCAGACTTTAATTTTTGTTTAAAGAACATTTTAAAAATATCACTGCATACCCTCAGTGTGCAACCATTGTTATGAACAAATGAGTTGAGAGGTTAGCTGTCTTTCTCTGGCCCCATCGGTGAAGAGTAATGAAGTAGATGATTGATATTCCTCTCACTTCAGGCTTCAAGAGAGACATCAAGGTGTAGTAGATGAAGATCTGGCCTTGAAACTAGGATGACCTGGGTTCAAAACACACACACACACACACACACACACACACACAGACACACACACACTGCCTGTGTGAACCTGGGCAAGTCACTTTACTTCTCAGTCCTCCAGGCAACTTTCTAAGATTATGTTTTGCTGGAAAAGTGCCAAACTTCATTGGTAGAAGGAATTTCCTTAATTGAGGATTCCCTATAGCAGTGAAATCATAGGTTCAATCCCTGTTGTTACAGGTTTCAAGTGATCCCAAACCTACCTACTGGAGGAAACAATCTGAAACTGAAAGACAAATTTAGGATGGATGATATCATGTCAAATCCACTTCAGTGTTAGCAATTAATATTCCAGTAAATGTAATTTTGCATTAATCAGCAACCTGAAGCTCTATCCTGAGGTACCTGTGTCCTGAGAGGTTCAAATCTGGCCTCTGAAGCTTAGTTGCTACTTGTGTGAATTTGGGCATATCGTTTAAACACGCCCCTTTTACCCCTGAACCTCAATTTCTTTAACTATAAATGATGAGAAAATTGGACTAGATAGCCTCTAAAGTCCCTTACATAGATCTAACATCCTTAGAATGGCCGTATGTTTGTGTTTGCAGCACCTAGGAACCTATCCTGCACATAGTAAGCACTCTGCAATTGTTAGATTAAATTCTATACCACAATCCTTACATTATTTGACTAGTTCAGAGAAGAAATCCTGCACATCAAGACAAGTCAATATAACCTGAGAGGCAGGACCGTGTAGTGAACAGAAGGCTGGACTCAAAGTCTAGAAATCCTTTGACTCTACTCGTGTGACCGTGGGCGAATCATTTAAAGTCTCGCAGCCTCACTTTTCTTATTCATGAAATGGAGATAATACCCCTGTAGTGGTTGTGAGACTTAAGAATAAATAAAGGTAAAGATAAATTTTTTTAAAGCTCTATAGAAATTACCACAGTCATTATTATCACAGCGTAACTTGACCATAACACGGTAGACTTGCTTAGCCCTCAGTATTTGTTAAGGCATTTTTGTATTTATGATGTTATTTAATTCTCACCGCAAGTCTCCGTTGGTTTTGAATTGGTCCAACATTATATATGGCACAAAAGGTGCGTCTTCTGTTCCCAGGGGCGAGGGAAACTCCTCACAGCCTCTAGAATTAGGGGAGGGAAAACGGGGAATCCCTTTGGGATAAAAGGGGATTCCCTCAAGTAGGGAAAGCAGTTTTCCTTCCGCCCACCTAGGCGGGTTGGAAATAAAGGGAGGTACCCAGAGGCATAGAAAAAAGACCCCAGGCCCAGCAATCAGTCGCGTGGGCGGGCTGCTCCCACCCCTCCCTAGGGGCTGCTGCCCGGGAATCTGCTAATGAGCTCCCTTCCATTGGCTGTCCCCTAGAAGCCTCCAGTGTCGTCACTGATTTATGCTAATGAGAAAAAATTTCATTGGTAGGGGCTCCAGCGGCAGCTCCAAATGACATTTGCGGGGAGCTAGGGCTTGGCGGCGTTTCCGCGACTGAAAATATAGCTTTCCCCCTCCCCAGCCAGACTCCCCTGCCAGCTGCGCTGAGCCTAACCTAGAGCTTGGTCCCGGCCGGCCCGGGGGGAATTGCAGCTGGGAGCCCCAGGCGAGAGGTGGAGGGGGAGCTCACCTGCTGCTGCTTCCCCCTACCAGCCCCGCCCCTACCTTTCCCCTTAAACCCTTTCCCCATCTCCCCTCTGCTGCATGCTTGCCCCCCCCCCCCCCCCCAAGTAACTTTTGTACTCTCACCTCGCCCCCGGGTCCTCTTTGCCAGAGGCTACGCCAAGCCAGAGCCCGGGAGCTGCTAGGAGGGCTGGCTGCTTCTCCCCAGAGTCCCACTTTGCTCCTGGGCTTGGTTTGCATCACCCCCATACCCTTGGTTTCGAGGAACCTACCCGGGTCCCTTTCAGTCCAGGCTTCCGACTGGTGACTGTTTTTCCCCCCTCTACCTTTCATCCTCTCTTGTTAGACCCTTTCCTTTTATTTTTTCCCCCTCTCTCTTCTGGTTTTTTTTTTTCCCTTTAATTTTATTTTTTTCCCTTTGGCTGGAAAAGGATGGTTGACTTGGAGAGCGAGGTTCCACCTCTGCCCCCAAGATACAGGTTTCGGGATTTGCTGCTAGGGGACCAAGGGTGGCAGAACGACGACAGGTGAGTGGCTCTGTGCACCTATGTTCTGCAAACACAGCTGGAGAAGAATCGGCGCTGTCTATGGGAGAGCAAAAAGGGAGAACAAGGAAACTGGGGGAGGGGGCAAAAATCCGTGATTAGGTTCTCCATTTTGACTGGATAGAGCATTTAATATTAAGGACTTTTTTTTTTTTTTAGTTTTCCTGGATCTAATGCAATTTTAATATCATTTATAAAGCAAAGTGAAGAAAAAGTGCTTTTTCTGTTTCTGTGCTCTTGGCTATTGTGTAGCGTTTTCTGCACATTTGATTGACATGCTGCAACTAATGCTAAATCTTTTTTTTTTTTGAAAAAATTTTCCTCTAAATGTCTGTATTTAAATTCAAGTACGGATCCAGCCTGACTTAATATAAATTGAAAATCACATCTCAGAAACTTCCTGCTGTCATGCACCTTTTTTTACTGCCTATGTCAGGGTTGCCCCTTATATACCTAATTTCCTTGTGATAAGCTGATGCTATGTAGACATTTTACAGGAATAGGAAAATTAATTTAAGTGGCAATATGTACACAGCAGCTTTTTTAAAAGGATATTTTTCAATAGAAAGTCCTTTAGTAGATAATTGGATATTTAGGGTGCTATTAATAGTATTTATGTAACATTATTAAAATCTGTGTATTTCTCATATTAATGGTGGGTGTATTTGAAAAGTTTGAAGCATAAACTTTCAGAAACAAACTCTCAAAACATTAGTATATTGTTCAAATATATCAAGACTTGGGAAAATCCCTTAGACTATCTTAGCCCTGTTACTCAGAGTTAAAGCCTATCTTTGTCATGCTTGGCTAGACATGGGATTTTCAGGAAGTTATTTCTTATGTCAGAAGACAAAAGATTTCCTTGCTTTGTCACAATGTATGCATAAGTCAAGGAATGAAATACAATGAAATCTCAATTTAATTTAAGTTAAATTCAATTGTGCTTTTCCTCCCCAAAGTTTTAGAAAATCTGTTGGCCCAGTTTTGGCCCACAAAAATGGGTGGTAGCCTGGGCCTTATTCTCTACTCTAAAATCCCTTTTTCATATCTTTCATCTTCCCTCTTCTTTCCCTCTAGTTGCTAGCCTGCTACTCTGGCACATGTGTGAAATCACCTGTTATTCTTCCATACTTTGTTTCTCATTTTCATCCATATTTCACAGAGGTTTGGAGCTGGAAGAGTACCCTCTAGAGAGTACCATCTCTAGAGAGTACCCTCTCAATTTCACAGATTTGGAAACTGAGGCTCAGTGAGTTTAAGTAACTTGCCCAATATCACACTCATCTTCTGGTGCTCAATCTAATACTTTTCTGCAATAGCATACTATATTATGCTTATGTGTATAAAAATGGATCCTTTTGACTAAACACAGCTATTACTAAAGTTTGAATTATAACCAACCCTATGTTGACCATAATGATTGAGGAATATGGTGTTCTGGTTAATAAGGTTTTCTGATTAAGATTCAAGCATAAAAACATTTTTCTTTCAACCAGTTTCCTTATTAAGGAAAATCTTTGCAAAATGTATTAGTTAACTTTTCCAATTTAATGAATGTAATTGAATAATAATAAATTTTTTCTTTAAAAGTTTTTAGAAAATCCTGTTTAGAAAATTTTGTAGTAGGACAGAGAGGGCTGGGCTGTGAAATTGCTAAGTCCTTGGTTCTCCTTCCTTTCTCCCCTCTGCACTTTCTCTTCCCTCCCCTCTTTTCTCCTTTCTTCTCCTTCCCCTTCTTTCCTCTCCTTTCCCCTCCTCTTTCCTCTTCCTTCTTCTCCTCTTCTCCTTTCCTCCTTTTCCTCTTCTATTAATAAGCATTTATTTTCTCTTCTTCTAATCCTCCACATTGAGAAAAAAAAGAAACAAAAACATAAATCTGATAACAAACACACAGCCAAAACAAATTCTCACACTTGGCATGTTAAAAAATATATACTTCATTATATACCCTGAATGTATGACTAATGTCACAGGAGATATACACATTATTTTCAATTCCTTGGAATCATGTTTGGTGATTGCATAGATCAGTGTTCTTAGGTTTTTTCAAAGTTATTTGTCTTTAAAACATTATTGTAAAAATTGTTCTCATGGTTCTACTCACTTTACTCTGCATTAGTTCATACAGTCTTCCCAAGGTTTCTCTGAAACCACTTCTTTCATCATTTTTTCTATTTTGTGGCACAAGGTATTCTATTACATTCATATACCATAATTTCTTCAGCCATTTTCCAGTTGATAAGCACTCCCTTAGTTTCTAGTTTTTCCCATCACAAAAAGAGCTGCTATAAATATATTTATAGATAAACATACTTCGCGTTATAGCCCCGTAGTAGTTTTGCTAGGTGTGCATTTCAATAAATAACTTTTTAAAGTAATATTTGTTCTGGTTTAGTGATTTTCAGTCCTATCTGACTTTTTATGACCTCATTTTGGGTTTTCTGGTCAAATATACTGGAGTGGTTTGCCATTTCCTTCTCCAGTACATTTTGCAGATGAAGAAATTGAGGCAAACAAGATTAAGTGATTTGCCTAGGTAACCCAGCTGGTAGTGTCTGAATCTGGATTTGAACTCAGTTATTCCCAACTCCAGGCCTGGTGTTCTATCCATTGCACTATTTAGCTGCTATTATAAAGTAATAGTTTACAAGTAAGCTATTGATCCAAAATAATTGGACCAATTCACAGCTCCACCAGGAGTGCATCTTTGTGTCTGCAGCCCCTCCAGCATTTGTAATTTTTAATTTTTGTCAATGTCGCCAATCTGTTGAGGGTGAGGTGTAACTTCAGAATCGCTCTTCTTTAAAATGAGAATAGTTATACCTACCTACTCCACAGGCTTGTTGAAGGGGAAGTATTTCATAAACCTTAAAGCACCATCAGACTTAGAGCTATCTTTTGTTTCTCCATGGTATATCCAGTCAGTTGGCAAACTTTATAATTTTGACTTGAAGATACTCTTGCATTTACTTTTCTTCTCTTAACTCATACTACAGACAAACCTTCATTATCTTTGCTAGGGCTGTCATAAGAACCTTCTAATAATTGATCTCTCTTTATCTAATCTTTTTTTTTTTTTCCATAGTGCATCCTTCACAAAGCTGCTAATGTTATCTTTCTAATGCAGCAAGACTGTACTTAAGATCTTCCAAAGTCTGGCTAACAGCTATCTTTCCAGTCTTATCAACTGTTACTTGGCATCTCCCATTCTACTCAGACTTAAAACTATGTTTTTGCACCTGAGTCAAGAATCAAGAAAGGTACTTTAGATTGAGGTGGAGTATAAGAAAAGACAGAAACCCTAGGACACTAAGGTAAAATTGAGTGTGGAGGAGAAAATTCAGATAATCTGGGAGCTTCCAATTCAACCCAATCTAATAAACATTTGTGAAAGTGTCAGGCATTGCATTAGGCTCCTCAGATACAAGGACATAATAAGAAGACGGTCTTCCTGTCCTTAAGGAAGATAGATTCCACATGGGAGATAAAAAAATTTTATATCTATATGTAGCAAGATGACATAGATTGATATAGGTATGTGTATATGTACATGTACATGCACAGACACACATGCATATATGTGTATGTATATATACATACATACACATACATACATATATATGTGTCTAGGTAGGCAGCTAAGAACACCGCAGATAGAGTGCAGACTCCGAAGTCAGGAAGACTCATCTTTCTCAGTTAAAATCTGATCTCAGACATTTACTAATCATATGACCCTGGGCAACTTACTTAATCTTGTTTGCCTCTGTTTTCTCATCTGTAAAATGATCTGGAAACAGAAATGGCAAACCACTCTAGCATTCTGCTAAGAGAACCCCAAATGAGATCACAAAAAATGAGACTCAACTGACTGACCAATAACCACTCTGCATATGGTGTGTGTATATATGATAATTTGAGAAGAGAAGACTAATGGTTTCAATAGGGGGTTCAGCAAAGGTTTCCCAAAGAAAGGGGTAAATTAAACTTTGGAGGAAGCTTTGGATACTAAGAAAGCAGAGGTGATAAAGGAGGGGTAACCAGTGTAGGGGATGGCCTGTGTAAAGCATAGAGGCAGGTGTTGAAGCACCAAGATTAGGGAATATTAAGTATTCGGGTTTAGGCTTTGAATGTAGACTGTAACCAGATTGTGAAGAGCTTTAATTGTCAAACTTAATAGTTGGTAGTTTACTTTAGGAAGTCCAAGTGTGTTATTGAGTAGGGAAGTGACATGGTCAAGCTTGTACTTTAGAAAGATTGCTTTTGCAGCTATTTAGAGGATGCTTTAGAGATATGAGAGAGTAAAAGCTACTCTTAGAGAATTTTGATGATGAACTGAATTAAAATGCTGACCACATGAGTAGACAGAGGGGGCCATATCACTAGAGTAATGGATAAGAAAGATGTACAGGTAGGGACTACAGGACTTGGCAACTGATTCAGTATGTAAAATAAAGGAGAAGAAAGTGGAAATTGAGCTATAATTATACCTTTTATCCCAATGCAACTATTATTTTCCTAGGCAAATGGCATGAAAGGCCCCCCATAGTTTTAGGCATCACTCCATTGGAGAAGATGCCCAGATATCCTGCAGCTGTCTACTCAAACCTAGAAACGAGCAAGCCCTCTTTTATTCTCTACGTTGAGACAAATTTCTTCCAGTCCTTGAGAACTTCCCTACCTTAGAATGGATATCTCTTTAACTCATTCTTAGACATTGCTTTGACTGTTTCCTGTGAAAACTTCTACACTTTGTAGCTTTATATTTTCCTAGATGCTGTCCAGTATGAGCTTTAAGTGCTGAGCTGAGAAGATTTAATTTTACTCTAGAGGCAGTAGAAAGACAGTGAAACTTCTTGAGCAGAGGAGTGAAATAACCAGACTTAGAATTGGAGGGTGTGTAGAGGATGGATAGTGATGAAACTTAAAGGAACAGAGGAAATTAATTAGGAAACATATAAGGTACACATGGGAAATGATCAAGGCCTGAGAAAAAGTGGTGGCCATGTGAATGGAAAGAAGGAGATAGATATGAAATAGGATTTCATGACACGGGAATCAAGGATGTCTCCTCTATTATGAACCTAGATAAATGGAAAAATAGTGGCAGCTTAAAGGAGCAGAGGAAATTAATAAGGAAACATATAAGGTACACATGGGAAATGATCAAGGTCTGAGAAAAAGTGGGGTAAATTCAGGAGGACAACTCACTGATTCTTTTTCACATCGGAGATATGTATGGGGCATAGAAGTGGAGATGTCTAGCAACCTGTTGCTAATTCAGCACTAGAGTTGAGAAGAAAAATGTGGTCTAAATATGTCAGTCTTAGAATCATCTGTTTAGAAGTGATGATTACACTCATGGAAGTTGAATTCAAATTATAAAGAATATAAAGAGAAAATTAAATAGAGCTTAGGACTGAGTCTGGAGATATGTTCATTTATATGGGGGGAGGGGAGGACAAGGATGATCACCAAGCAAAGCAGAATGAGAAAGAATAGTGAGACTTGTAGTATGGTAACTATAGCAGAGCAATACCACTAATGCTGAGGGAGGAGAGAAAATTCAGGATGGGATAGTCACTAGTGTCAAATGCAACAGGGAGGTAAAAAAAAAAAAAGAATGAGGACTAAGAAGAGGCTGATAATTACTGTCCAGTGTCTTAGTGGACAGTAATTACAGTAATTACAACAATGTTTATTGTTGACCATGGTGAAAATAGTTTCAGCATATTGACGGAAACAGAAACCACATTGTAAGGAGTTGAGAAATGAGTGGAAAGTGAGAAAATAAAAGCATTAAGTAGAGTTATTTTTCTTTCGGGGTGTATGGATATCAAAGAGATCACAGATGGAAATAGATTGATTCAGTGATAGGACAAGTGAATATTTTTAAGGATGGAGGGAGATCCACACATTTTTGTAAGCAGTAGGGAATGAGCCAGTGGGTAAGTGAATGAAGATATATAATCAAAGGGCCAAGGAGATGGGGAGAGGTTTGGATCATAGGTGGAGAAGAGATAAATGTTGGCAAGGAGAAAGACCTCCTAATGCTTTAGGCCTGAACAAAGCTAGAAAGAATGGTGCTTGATGTGGAGGTAATTTGAAGTATGGAATTGGGTAGGAGTGGGAGTTTCTAATATATACAGCCTTAATTTTTTCAATAATGTATGTATTAAAATATTTCACTGACAAGGAGAGAGAAGTGGGGCGGAGAGTGTAAGGTAAGTGAGTGGAGGAAAAAGGTCTAGAACTACTACAATTTTCCAAGAAATCCTTATGGCTTGTTTAATTTTTATTACTATTTGCTTCAAAATTAGGTTTAGTTCAAGTTCACATAACAAACTTCAATGAGATAAACCCTTCTGTTTGTATTTAATATGCTCTCTTGGTTAACTAAGGTATTCATTTGGAAAATCCCTCTTAGAGTGTAAATCCATTGGGTAATGAATATTTACCATCTTTGGGGAGGTTGGCATCATTATTGAAGAGATTAGCATCATTTTAGCAGTTTATTTCTTTCCCATAAAGCAAGATTAGGGACATAGCACTCTGAGTGGTGTGCAGAGGGGTTTTATGGATACCCATGAGAAAATTTCCTCCTACAGCAGCTGGCTGAATATTCTCTTCTTTTTCTCTCCAGTTTTGGTCCCTTTTTAAAATGGAGCTATCACTTGATTGTCAAGCTCTCACATCTTGTTATCAGAGACAATCTCTTAATTAGCAGTTATAATGTTAATAGGAACTATCAACAGTATAAAGCAATGTGAGACTAGGTGTAGAATGAAGGGAAGCCATAATAAGAAGGAAGAAAGGTAATGAGAGAAGGGGTAAGTAGGTACAAAAGATTTTCATCCAGCTTTATAATTTTTCACTATGGTTATTTCTTTTCATATCACTAAAAATCACCTCTCATGTCAGTTGTAGCTCATGTACCATTATTAGGAATACTTGCTATAGGTCAGATTTTGTATACTGTATACTCATATTTTGTATACTGTGTGCATGTACATTTGTGTACACACATGTATATGCATATATAGAATATGCATACCTTATGCATGCCCATATGCATATGATGTTAAAAAATCTACAGGACAAGTTAAAAATTATGTGAAATTATTAAGGCATTTTGCCCATCAAAGAAGATATAGTTCACATACACATAAAGACTTAACTGATTGGATTTCTGTTCTTTATTGTGATGTAGTTTTTGGTCTGCAGACATGTTAAATGATAACTCATTTATTTTTTTAACAAACATTTATTTATCAATTGTGTTGATGGGTTGGGTAATCTGTGGGATAAAAAGATGAAGAAAATATGGTCCTTGCTTTGAAAGAGTTTATAAAATAGTAGGGAGATAAGATAATTATATATAAATTATAATCTGCAAATTCTGCTTTATGAGATCATTAATGTCCTCTTGCCTTTTAAAACTTTGATTCACATGCTCTTATTCACATGGCTTTAGATGGAATACCTCTTATTTTAAAACAAAAGTCGCTTATTTAAATTTTTTAAATTTTGGTTTTGATCCATTTTGGAACTTTTTCTTTTAAAGGAGAATTCACTCCATTTATAATTATTATTATAGGTAACAGATTATATTTGTTTTTTGTACTTTTTTCTTATTATTTTGTTATTATATAGGGAAATTAATCCATTTTAATCTTCTATGCCTATTTCAAATAGTAAAATTATTAAATACAAAATGGTATGTCTTTTTTTTTTAAAGATAGCAATTCTGATATCTTCCTTGAGAGTAATTGCTTTTGTTTTTACTATAGAGAAATTTTGCCTTTCAGATTGCTAGCTTCACTTTCTTTCTCCTTTTTTTGGTTGTTTTTGACCTGTTTTTAAATTCCTTTTATTAGCTTTTTTTGTTCTTTATCTTTTTTCTGAATGAATAATATATATTTTCCACAAATAATTATTTTTCAATAGTTAGAAAAAATTGTGTGTGTATAGTTACCGATGTTAAATGTTTTTTCCCATTGATATCTTGTGTCTTTATATTGCAAAAATTTACATCACTACGTGAGAAGTTTCTTATAATACAGTAAAATAGTTGAGCAAAAGTAATAATATAGTGACTTCATCTGAAAGTACATGTAACTTTTTACATATATCATACCCCCACCTATTTTTTAAACAACATTTTATTTTTTTTCTTCCCTATTATTGATTGAGAAGAAAAGGAAAAGAAAAATAAAAAAAAACAGATTTCCCCATTACTGCATACACCCCCCTCCCATGCACACATATATTATCTATTTATATTGTGCTACATCTTAAACCCATTACTTCTTTCTGCAAGGGTTACCATGTTTCTTCATTGGTCCTTTGGAATTGTGTATGGTTGTTACATTAACCATAGTTCTTATAGTTTTCAAAGTAATTTATTTTTAGTGTTGGTTGCTTTATAAATTGTTTCTCTGGTTCTGCTTATTACAGTCTTCATCTGTTTATACAAATCTTCAAAACTGTCCATTTTGGGGACTGCTAGGTAGTACAGTGAATAGAGCATCATCCCTGGAGTCAGGAGAACCTGAGTTCAAATCTGGCATCAGACACTTAACACTTACTAGCCATGTGACTTTGGGCAAGTCACTTAACCTCAATTGCCCTGCCTTCCCCCTTCTACAAAAAAAAGCAAAAAATATTGTTTATTTTTGTAATATTGATATTATACTATATATTTTTCTTCAGATTCTGCTTACTTTGTGTATATCAGTTCATAGTAATCTCTCTTTGTCTTTTTTTGCCTTTTTTTTTTGTTAAGTGTCTGAGGGCAAATTTGAACTCAGGCCCTCATGATTCCAGGGCTGGTGCTCTATTCACTTCACCACCTAGCCACCCTTCCCTATGTCTTTTTGAAATCATGATTTCTTGCATCATAACCATCACATTCAAATATCACAACTTCTTCCATGATTCCTCAATTTATAGTCACCCCTTTTGTTTCTAGTTTTTGCCATCACAAACTAGGTATATTTTTACATTAAGTACAAATGTATTTTATATTAAGTACCTTTTTTTCTTTCTTTGATTTCTTTTTGATATAGACCTAGCTATGATATAGCTAGGTTAAAGAGTACATACTATTTAATAACTTTTTGTTTATAATTCCAAAGTATTTTTTTTCCAGAAGAGTCTTGCCCACAAATATTAACTATAAGTAGCAATGGGTGCTTAAAATATTTAAAATAATCATCATTTTTTTGCATAGAAATAAGTGCATTTATCAATGGCAAAATTGCAAACCATGTTGTTTTAGAGAATCATCTGCCCATATACAATAAAAGCTACAAAAATAATCATACTCCTTTACCAAATAATTGTTATTGGCAATATTTTAAAAAGCCTATAATATAATATGACTTTTATAATGCATGACATAGGTGCTCTGAGAGATAGGTCTTTGCTAGAGTTACAGAAATTCAGAGGAGGAAAGATTGGTTCTGACTGGAAAATCAAGCACCAAGTGAAAGAGAATCTTTGATGTTCATAAAGAATTTTCAATTTTAAAAGTTTTGTCAACAAGATTCTATATGCTTGGGGTAGGTAGGTGGTGCAGGGAATAGAGCACTGTCCCTGGAATCAGGGGGACCTGAGTTCAAATTAGGCCTCAGGCACTTAACACTAGCCATGTGACCTTGGGCAAGTCAGTTAACCCCAGTTGCCCTACCTTCCCCCCTCCAGAAAGCAAAAACAAACAAACAAAAAGATTCTATATGCTTTGTAGCCATAGTATTAACTATGAATTTTAGAAATATGTAGATGGAAAATAAAATTGTTCTGTTTTAAACTAATAAAAATCCTTGTGATATATCTAGTAATAAGAATGATAATAAAAATACTAATACTAATAATAACTAGCATTTATATAACAATATATGGTTTGTGAAGTGCTTTACAAATATCTCATTTTGTCCTCATAACAACTCTGGGAATAGGTGCTATTACTATTCCCACTCTAGGTGAAGAAGCTAAAGTAGACAGGATAATAGATTTTTCTAGGGTCCTACAGGTAGTAAGTGTCTGAAGTCAAATTTGAACTCAAGTCTTAAATCCAGTACTCTATATACTTTACTATCTAACTGCCTAAAGAACATTGGATCTGGAGTCCTGGGTTTGAATTTTGACTCTCTTGTCGACTACCTTTGTGCCTGACTGGGCATTTTCTCTGGCTATACTCCATGTCTGGAATGCTCTCCCTCCTCATGTCCATCCCCTGTATTCCTTGGCTTCTGTAACATTCCAACTAAAATCCCATCTTCTGCAGGAAGCCTTTCTGAACCTGTCTTAATCCTATTGCTTTCTCACTGGTAATTATTTTCCATTTTTCCTGTATATAACTTGTTTGTACGTGTATGTTTGTTGTCTCCTTTGGGTCAAGGACTGTCTTTTGCCAGTTTTTGTATTCCCAGCACTTAGTACAATGCTTCAGCATGTAGTAGGCACTTTATAAATGTTTATTGACTAACTGAATTTCAGTCCATCTTACTAAGCCCCAGTTTTGTCATCTGTAATAATAAGGATATTGGACACAATGATATATAAAGTCATTTTCTATTTCTAGATCTAATGCTACACTTTGATTTTCATTGCATTTGTCCTTCATTTTTGAAGAGGATCATGAATCGCAGTTGATTTTGATTTGAATGAGGGAGGGCTGTGCAAGGTCACCAAGCCTCACTTTCTCCTCCACAGCCAATTGGATCCAGTGACCAGATATTCATCAGGATGATGGCCCCACATTTTGACTTTAGCACTTACGACACTAAACTAATACTCAATAGTGAATATGTTATTAAGAAACAGCATATTGGGGGGGGGGAGCGTGCAGTGATTAGAATACTAGCCCTGGAGTCAGGAGGACCTGAGTTCAAATTCGGCCTCAGACACTTGACACATTTACTAGCCATGTGACTTTGGGCAAGTCACTTAACCCCAGTTGCCCTCCAAAAAGAAAAAAGAAAAGAAACAGCATGTGACTAAAATGGTAAATCACTATTGATTTCATATTCACATGGAATTTTAGAGCATACTGCCTATAGTATTCAGAAGAGACCTATGCTTTAAAGAGATCACCTCCTATGAAGACATATTAGCTCTATTGTAATTGATTTTTTCCCATTTGCTGCATTATGGAATTTACAAATCAATAAAGACCTTTGAATTTGATTATTTTCTACCATCTAGTGATCAGAAATAATAAAAGGCTATTTGATTTTACTTCATGTTTTTAGTTTGGAATGCCCTATTACCCATTCATTCTAACTATGATTGTAAAGATTTATTGGGACAGCAATTTACTTGACCTGGATAAATCATCACAGTTTTTACTAATGTTAGTGGACACTGTCTCCTTATAATCACAGACATTTAGACCTTTTATTAAATTCCGTCTTTATTCTTAATTTTTAGAGTTCAGTACCAGTGCTTCCATTGTAATATTTCCATGACATGCCTCTTCACTTCTGATAAATAACATTTTAAAAATAATGCGGTTTATCTTAAACTAAGTCATTAGAAGGTCTTCATGGTCATGGCATAAATATAATGAAGCTAATTTAAAGATTATTTAAGGGTGGTAAGGTAGGAATAGCTTTTACTATATGTAGAATCTAGCATAATAAAAATCTCAGAAAAGTTTTTGCTAAATATAAATAAAATTGGAAAGAATCTTGATCTGATTCACCTTTTTCATTTTGTATATAAGAAAAAAACTCCCAAGCTACAGGATCAGAGGAATATTTAGTCTGTTTTGTAATTAATAATTTCCATTTACAGAAATGCTTTTTTTGGTTAATTGAAAACATATTTACCAAATTAGTACCATATTCCTTCTGAACAATGAACTGGACATAGACATAAACAGGAGAGTGGTGTGAATTGTCTGTGGAAAGTGAACATTTTTTTAAATAACCCCCTGAAGTAAAAGCTTTCCCCAGAAATAGAAATCTAACTTTTTACCAACAATATTCTTCCATTCATTTTGTGTTGTTGAAAAAAGATGACTGCTGAGAGGGCAATTTAGAGTTGCATGGTAAGCATGAATGGACTATAGCACATTACCAAGTAAGAATGCACAAAGAAAGAATTGAAAGGGATATCTTTAGAAAGGAAGACATATTACTGAAAAAGAAGGTGAGCCATTCATATGGTAAGATCAAGGATAATGTAAGGGTAATCTGTGTGCTCCAGTGATATCCATTCAATGTGATCTCCCTTCAGAGGATTTATGGGATGACATGGACAGAAAATGAGATGGAATGAGATGGCATAAGGCTTGGGAGCTGCCATTAGCTGCCGTAAAGACATTTATAAATGTCTTTATAAATGAGATCACTCATCACCATCACCATCACCATCACCATCATCATCATCATTAACATTTTCTTTTAAACTTTAAAAGGTGAAAATTATGCTTTCATCCATCTAATTATTAAAGCTTAAAACCACTAAAATTTTGGCACATGCTGTATATCACTGTATAAGGTTTGCAAAGCACTTTAAGTACTTAAAATATGTTATTTCATTTAAGTACTTAAATATGTTATTTCATTTCATCTTCACAATAATCCCATAACATAGGTACTATAATTAGCCCCCTTTTATAGATAAGGGAACTTGGCCTAAGGTTAAGTGATTTGTCTAGGGTCCAATAGCCATTACAGTATAAGTATATAAAGTAGGATTTAAACCCATCTCTTTTTCTAAGCCACATAGATACATCAAAGAATTAAATAACCTGCTAAAATCTCTCATTTGTGTATTTTAAATTATAATAGCCGAAAATATTTGTTTTTGCTAAAAGTAAGATGAAACAGTATGGCATAGCGGATAGAGGACTGGCTCTGTCAACAATTCATATCAAAACTTGATTTAAATTACTTTTAAGCAATTATTTTTTGTTATTCTGTATTTAACAAACAAACATGAACATTTTTGTACAAAGAACAGAAAAAGAGGATTGCATTTGAAACTGTGAATCTTTACTATAAACAGCATTATGAACAGCTTGTCTCTTTTTTAAAGCATATAATAAATTCAGTATGTTAATTTCAAAGCTGCCCTGCTTGTTCATATCCCCCTCTGAATCTCCCTCTGTTCTCTGTTGTGTTTTTAAATGCTTTATCACTATCACATGACCATTTCTGTTCCCCAAGTCCTTTCCTTGAAAAACAAAACTAAACAAAAAATAAATCAAAACCCTTGTTTCAAAGAAGGCTTGCCCACCACCCAAAATAAACCCATAAATATTTGCTTGGTCTAAAAAAAAAATTTATCTTGTATTCATCACCTCTCTACCAGCAGGTAGGTAGTATTTTTTTTAATGATTTAAATTTTTTTAAAATTTCATTTAGATGAGATTCCCTATTTTAAATGGAAATACCTTGAAATTCCTCCATTCGTATGTAGTATAAACAAAGTGTAATTTTCAGGACATGTAGGTCATTTTTTTTCATGCTTGGTAGAAGTTATGCTTAGTAGACTTAACAGTTAAATGCTATACATATGTATGTAATGTGTTTGTATATATACACAATTTAACAACCATTTAGCAAGTTCCTACTATGTGCAAAGGCACTGTTCCAGATAGTGGGGTGATACAGAGTTACAAATTAAACAGTTCCTTCCTTCAAGGAGTTTACATTCTACTGGGACAAGAGCTTGGACACAGAGGGAGGCAAAGCAAGGGAATAAGCATCTATACATCACCTAGGTACTAACCGCTTTGCTGAGTGGTTAAAAAATATAACTATATTTGATTCTTATGGTAATCCTGCAAGGTAGGTGCTGTTAAGATCCTCATTTTGGCATCTGAGGAAAGGGGCAAACAGAAATTAAGTGGAAATATATACAAGCCATTTCTTAATCTCTTAGCTAATATGTATCAGAGGCAAGACTTCAATTCAGATCTTCCTTACTCCTAAAATGACTTTCTCTGCATTGTGCAATGCTAGATCAAAGGACATACATACTGAATTATTTGGGGGGACAGAGAGATAGGGGTGGGAATACTGAAAAACAAGGGATTGGAAAAGGCCTAATGTAGGAGGTAGCAAATGTGCTAAACCTTAAAAGAGACAGGGGCTACAAGGTGGACATGAGGAAGAACATTTTAAGTATTGGGATCGCTGATGTAAAGCCACAGAGATGGAGAGATGATAATTCATGTACAGAGAGCAGCAAGTAGGCCTGTTTGGCTACAGTAGAAAATGTATAAAGGGCATTAAAACTTGGAAAAGGAGCTTAACTTTTCTGACCCACAGTTTGCTCATCTGTAAATGAAGGAAGTAGATATCTTCTGGTTTTTTTTTATCTCTAACATTCTATGAATTTGTGATGCGAGTATTACATTATAAAGACCCTTCCTAGTCAGTGCCATATATACTAAGCATTCCTCTGTTTGGTTCGGGAATAAATGAGCAATCAGGACATGACCCCTGGTCTTCTGACCGATAGTCTTGGTTCTTTTTTCTAGTTTATGATGCTGCCTCACTCAGAGGGATACTAGTGCTCATGGGAAAGAAGGATGAAGGGAATAGGAGTGGGTGAAATTTGTCTTCATAATTTTGCTTGCTGCCAGCCCTGTTTATCTTTAAAAGAGTGGAAAAATAGAAACAGTCCTAGGTATCCCTTGCAGAGAAGTAGCTAATCCGTAGCTCTTAGACCTTCTCTAGATTGAAAAGCTCTCCCATATCACTCAGGTTCCATCTTCTCACAATCTCTGTCACTCCAACCTCTCATGCCCCTCTTTCCTTTTCTCCCTTTGAGAAGTAAAACGTTTTCTCTTTTTTCACATTTTTCTAGAATACCTTGTATGAATCCTTCTCCTGTCTTACCATAACTCAGATTATACTTACCTATTATCTCCTCAGTGAAATGTCAGCATTGAAGGCATCTTTGGGGGAGGAATCCTTTAAAAAAAACAACTTTTGTGTTTATTTTTAGTTTACATCATTCATTTCCACAAGATTTTGAGTTACAAATTTTCTCCCCATCTTTCCCCTACCCACCTCCCCAAAACAGTGACCCCACTGAATACCCCCTCCCCCAATCTGCTCTCTCCTATATGCTCCCCCATTCTGCCTCTGACTTTCTGGTAGGGCAAGATGGATCTCCATACCCCAGTGCCTGTGTATCTTACTTCCCAGATGCATGTAAATAATAATAATAATAATAATAATAAAAATAATGTTTTTAAAAACATTTGATTTTAAAACTTTAAATTCAAGATTCTTTCCCTTTCTCCTCTTGTCAAACCCTTACTGTGAAGATAAGCAATTCAATACAGGTTGTACATGTGTAGTTACTCAAAACATTTCCATAGTGGATATATTGTGAAAGACTGACTGTATTTCCCACCATCCTATTCCCCCCAACTTGTTCTATTCTATACTTTGTCCCTGTCCCTTTACAAAAGTATATGCTTCTAAACTACCATTGGCCCAATCTGCCCTCCCCTCCATCATCCCTGCTCTCATCCCCTTCGCCCCTACTCTCCTCTAGGGCAAGATATCCAATTAGAGTGTAAGTCATTCCCTCCCTAAGCCAAATTCAATGAGAGTAAGGTTGAGCCATTCTCTTTTGCCTTTCTGTTCTTCCCCTCCATTGTAACAGTTATCCCTTGCCTCTTCTATATGAAATAAATTAACCCATTCTGTCTCTCCCCATCTCTCATATTCCTCTCTCACCTCTCAATTTCACTTTTTAAATATCATCCCTTCCTATTCAAGTGATCCTGTGCCCTCTGTCTAATGTATACTTGTACACATATATACACACACCCACATATGTATTCATGTGCACATATACCCTCCTATATATACATACATGTATATACACACACGTGTGTGTGTGTGTGTGTACACACACATTTATATTCCCTTCACCTGTCTTCATACTGAGTAAAATTTCATGAGTTACAATGATTGTTTTTCCATGTAGGCATGTAAATAGTTAAACTTTGATAAGTTCTTTATGATTTCTTTTCCCTGTTTACCTTCTCATGCTTCTCTTGCTTCTTGTATCTGAATGTCAAATTTTCTATTCAGTTCTGTTTTTTTCATCAAGAATGCTTGAAAGTTCTCCACCTCATTGAATGACCATATTTTCCCCTGAAACATTATACTCAGTTTTGCTGGGTAGGTGATTCTTGGTTTTAATCCTAGGTCCTTTGATCTTTGGAATATCATATTCCAAGCACTTTGATCCCTTAATGTAGAAGCTGCTAAATCTTGTGTTATCCTGATTGTGTTTCCACAATATTCAAATTGTTTCTTCTTGGCTGCTTGTAATATTTTTTCCTTGGTCTGGGAACTCTGGAACCTGGCTATAATATTGCTAGGAGTTTTCTTTTGGGAGTCTTTTTAAAGAGGTGATTGGTGAATTCTTCTCAAGTTGTATTTTGCTCTCTGGTTCTAAAACATCAGGGCAATTTTCCTTGAGAATTTCTTGAAGAATGATTTCTAGGTTCTTTGATCTTGGCTTCCAAGTAGTCCAATAATTTTTAAATGATCTCTCCTGGATCTATTTTCCAGGTCAGTGATTCTTCCAGTGAGATATTTCACATTGCCTTCTATTTTTTCATTTGTTTGGATCTGTTTAATAGTATCTTGATTTCTCATAAAGTCATTAGCTTCCATTTGCTCCAGGCTAATTCTGAAGTAATTATTTTCTTCAGTGAGCTTTTGAAATTATTTTTCCATCTGGCAAATGTAGCTTTTTAAGGCATTCTTTTCCTCATTGGATTTTTGAGCATCTTTTGCCCTTTGAGTTAGTCTATTTTTTAAGGTGTTTTCTTCAGTAAGATTGTTGACTCTCTTTTCATGATTTTCTTGCATCATTCTCATTTCTCTTCCCAATTTTTTTAAAACTTCATTTTTATTTGTTTTCTTGTTTACATTATTCATTTTCATTACATTTTTGAATTACAAATTTTCTCCCCGTCTTGCCCCTGCCCCACCCCTAAAACAGCAATCCCACTGTAAAACCCCTCCCCTGCTCTGCTCTCTTATTTTCTGGTAGGGCAGTAGGGTCTCCCCATCCCAGCCCCTGTACATCTTAATTCCTAGTTGCAGGTATTACAGAACTTTAAATTCTAGGTTCTTTCAATTCCTCCCTTGTCACCAACCCCAACTGGAAGGACACTCAATTCAGTACAGGCTGTGGATGTGTGATTGATTATACAGGACATCTTCATAGTGGACATATTGTGA
>CM053593.1:78633142-78699309 GCA_028646575.1 Pseudocheirus occidentalis | reverse complement strand
TATCATCGTCTAAGAAGTCAGAAAGTAGATGTCCTAATTCTGTTCAAAATTCTTTACTATTTCTTTTAGAGAAAAATTAAATATTTAATATAAAACTTATTTTCATAATTTTAAAAGATATTTTAATCACCATATTTGTTGAAAATACATCCCTCTAAATTAATAGAATCCTTGTAAACTGGCAAGTCCATGCAGTTGCTATTCATAGATTCCTAGGCAAATTTTAGTATCTTTATCAGGTCCTTATCAGTGCACACATGGGCTATTGCAATAGCTCGCTGGTTAGCCTCACTTCCTTAAGGCTTTTCCACTCTAGTCCATCCTTCACTCAGTTGTCAAATTGATCTTCCTTAAAAAAAAAAAAACACAGGACTGATCATATCACTGCCACCTCTTCTTCCCCATCCACATGCATACACTCTGTAAACTCCAGTGACTGACTTCCTGTTACCTTCAGGATCAAATATGATAGTCTATATTTGGCTATTAAAGTTCTTCATAACTTGGCTTCTTCCTACCTTTCCAATTTCCTTACTCTCTTCTACATGCTCTGGTTTTCAGTGACACTGGTCTCTTTGCTGTTCCTCCCACACCACTGTAGCTCTAAGAGATTTTTCTGATATTTTTCATGTATGGAATTCTCTTCCTTCTCTGTCTTCTTGCTTTCCCAGCTTCTTTCAAGCTCCAGCTAAAGAAAAGCTCACCTTTTGCAAGAAGTCTTTCACAGTCCTTAGTCTGAGTGCCTTTCCACTGAGACTTCGCTCTGTATATGTCCTGTTCTTTTATAGTTTGCATGTTGTCTTCTGCATTAGATTGTGAACTCCTTTAGAACACGGACTATTTTTTTTACTTAAAAAAATTCTTAGCCCTTAACACAGTGCCTAACAAAGAGTATCCTCTTAAATACTATTTGCCTATCTGACATAATAAATACACATACTTGATTCAGTTCATGAATATTATATATATTATATATAATTATATATTATATGTTATAATATATATTATATATTATAATATATATTATATAATATATTATATATATATGTTTAAAAGGGAAATCTTATTAAATTAATTTGAAATTTCAGTAATTCCATAGACATTACAAAGTAGATGTTTGTAAAGCCAAGCATGAGCAGCTTTCCAGAGGACTATTACTGTGAATAGCTTCAAGGTTCTGATTACATAGTATAGTGAACTCTCTTTTTATTCAGTAGCAAATTAAAACAAAATATTCACAGAAATGAAAGTACAGTATTCACAATGTTATGACATAACAACTTATCACTAAAATGGCCATATGGTTTTCACCAAAGTGGCCACATAGTTTTAAAAAATATATATTCATTTAGTAACTCAATCATTTAGTAAGTCCTTAATTTAGTCATGCTTAAGGAGGTTTGTCTCCTTAAATGGACACAGAGTACAGAGGTCAAAGTTCTCCATCCCTAGGTCACATGGTCTTAATCTCTTCAATCAAAAAGTCTTCTTCTTAATTGGAGAAGTCCTTCACTCAATCATCTAAATATAAAGGTCAAAGTTCTCCACCCTGAGGCCACAATAAATCATGATTTCAGTTTTCATTAAATACCCAAGGAAAGGTCTTTTCATCTTGACTGGAGGCACACTCTCAGCTTCTGTGGTTCCTCTTCCATGGTCCCAGCTCCTGCCTGAATCTATCCAACTGTCACCTGAGTTCAAAGGCAGATAGCTGCCAATTCTTTGTCTAGCTCCCTGTGCAGTTACTGTGCCATATTGAAGCTTGAAGTGTCTAGTACACCTCAAGTCCTTCACAGTTTCTGGGAAGACAAACCTTAACAAAGCCACAGTAACATTCATCCACATTGCTGGAATCCTCATCAGTTCACTTTCTGCCTGTGAAACCAACATAGTCCCAACAACAAGGTTTGAGGAATCAACATAAATCATCAGTATAGTCCCAGGACTTCTGAAAATGCCAGTAAGACCCTTCTCCAGGATTTCTGTAAACACACAACAAGAAAATCCTCTTTCAGGGTTTCTGAACCAGCAGTAAGGTCCCACGGCTTCCATAAGAACAGCAACATCCTCTATCAACAGATGAATCTGACAACGTAACATCAAAACAGACAAAGTTCCAACACCACAGTCATGCTTCCTCCCAGTTCTCTCTTCTCATTTCTCAGTTATTCTCAGTTCTCTTCTCAGTTCTCAATTCTTTCTTCTGCCACCTCAAGTTCTGTTCTCCATTCTGTTCTTAATTCATAGCAGTTCTCAAAAGTTCTCAGGATCCTAGCAGTTCTCTTTTTCTCTCAGCAATTCTGGCTCTCTAGCTTGGGCTTTTCCTTATATATGGTATTAGCTCCTCCATCTTCTGCCCCTTCCTGTTACATCAGCACCTTCCTTCCACTGTGAGATTCACAACTTCTGGATCTTAATACTCGATACAATCATGAACTTGAAACAAGGTGCTAAGTACCTGTTTGCTTGCCAATACAAGGGGCAGTGAAGACCTTCAAATCCCTATTACCATTACAGTGTTGTTTTGTGTTCTTCTAATAAATCAATTATCATGTATTTGAAATAAATATTATAGGACTTAAAATTCTATATCCAGTTACATAAATGATAGAAAATTTCAGAAAGACTCCATAAACCCCTATTTATTCATAATTTTCTAGCTTATAGGTCCATAGGGACCTCATCTAAAGACTTACAGATGTGCAGACATTCTATTTTTCCCCTTCATCCATTGTAGTCATCCTTTTGTAAATGCTAGAAATCTCCAAGGCATTTTGTAAAGCTTCTCTTGTTCCTCCTGTATAAAATGGGATGTGGGCTAGATAATAAAACAATTAGATAGATTTTAGAACTCTGAATGGTTAGATAAGCAGAGTAGTTGTTAAGTTGGGAGGTTGAATACCAAAGGAATTTAATTCCCCAGGGAATCTGTGCTTGACCTTGCTGTATTTAATTTTATTATCAATGACCTGGATTAAAACATCCTTAGGAAATGTGCAGATGACACAAAGCTGAGGAGAATTGTTAGCACATTGTTTAGTGAACCCTGTCAGCACTAGCAGCATGTTACCTTTGCTCATCAGGAAGCCCACCCTCACCATTCTCCTAATCTGTTCTGATCCATACTCTAAGCAAACTCTTTCTCCTTTAGAATACCCGTGGGAGCAGCTCAGGTTGCATCCAACTTTGTCTGGTGACCGTCTAGGTGCCAGTCTTGACTGAGGGAAGGCAAAGCAGTACAACTGTCTTGTCCCTAGCATTCCTGAACTTTTATACAGGGCCCAAGGCAGTGGGACTCTTCTACCTGAGCTAACCCAAGAACCTGCAACCTCTCAATCCTTCCTAGCCTATTACTGCCCACACAGCCATAGTGAGTGGCCCTGGGCTGAGAAGGAGATGAACCTGGACATCCAGGTGGCTGATGCTGCCAGCAGCAGCAAGTACCTTCTCCTCCCCAGAAGGAAGAAGAAACTGCACTGTATTGGGCATGCCTCAGGCCCAACCCTCCATCTGTGTAATATATACCCATGGAGAATTGACAGGAAGCGAGGAAGGAAAGGCTGAAAACTATATGTGATATCAGAGGACCCAGCTCCAAGCATAAATTCTACCACTTGTTACTTCTGTGATTTTAAGTATGACACTTTTTTCCTTTATGTATCTTGGCCTTAATATTCTCAGGTATAAAATAAGGGAGTAGTATTAAATGAACACTGAGGTCTATTGCAGCCTCAAATCAATAATTTAACTGAAATCTAAAATATTGGGCCAATTCGGATAAGATGAAATCTAATAGGAAGAAATGTGAGTCTAATGCCTGGGTTTTAAAAAATTAACTTCCCATATTTAAACTGGGGGAAAAAACCAACAACATGGTTATATGGCAGTTTGTCTGGAAACCAAAATATATGGAGAGTTTGGTGGATTGAAAGCTCAATAGGAACCAGAAACATTCTATGGCAGTAGAAAAACCAATGGCTTTGAGCTGCATTAGAACTTCCAGGAATAGAGGTGGCAGGCTTTGGTTTTCAGAAATCTATTTATTTTACTGAAACATTATTGAGGTATTTATAAATTCATTTGTCTACTGATGTACCTAGTTCATGTGCTGACAATGTAGTAATTACAAGAATAATAAATAGTTCTTTACTTTGATGAAATTTTTATGTAACCCATGTCCCCCAAATATAGAAAAGTCTTCTCTGAGACTCTTTAAACTTCAAGTCACTTTGGACATTTCTAGCTTCCTGTATTTGTAGGAAGATGGGAGGGGCCAATCTTAATTGAGGCTGTCAGAGGAAAAGATTTGGGGAAGACAGGAGAGGAACTGGCAGTATTCATCATTTCTCTATCCTCAGCTTGCTCTAGTAGAGACCTTGGGAGAATTCCCCTTTTGGGTGAGATGTAGAACTGTCTCTTAGTTGAGGTGTTATTTCACTCTTAATGGGAGAGTTTCTTCAAGATGTATTGTCTGGTATGTTATCTTCCCTTGTATACCCTCTCTGATTACTGTTTTGTTGTGATTTGGATACATAGATTTCTTTTCTGTGTGCTATGCATTTTCATTGTGGTATTTGGTGGAAAAGGGGTCAAGCTTTGGATATAGAATAAAACTTGGTCCTTCTCCCCAGTGATGACATAGTGATCAGAAATTAAATTGAACCTGATTGTATCCTCTAGACTAATATTTAAAGGAACAGATAGATAAAATTCTGACCTGGTACCTCTCTCTGAAGACATCAGAGTGGCCTCTGGCCTCAACTTTGTGCTTCCCTTCCTGGCAGGAGAAAGGTGAGGGGAAAGAAGCTAAAGATATCTATTCTCCTTTTGAGCCATATGACACCCATGCGGTACATGGAACCCTTACATTTATTGCAAAAATACTTATAATGAAAACATTTCATAAATATACACATGTATAAATTGTGCTAGGTATTGTGTGTTGTCAAACAAACCGAAAAATCCCTTTAAAAATCTATAGTACTTTACCCTAGACTAAGAATTTATGATCGAAAACAGCACTATATATGATAAAATACTTATATTTTAGACTTTTCTTCTACACCCAATAGGTCATACAGTTTATGATTTATTTATCCCTGGGCTGACAGGACTGCTTTACTTTTGCTTTCAAATTCTTGCTTGCTTGCTTTTCTTCTTTACTGACATACAGGTGATGCTGCAGCAAAAACTGGAAAGGGAAGATAGGGATACAGTATCACTATATCTTGAATCAATTTTTCATTCCAGCAAGTAGACCCTTTATCAAATGCTAGGATAGGTCTTTTAAAGTCCCTCCCCAAATTGATCACATTTTTACCTGAGAAATTATGAGCTGCAGAGAAAATGAACTCAGAGAGAGGACAACTTAAGCTCAGGTTGCTGTTTTGTATCAGTGTGAGAGATAATTTCATTTCTTTAGAGATCTTATACTACCTTGCAATTTTATGAGGGAAAGGGAAAGAGAGGAGGGGCATATTGGAGAGGGTAGATTAAGAAACTTGATCAGTTGAGTCCTTGAAGATTCTTGATAAAATTACAGGCCTATTTTCAGTTTGTGAGAGTGTTTACACTTTGAATGGCTTTATTTGTATACAAGAGGGTCAAGAAACAAAGCAAAGTATTAGCAGAAACAGTGAATTTACCCTTTGCATAAGTGGCCTGGATGCCATTTTACTCTTATTCATTGAAGTTTTGGAGATACTAAGAGTTTAAAAGAGGCAGCCAGGTGGGACTGTGTACTGTCCAGGATTCCTGGCCTGGAAATCAGGAAGATCTGAGTTCAAATTTGACCTATGACACTTATTAGCTGAGTGAACCTGGATATGTCACTTAACCTTGTTTGCCTCAGTTTCTTTATCAGTAAAAGGACATGGAGAAGGAGATGGCAATCCACTCCACCATCTTTGCCAAGAAAACCACAACAAATTATACACAGCTGAAAATGATGAAACAACAAAATTGTTTTAAAAAAAGGGAAAGCCCTGGTAGAGTCAATTCACAGGGCAGTAATTTTGAGAAGTCAATTATGGGAGTGGCTAGGTGGCACAGTCAATAGAGCACCAGCCCTGGAGTCAGGAGGACCTGAATTCAAATTAGGCCTCAGACCCTTAACATAAAGTTAGCCATGTGACCTTGGGCAAGTCATTTAACCCCAATTGCCCTACTTTCCCCTGTCCAAAAAATAAAAAGCAAAAAGAGAAGTCAATTATGGATGAAAGAGTAAGCTCTTGAGTGCTTACTTGTACCTCTCAAAGAATATAATAAATAGGAAAGGCTATTTCTCTCTCTTTCTTCCTGTCTGCCATTTTGTCCTCTGGCAGGAGCACATAGCCTTGGGGGGTGGGGGGAATGTGTGTATGTACAGCCAGAGAAGGGAATTCAAGGACAGTGATTCCTGAGCTCCAGTCTTTCTGTAGAGAAAGAGTCCAAATTGAGAGAACCAGGATCCAGCAACTCAACAGACCTCAGAGCTCAGACTCTGAGAGAGCAAAACTGAGGATGTTCCCCAGGGGTTCTAGAGTAAAGGCTCCAGTATTTTTGAAATAGCATGGAAATGCTAATTTTTCAATAAACAACCAGCTGTATTTTTTCTGTCTCCCCCTTCTCCTCCCTCTTAGAGTAAAAAAAAGAAAAAGAAAAATCTTGCAGCAAATATGCATAGGCAAGCACAACAAAGTCCTGCATTGGCTATGTCCAGGAACCAAAGTATTTCTCATTCTACACTTTGAGTCTATGATCTCTCTTCCCTGGAAAGGGCAATAGTGATCCCAACTGAACCTATATAAGACTCATTACCCAATGAGTGGTATTATCCTGAAATCATAAGAGGACATCAAGGCCTTGCAGCTTCAAATTTGTCCCTTACAATGTGGAACCCTTCATACTCACTGTCTATACTTACTATAGCTACTTGGCAATTTGTGTCAGGCACTATACTAAACACTTTACAGTTATGCTATCATGTGATCCCTACTACAACCTTGGGATGTAGGTGCTATTATTATCCCCATTTTATAGATGTGGAAATCGAGGCAAACAGTGGTTAAGTGACTTGCACAGGGTCACATAGCTGGTATGTATTTGAGACCAGATGTGAACTCAAGGCATCCTGACTACAGGTCTGGTATTCTATCCACGGTGCCACCTAGCTACCCTTAGATGATATGCATGTTAATAAGACAGTGTGTGATAAATTCATAGGCACATAGAATATTTTATTGTAAACCTTCTTACTAACTTATTCCTTTGCTTTGAGCTAATTGTGTTGTCTTCTGACTGACTATTGAGAATTAAACATATGGGGGAATCATGACATATAATTTTACAGAATGTAGACCTACAGAATCTCTTGTTTCTGAGAGAGACATCCTTTAAGGAATCTGCCCCATAAGTGTGAGTAGAGAAGTACACTGCGGAGGAGAAAAATGAAGACCAGAAACTTTATAACTTGCTCACATTCACAGCTAGCTAGCTACATTGAAATGAAATAGTGGTAATCTCTTTTCACTGCCTTTAGCAAGGAGAAATAGAGAAGTGGGCAGAATGGCAAAGCTAGTTAACATATTAGTTTTAAATTCCTGGGATTAGGTCTTCATTGTTTCTTTGAAGTGTGTGTGTGTGTGTGTGTGTGTGTGTGTGTGTGTGTAACAGAGAGAGAGAGAGAGAGAGAGAGAGAGAGAGAGAGAGAGAGAGAGAGAGAAATATGAACATTATGATTTGAGCTTATCCCCTGTTTGGAGTATTCATTCCACTTCTCTCCATTAGAATGAGTGATTAGAGTGGATTGTAAAATGCTATGATAACAATAATTGTCTACTTGTGTAAGTGAAATTAAATATTTCATGCTGCTTCTTAAATTGGAGGTTTAAACTGTCAAGATTTCTTTATATTAGGCCTCTGGATTTCAAGTATGATATTTTTCAATGTAGCTAAGGTTGTAGATGTTTGTTAATCATTAACTGTTTGAAAGCAGTGGAAAATTTTATCATTCAATATTAAATCAAATATACTTATGCAGTCCTTACACAACAGTTTATAATTAACATGCCAGAAAGTTCATCAATATTCTATTATTCTTAGTATAACACATGTTGAGTTATTATTAGAGAAGAGCAAAGTTGTTTTAAATTCAATTTTTAAAAGTTTAAAATACCACCTCTCATTTCCTTTCTTTATTATGTCATTTTGTTTACTTAGGAGAATTTCATCAAATACTGCTCTTTTGAACGGAAAACCATCAAACTAAGCATTCACCATTTTGTGGACTCTTAGGTCTTAAGGTGATTGAGCAGTAGAAAAAGCTACTGTAAGACCAAGACAACTCTTATTTCTCATAGGCAATATGACTCACATTCTTATATAAAAACTTGTTGAGTTTTTAAAATACTATGGATGCCCTTCATTTCAGATATAGTCAATTGTTGGAATAAGCAGAGGAGGAAGAGTGTCTTCTGTAAGTCAAAAATCATTTTTTTAAAGCATGAATTGTTCCAGACCTTGTTCAAAGAGCTGGAATTAAAAAAAAAAGGCAAACAACAACAACATCCTTGCTGTCAAGGAGCTAGTTTTCTAGTGGTGGAAACTTGCAAACAAGATATAGATAAAAGATGATATTAGAGGGAAGAAGGTAGGAGAGAGTTGAGAAATGCCTCTTGTAGAAGAACGGAGTCTCGAAAGATGCCTGGGAGACCAGTAGTTTGAAGTAAGGAGGGAGAACATTCCAGGGTTGGAGCTGGCCTAGATTCAATAAGCAAAAAGGTGCAGTGTCCTTTTCTTCTTTCTTTGATATCTTTGGGTAATAGTGGTATCACTGGGTCAAAATGATTACATTTTGTAATCATTCATACTTTAATAGCTTTTGGATCAGAGTTTTAAATTGCTTTCCAAAATGGTGGGATTAGTTCACAGTTCTACCGATAGTATGTTAGTGTACCTGTTTTTCCAGAGCCATTCCAGCATTTGTCATTTTCCTTTTTGGTAATCTTAGCCAACTTGATGAATGTGAGATGATGCCTCAGTGTTTCTATGATTTTCAGTATTCTGATTATTAGTGACTTAGAGCACTTTAAACATAACTATTGATAGCTTTGATTTCTTCCCTCCAAAACTATTTTATTCTTTGACCATTTATTAATTGGGAAATGGCTCTTATTCTTGTAAATTTGACTCAGTTCCCTATATGTCTTAAACACGAGATCTTTATTGGAGAAATTGGCTGTAAATAGTTTTCCCAGTTTTCTGCTTTCTTCTAATTTTAGGTACCTTTCTTTAGCTCTTTTGTGGTGACAAAGAATTGAAGATGAAGGAGATGCTCATCAAATAGAGAATGGCCCAACAAGTTATGTTATTTGAATGTGGTGGAATCCTATAGTGCTATAAGAAATGATGAAAGTAATGGTTTCAGAAAGAATGTGCAACTGATAAACACAATGAGCAGCCACAAACTCCAATAAATTCATAATGAAACACACTCTCCACCTCCAAATAGAGAGCTGGTGCACTCAGAGTGCAGACTAACACATATTTTCTTCTTCTTTTCCTTCCTTCTTTTCCTTCCCTTCCTTCCTTTCTCTTTGTCTTTCCATGTCTCTTTCTGATGTGGTTAATGTAAGAATTTGTTTTGCATGATTAATGAATTTTGTTTTTCTTGCCTTTTTGTAGAGTAAAGAGGAGATAATTCAGACTGGAAATAAAATAAAATTGAATGCACCAAAAAAAAGAACACAGCGTCAGGTTATAGAGCATCATGTGCCAGGAAAAGGAATGCTAGTTTTACTGAATTATAAAATGCATGAAAAGAGCAAATAAACCACTTTGTGAAGGACTTTAAGAGCCAGATGACTTTATATTTGACTTTGGAGGTTACAGGGAGTTACTGGAATGCTTCAAGGAGGGGCATCATATGATGGGAGAGCACAGTATCATGGAAATATAGTGAGATGCAATCTGGGAGAAAGACAAGTGTGAGGATAGTGCCAAAGATTGCAAATAAGTCAAAGACAATAGGGTGCATGAGGCAGTTCAAATCAACAAATATCGAGAAAGTGTCAACTACAATCCAAAGTACTATGAGAATCACTGAACCACATAATGAATTTAGGATTCTCCTGGTGAAAGGCTGGGGTGTTAAAGATGTAAAACAATAAATGTTGTACAAGGCTATGTGTGATGGGGGCAAAGAAGAAATTGAATGAGGAGGCTCTAGAAAAATTTGAGGATGAACAGTTTCTATTAGAGAGAACAGGGAAAGTTTCTTGGCAATTGAAGGAAGATAAGCCTCCTAAAGGGGCAGCTAGGTGATACAGTAGATAGAGTGCTGGACTTACCAGGAAAACCTGAGTTCAAATCCAGACTCAGATGCTTATTAGCTATGTAAACCTGGGCAAGTCAGTTAACCCTATTTGCCTCAGTTTCCTTATCTGTAAAATGAGCTGGAGAAGGACATGGTAAAGCACATCAATATCATTGTAAAGAAAACCCTGAATATGGTTATAAAGAGTCAGACACGACTGAAATGACTGAACAATAACAACAAGAAGTATCCTAAAAGACACAGATGAGTAAGGAAGGCAATTCAGGCACGGGTTATAATAGGCTCTGTAAAAAATGTAGAGGCAAAAGACAGAATATTGAATTTAAAGAACAACCGTTAGTCAGTTTGGCTGAAACATTGAGAATGTGAAAGGGAAGAATGTGAAATAAGGCTTGAAATAAAGGTTTAGAGCCAGACGATCACATTCTTTGAATGCCAGATTCAATAGTCTGCATTTGATCTTAAAAAGCAGTAGAAAACCACTGAAGGTTTTGAAGCCAGAAAGTGACATGATCAGACCTGAGTCTTAGGAAGGTTATTTTAATGACTGTGTAAAGGGCAGATTGAAGAGAGGAGAGACTGAATTATGGACACCAGTTAGGAGGTCATTTCAATAGTCTGTGATTACAATTTCAGAGGGCAAGGAATAGTTGTATCCTGGAGTCCTGGTTCTTTTTCTGCCTGAAAACCCAATTTTGAAATCTATCTAATCTTTTTGACCTCAGCTGTCCATTTCTTTTGCCTAGCTCCTGGCAGAGATGGGAAAAAAAACAGGCAAAAGTTGGTCCATAATAGTCTCTCTGAGTGTAGGGTAAGGAGGTGGCTCAGAACACACTTGGAAGTGCCATGATATACTAGCCAAAAAAAAATTAGACTCATCTCAGAAATGACACTCTCTGCAGGGGGGCAATAGAACATATTGAGGCTTCCAAGAAAAGCATAGCCATCTTTTTAAAAAATAGGAATGGAGTCTGAGTCTATGATTTCACTGGCATAGGGAACTTCTGTGGAAACCTATATTATCATTGCAGATCTGTAATTTATAGTCTTAGAGAACTGATTGAGTGTACTGAGAAGTTGTGACTTGCCCTGTGTCACATAGAACCAATGTGTCTGAAGAAGGGATTGAGCCCAGATCAGTCGGCCTAGAGACCACTTCTCTATCCACCATCACACACTGCTTTTCAGTATCATCAATAATAGTAGTAATAATAATGATAAATAGCACTGCTCCTTTGCTGTAAACCATTTCTTTAATAAGTGCTTCTAATACTTTGTTAAGCAACTGATTCGTTTTCCCCTTTTGCTATTTTTACTCTAATGATATTTACAAGCAGAGTTATCATTCATTTGTTTCAGTCATGTCAGAGTCTTTGTGACCCCATTTTGGGATTTTCTTGGCAAAGATACTAGAATGGTTTGCCATTTATTTCTCCAGATCATTTTACAAATGAGGATCTGAGGCAAATGGGGTTAGATGACTTGCCCAGGGTAACATAACTTGTGTCTGAGGTCAGATTTGAATTCAGCTCCTTTTGATTTCTGGGGTAGCACTCTAGTCACTGTGCTATCTAGCTGCCCCAAAGAAAGGACATAACCCCAAACTGAGGGTGGAAAGAGGGCCATGTTTAATTCACACTCAGTCAGTCAATAAATATTATTAATTACCTGCTAAGTTCAGGCACTATACTAATGCTAGATATCTGGTTACAAGAAAGGAATAGGGTCCCTGCCCTCAAGGAGTTCACTGTCTAGAAATGTAATTAGGAGAAGACAATACACAAAAGGATGGTTAAAATTTTTTTTGGAGGGGAGGTATCTCGGGAAAGGAAGAAATCCAAAGTAGTTATACCACTGGGAAATGAAGAGGTGGCTTATGTGGTAGCCTTCTTTAAATGGAAATTCTCTCCCTTCCATTTAAAGGAGTTCCAGGGATCAGAGTACTGATGAGATTTGAATTCCAAGGCTGATTGATCTTGCAGGATGAAGAGGTATCTTTGGGTATGAGGAAAGGTCATCAAGCCCTTGAGGAGTTGAATGTATTCATTTTGAGATACAGAAACCAGTTAAATTATTTAAGAACACTGCTAACCCTGTAGAGTTAAAACACAATTGAAGACCTAAAGAACGGATTTATTTTTGTCATTATTCGTTTAGAAAAATGCCCATTGCTTGAAAATGAGAAATGCAGGTATTTTATTTTCTACTTCTATTCTCAACTATAATGCCTTATACAAAGTAGGAAATTGATCAGTGCCTTAATGAATGAATGATGAATGAATGAATGAGTGTCTTAATGGATAAATGGGATGAATGAAACTGGTATATTTGCTGAAGAAACAAAAACTCAGACATTACCCGGGACACGAAATCAATCTAAATATTTGTTTTATTGCAGAGATCTAGAAGATTCAGTGATGATGCTCAATTAAGAACTGAGTAAGGCTTAGATTGATAAATCTTGTGGGTGGGTAGATGACTTGTTTTTATATATAAGTAAGTAATTATATTCTATAATGTATTCCCAGTTACTATCCCTAATCTTTGGTGCTTTTTATGATTTAGATATTCTTAAATTCATTTTTGTTATTTTTATAATAAACACTCAATCAATTAAAAAAATCATTTTTTTCCCATCTTGCTTAGGTTTATATGCCCAGCTAATTTAACTGTTTTGACTCAAGTACCAGTCGGGTTAATTAAACAATCAGCCAATCCATTGAAATGAAATAATAGAGACGTTATTTACATAAACCTTACAGTCAATTCTATCAAAAGATCAAATTGTTTATATGTGTAAACATTGTCTTCATTTTCAAAATATCCATCTGCACCATCCTGGCAGATCAAACCTTATGTCCTCTGTGATATCTTTTCGCTGACTTTCCTGGACCCACACTGATCTCTCTGCTCTCTGAAGTGCTAGAGCTCTATACCAAACATTTGACACTTAGTATATGTTCCTCTGTATTGTCTAACATGCTCAATATGGGTCAATGTTGTAGAAAAAAAACAAAACAAATATTCTCTTTCCTTCTCTCGCCCCCTCAGAACCCCGCCCCTACCTTGGCCATTCAAAATAAAGAGAACAAGAAAACCCTAGTGTTCAAATTCTGATTTCTAAGGTACATTTAGAGAGAGAGAGAGAGAGAGAGAGAGAGAGAGAGAGAGAGAGAGAGAGAGAGAGAGAGAAGATAGAGAAGGTGCTAGTCTTCTTGGAATATTGTGTTCAGTCCTGGGTTACGTGCTGAGGAGAGACATCGATAATTCGGGAATCTAAGTAGGATAAAGAAGGAATTTGAAATCAGACCATATGAAGCTTAGGTGAAGGAATTTGAGTATTTAACCTGTAGAAGAAAACATCTAGGGGCAGCATCATGATAGATGTGTTCACTATTTGAAAGGCTGTCATTTAGTAGATAGATTCAATTTATGCTTAATCTCTAAGAGCAAAAGAGAAGCTATGAATGGAAGTTGTAGAGGCTTAGATTTATGTTTCATCAACCAAAAACATTATTAAGCACTTTTCATCTGTGCCAGATATCATGCTAGGTACTAGTGATAAAGAAATGAACATATAACCATCTTTGTCTTCCAGGAGCTCAAACTTCATGGTGGAGACAGCATTTATATTCATGTTGTTCAGTCATTTCCATTTTGTCTGACTCTTTGTGACTCCATTTGGGGCTTTTATTGGCAAAGATACCAGAATGGTATGCCATTTCCTTTTCCACTTTATTTTAAAGGAAACTGAGGAAAACAGGGTTAAGTGACTTGCCCAAGGTCATACAACTGTTAAGTGTCTTAGGCCAGATTTGAATTGAGGAAGATGAGTGCACCTGACTTCAGGGTTGGCACTCTCTCCACTGTGCCACCTAGCCATCCACTATCTATACGTACCTATAAAATAAGTACACATTTTTTTTTTCTTGGGGAGGGCATAACAGCTGGAGAGATCATAAAAGGCCTCATGTAAAAGGTACTGCTTGAGCAGGGTATTTGACATGAGGAAAACTTAATACTTAGGATGAAACAAAGTAGAATGAGTTACTTTGGAAAGTAGTAGATTCCTCTCCCATAGGGATCTTTAAACAAAGATTGGATGAACATTATCAGATATGTTGTTGATGATGATTCTCATTCATGTATGGGTTGGATTCTATAATCTTTGAGAATCCTTTCAGTTCTAAGGTTTGTTGACTTCACTTATATCTTATTTCTACAAATAGATAGTAAGTCCTTTGAGGGCAAGAATCCTGGCCTTTTTCGATCTTCAGAATATTATATATTTGAGTATTTTTTGATGATAGTAATTTGTGAATTATGTTAACAAGGAAAAATTTTCTTGAGAAATTTCATGTAGAATCATGGTCCCTGAATGACTAGCAGCCTTGTTTATTCTCTGACAGCAGTTTATTTGAGGGACGATTGATTATTCTCATCTCAGTGTGTGAAGATTTAGAGATTTGTGCCTCCTGTTAATCATCTGTCTTCTGTCTGCTTATGTACACATCTAATAGCAATAAGATAAGATAAAGGCAAGGTAAAATAATTAGTTATCAAAGCATGAAAGATAGAAGAGAATGAAATATTTGCTATTTGTTAAATGTGGCTTTTAGTAAATATTTGTTAAAGATAATTCCAACTCAAGTATAAATTTTCAGCTTTTGTAAAAGAAGAATGTGGAACACGTCTTTCTATTCCTGGCTGTATAAGGCCATACAGTTGAGAATTAAATACTAAAATTTAGGGATTTAAAATAGAAATGAAAATGTTGATAACTCTTTTTATAGCAAACATTCCTAGTTCTCTTAGAATTCACTTCCACCCTGTAATTCTTGGGAACCTAGACCCCTGAGATTGGAGTGGGGTTGACTGGCGAGGTGAATTTTAGAAGATAAGTCATCGTTCAATCTATGAAGTTTGCCTCAATATATGTATTTTTTGATCTTCCTAAAGTACAGGTCACCCCTCCCCATTCAGTGAATTTTAATGGCTCCCTATTATATCCAGGATAAAATATAAAATGTTCTTTTTGGCTTTTAAAGCCCTTCATAGCCTGACTCACTTGTATCTTTCCAGTCTTTATACAACTTAATCTCTGCCACAAACTCTGATTCAATTACACTGCCTTCACCCAAGATAGTCCATTTCTGGTCTTTGGACATTTTCCAGAATTCCCCATTTTAGAAATTCTCTCTCCTCTTTTTCTGTCCCCTTATTTTCCTGGTATCACTGGTTTCCCTCAAGTCTCAGCTTAAGTCCCATCATCTATAAGAAATCTTTCACAGTCCTTTGTAATCTTTGTGCATCCCACTTGAAATGATCTCCATTTTATATTGTCTGTACATAGTTGTTTGAATGTGGTCTCTTCTGTTAAATTATTAGCTCCTTGAGAGCACAGATTATTTTCTGCTTTCCTTTGTGTCCCCAGCTCTTAACCCAGTGCTTGGTACATAGTAGATAGTAGGTGTTTAATAAAAATATTTGACTTGACTTAACTGGATTTTTGGACTAGCCCTGTGATTTCATTGCTGTTGGGAACTCCCAGGAAGAAATTATGTCATCCAGAGCAGATAAGCAAATTCTCTGTTCCTTAGTCTTAAAAAAAAGTTGTCTGGAGCTGCAGCCTAACAGAGCTGGCTCTGGCTTGGCTTCAACTGTCATTGCTGGCTTGAGTTTAATAGGGCTGTGGTTGCACCATGGTGATGGTGGGCTTCCTGTGAGTAGTTGCTTTCCAGTGATATCACTCGAAGCATTTTGTTGTAAAAAGGAAGGGCCTTTGTTTCTAGGAGAAGCTTGAGGTCATTCAAAGAATTCTCTAGTTTCCTAAAGGCAATCTAACATGTTCTCTCCTTCCTGTATGATCCTGGGTTCATCTCACTGTCCAATTGCAGTGTCTGTGCAAGATAGATGTACTGAAGGGCAACTTCTATTGATTTTTCCAACCTAAACTGCCTAGGAGAGTCTGGACAAAAGACATTCTGCTGTCACTTCATTTTTCCTACATGGATAATGAGTTGAATAATTTGATGTAGTGAACATAATGTCATCTACTACCTACATTATCTCAAGGACCTCACCTTCTCTATAGAATCACTCTACCACTTGGTTTCAGCCCTGAATCTCTACTCCAATGACTGGGGAAAACAGTCATGCTGCTAGTGAGAAAAGAGTACTAGTGATGCTTGAATCCCCCATGGAAATGAAGATACAGATCCTCACCTCCCATCATGTCTCCAGGGCCACCCATCAACCTTGATGCCTCCTGCCCAGACTCCTTCACCCCTACAGCACTGTCCAATGGGATTAACTGTTCATTGCCTATCCTGAATGGTGCTCCATCCCCAACTTAGAGATTCAGCAACAGTCCTGCATTGTCCTCATCTTCTTTGCTCACCAAATCAGTAGCTTTCTGCTACTTGTGCAGTCTGACAGCTCAGTAAACTAATGATCCTCTAGCAATTTAGTAGTGAAACTTTCCTCCAAGATTGAAGAAAAGTTCTGACCCTCTTTCTGGCTTTAATAAATTTCATGATGACCATTGAGGAATTCCATTGTAAGTGGCAAAAGGTCACCAACTTTCTACTTCATCCCTTTGTGGTTGTATTTTTGAAGGCCATCCTTCCCCTGTTGCAGAGACAACTGCTTCACCGAGTCTGGGCAGCCAAGCAGACCCCTTCCCAGGACCTGGGTCAGCATGAACACTTTCTGCTCAACACAATTACTACTTCCCCATGTGACTCTTTAGAGCAGTAGTTCTCAACCTTCCTAATGCCATGAGTCTTTAATACAATTCTTCATGTTATGGTGACCCCCAATCATAAAATTATTTTCGTTGCTACTTCAAAACTGTAATTTTGCTATTGTTATGAATTGTCATGTAAATATCTGATACGCAGGATGTATTTTCATTGTTACAGATTAAATATAACCCACAGGTTGAGAACTGCTGCTTTAGAGTTACTGATGAAAATACATGTAAATGAGAAAAGACTCAATCCTAACAAGAGAAAAAAGAACAACTTTGAGAGAGACCAAGTCCTCCCTGAGTCTCTCACTGAGAGAATGTTCACCATTCACCCTGCTCCCCAGTACATCCCTGCTCTATCTCTGCCCTCATGAATCCTGATGGGCAGCCCCACTTTATTCTTTCATTTCTACAGCATTATACCTTGGGAAATATTGCCACTTCTCACTTATGCAGAGACCCCACCAAGATACTGGAACATCAGGAAATGCATGACCAACATCATGGGTTTGGCTTATACGGAGGACTGTTTGACAGAGAATGGTCTGACGGGTAGAAACATCTCAATCACTTGCCATTTCATGGCTGTCCTGCAGTGCTGCCAGGAAACAGATGGGGAAGAATTCAACTTTTAGAAGAGGTGATGCAGCAAGAATACAGAGACCAGGAAAGCAGGCAATGAGCTGATCTCCAGGCAGCATAGCCCAGGCAGCTCAGACTCACTCAGCAATGATTCTCTACATGAGTTTAGCAGTAGGTCAGAAAAGACTGTGTCACTGAAGAGATCTGGAGGAAAGAGAAAGGGAGATGAAGTGGCAAGCCATGCTGGAAGTGCAGAAGGTTATGACAGAAGCTAAGTAGGTCTTTGAGAAGGTCATTGAGAAGGTATTGGACAGAGCCCACATGGAGTATACCATTGCAGACACTAAGCATCAGGCCACTGGAGATGCATTTCAGAGAGCTACAAGAGCTGTGAATGCAAAGCCAATAATAAATGCAGTGGCTGCAACATTGCCTGGTACTATGACTCCTTCTGTCAGCACCAGAACTGGGAGAAAAACCACTGCATCTGCAGTGCGGGGTGCCACAGTGGGAGCAAACCATTCCTTCTTCCCACTGGGTAAATCTCTGTCACCAAACCCACTGATGGAGGACAGAGCCCAGCCCTGAATAAGACCTCACTGGCCACCTCGTGGTCCTTGACCTCTGTCTCTGTCACGGCTAGACACCAATGGAATCTGAGCAGGGATGGCTATCAGCTCCTTTGTGGTCACTTCTTTATAATCACAACCAGCCCCTTGTGGTACCAAGAGAAGGTAGTGGTTTCAGTTGACACATGCATTTGAAAACCATTGGCACACACCCTCAGGCCAGATAGGGGACAGAGACAACTACTTTCATGATTAGTCATTTTCCCCAGGGGACAAGATGCCCGTCAGCTTCCCCCCATGATGATTTATGGCTTCTCCAAAGTTGTATTGTCCAAACATGGCTTTACTAAGACTAAGCGTGGCTTTTTTTCCCCCATGCAAGGCAGTCCAGCTGCTCTGCATGGAAGTGGTTACCACTGCATTCTTCATTTCAGATCACAAATGTAAGCAGCCCTTGGCTCTAGCTTCCCCCTTCTTGCCTCGTACGCACCTTTGTTCGAAGCTATATAGTCTGTTTTTTTTTCTTTCTGACCCACAAACTCCCCAGTGTGACTTCTCCTACAGACTGTGAAATAGAATCAGTCACACAGCCACAATATTTCAGATCTGGAAGGAGCCTCAAAGGCCAGTGGCCCCAACTTGTAGCTGAGCAGGAAGCTCCTCTGTGGTAACCCTGATCATTGAACGAAACATTTGCTTTGAAATGAAAACAGTCTATGGGAGTCTGCTGCATGCTGCCAGTGGTGTTCTTGCCCTCATGTCTAGTCTCTGACAGGCTCCAAGGAGCCCAGTTTGAAAAAACGGAAGATGTAACCCCGCAAACTATTGAACTACATTTTTGTGCTGATGTCTAGACATTCCAGGACTGACAGGACCTTCTGTAAGGAGAAAAGCGGTTGTACTTTGTATTCTGACCTGCTCCTAGAACCTGGTATAGGGTCAGCTCAGATTTGGAGGGGGAGGAAGAGCAGAATGTCTCAATAAATGCACTAGCTATGATTTCTATGAAGAAAAAATAAACTGCCTGGGATATAGAGAGATCAAATGACTTGCTGGGGATCATACAACCAGTATATATCAGATGCAGAACATTAACCCAGGTCTTTCTAAGTCTAAGGCCAAGTGTCTCTGCAGTATGTCTCACTGCTTCTGATGTCTTACTGTTGGAAGACCAAAAATTCACTTCTTTATCAATGAAATGTTTCGTGTTTTCTCTTCCATGGCATAATGGAATGATTGCTAGATTTAGAAGCTAAAATTCTCCTGAGGCTAAAATTCTCTCTCTGTCTCTCTCCAATTTCTTCTTCTTTTTTGCTACTTCTATGATCTCTAAGCATGTTACTTAATTTCCTTGGGTCTTAGTATCCTCATTGATAAAATGGTTTGACTAATGATGTCTTATATACCTTTTAGATCTTAAAGTTATTATTATTTTTTTACCATATTTTGTATCCTGTGTAACATTATAGATTCTTCAAGCTTCTTGTTTGTCAGCAAAATGCCAACAAATCTTCATGATCAGTAAAGTTATTATGATGAAAGGATCCAAAACCAAATATTTCAAAGCCACTTAATTTTTAGTTTTAAATAGATAAATAACCAGGGTGATTAGAATTGTCATTTTTTTCAAATGTATTTTATTTTATGTGTCTACATGGTTTGGTGTGATTTAAACAGATTTTGGATGACTACTAAAGGAAGAGGGCTACATTGTAAGAGGCCTAGAAATTAACTTATTATCAATAATGTTCTAATAGGTAGAATATAGGCTTTTTCTCACTTCTTTCAAGCCTTATCTGTATTTCAGATAGCATATTTCTATGTCACTTCTGATTCATTTGGTATAACCAACAAAGCTAGACCTAGCTGATGAATTAAAAAAATATATAATACATATATATTAATGTTATCTTTCTGTTTGAATTCATATTAATGCTTCTTTTTTAACTGATCTTGAAATTCAGTCTTAAAATTAATTGGAGGAGAGTTTATTCACCTACCATCTCTCTGCTTCTTTGTCTAATTTATCAAATTTCAGGGTCATAGTAAAGAAATACATTATATGCCATTATCAGGAATTCACCTAGAAGGATAATAATAATGTAATTTGATATTCTTTATAAAAATTCATCAGCTACATCTAGATTTATTGGTTGTACCGAATGAATCAAAAGTAGCATATAGATGTATCACCTGAAAGATAGGCAGGGCTAGAAAGAAGTTAGAGCATAACTTCTGTCTTTCGGTCTTTCGGTCTTTCGGTCTGTCGGTGTGTCAGTCAGTGGGTCGGTCTGTCTGTCTGTCTGTCTGTCTGTCTGTCTGTCTGTCTATCTATCTATCTATCTCTGACATCTTCTATCTATTATTGAAAAACTAGGTCTTTCTATCTGGCCCAGGCCAGAAGTACAGGGGTTACTAATAGACCTGCTCTTGTTATTTTTCTGTACATAACCTTTGACTTGTTCTGTTTCTCCCTTCTTTACATAACCCCGTGGCCTCCCCATGCCTGGGTGAGCACTATATTGACGCTGAAGTTAGTGTGGGCACCTGACCTTCATAACCCACTGCACTCAGAACTCCTGAAAACAAGAGATGCTCCACCTTCTGCGTCCTGATTGGTGGGAGTAAGGCATGCTCCTATGCTTATCTGAGGAAACAGTTCTTTTTTTTTTAAAGTGGTTAGTATTTTAAAGATCTTCTTCCTCATATAAATCACACCCTCAAAAGTCATGGTGTAATAGGAGTAGTATTAGACCAAAATCCCAGAATTCCAGAATCCCAGAATGTGGGTTAGAAAGAAAGTCAGCAACCATTAACTTGAACCTTTCCCCTATAGGAGTGACCTTTATAGCGTACTTGACAAGTGGTTATCCAGCCTTTGAACATTTTCACTGTAGGAGAAAACTACTACATCTTAAAGTAGTTCAGCACACTTTTGGACAGTTTTAATTCTTAGGAAGTTTTTCCTGACACCAAGCCTAGTTTTGCCTTTTTGCAGTTTCTACCTGGCTCCTGATTCTGTCTTACATGTCCAAACAGAACAAGTGTGATCTCTTTCATATGACAGCTCTTGAGATCTAGTTACAGTTTTCCTACTGATGGAAAGCAACAAATTCAATATGTTCCCATTTCCTCATGTATAAAAGGAAGAGGTTCATCTTGATTTCTAGTATCCTTTTAGAATGGACATTCTGTAATGAGGTATCACAACAGATGGAGCACTGGATCTGGAGCCAGGAAGATCTGAGTTAAAATCTGGACTTAGAAACTTCTAGCTATGTGACCCTGGGCAAGTCACTTAACCTCTGTTTGCCTCAGTTTCCTCATCTGTAAAATGGGGATAATAATAATAGCACCTGCCTCCCAGGATTGTTGTGAGGATCAAATGAACTAATAATTATAAAGCACTTAGCCCAGTACCTCATACATAGCACTATGGAAATATTAGTTATTATTATCATTACTTCTGCTATTAATAATAACAAGGTTAAGTAGTTTTAATTTTATCAGCTCTCTTAAAAATTCTCTCTTTTTAAATATGGGTAGTAAAATGGACTGAGCAGGGAGTAAAAGGATACTACTAAAACAGAGAACTTTGTTAAGTTCCAAATTAAATATCTAGTATTTAAAAATAATTTCCTATTTGGTTAGTTGGCCAAAACAGCCATGAGAATAGAATAAGACATTGCATGCTGTGCAGAGAAAGCACAAAAAATGAGCAGGGCCATAGAGTACTCTATGTATCTATTTTTATTCAATGAGCTCTTGAAACATTCTGATCATGTTGCAAAAACATGCTATTTCTTGACCATAAAGAATTTCCTTTAAAAGTAACAAAATGAATAGAAAAGCTGATTTGGAATCGAATTCCAGGCAGCTTGGTGAGTTATGTCACACTCATAACTGGTATGGAAAATTCAATTATTAGAATAATCATAATTCCTAAGCAATAGATGAGGTAGAAAGCAATAACCCTGGGGGATGGTATAGCTAACACTTGTCTTAAGAAAAAGCATAAGAAAGTCTAGATTTAGATCTATATTACCCTAAGAAAAGTGTCAAATCTTCTTTGACAGAATTCCAGCTGTGACTAGAACTGCCTATCTACTGACACCTTAATTTTACATTCAGTGGAACTAGTAGAAAGTTAAAAATAACAGTAGAGCTCATTCCAGATAGAAGAATTTAAGGGATGGTATAAGGTCTTGCATTCACCCCAACCCAACTACCTCCTCCTCTACCAAGCAAAAAAACATAGAGTCATATAGCTAGTAAGTATGTACAGGATGATTTGAACTTGGATTATTGTGGATTAGAATGATTGAATGTCAGAACTGGGATAAATGGCAAGATAATATAGGCCGAGTATGCCATGATAAAAAGAGCACTGGATCAAGAGCCAGAGCACTTATGTTCAAATTATAGTATGGGAATTTATAAAGCAAGTTGAAATTCTGGGAATTTATTTGTTTATAGTTGTATGACTTCATGTAAACCATTTCACTTTGATGGATCTTAGGTTCTTATCTATGAAACGAGTTTGGATTATGTAATCTCTAAGGTATTTTTTACTTTAAAATCCTATGATGCTGTGAGCCTATTAGTAGTACCACTACTATATACTACTGTACTTATACACTGCTGCTTATATATAGTGCTTCTACTATATACTACTGTATAGCTGGGTTGCCATTAATGTGAATTGTAAGTGGTCCCCTGGAGTGATTATGTGGATTTGAAATCAAACTATTCAAAATTATACTTATGTGAAATACATCATTGTTGTTTCACTTGCTTTTGAATCATGTCCAACTCTTCATGATTGCATTTGGGTTTTCTTGGCAAAGATACTGGAATAGTTTGCCATTTCCTTCTCCAGTTCATTTTACAGATGGAGAATTAAGGCAAACAGCATTAAAAGACTTGCCTTGGGTCACATGGCTAGTAGGTATCTGAGGCTAGATTTCAACCCTGTAAGATGTTATCTCCTCCAATAGAATGTAATTTCCTTGAGGGCAGGACTTACTCCATTTTTAAAAATCTTTGAATCCCTAGTGTTGGTTTCAGTACCTGTCACATTATACGCACTTAATAAATGCTTGCTGACTGATAGAATCCTGTTCTAATACACAATCCTGAGTTTTTCTATTACATCTTGCTACTACTGCTCATTATCTGTCTACCTTTAAAGCTTAGAGAGCTTGGCTTAGAGGGGAGTGCCCTTCTACAAGTCAGAGATTTCTCGTCAAAGGAATAGAGCAGGAAAGCCACTGACCTTGAGTGAGTGGAGAGAAAATAAAGTATTTGGTAAGGAGGGCATGTGAGGAAGTGCTCAGAAGTGAATTGTTCAGAAGCAGGTGAGTAAATGCTACTGAAAGGGCAAATCAATAGCTAAAAACCACTGTCTTTATTTCTGCACACAGGTGTACCCCCCTTTTGTAATCTAAGTCTGTTAAGATTATAAAAACATAACTTAAGACACATACGTAGGTAGGAAAATGAGGTGATAATGATTTAGGCTATTGTGGACAGGAGTAGTAGTACTCAATATTCAAACGAGGTCCTTCCTACACAGAGGAAATAATAAATCTTCCTGTTCTCTCTCTCTCTATGGCACCAAATGGGTCCTCTTTGGGGGCACATGTGCATGGTCTTGGGTTCCAAAGTTGGGTCAATCACAACTCTGCCACAATCCCTTGCTGGGGCTTAGTTTATCAATTAGGACTAGATAATTTCTAAGGTCCCTTAGACCCTGAACGTTCTATTATTTTGGCTGAATGTTTCTTGTGATTTATATGAGACATCTGCTATTTTATAGATTGTCAGACCTGTCTATTACCAGAAGGAGCTTGCTCAAGCATTGGGAAGAACTCAACATTTGTCCAATGCAATTCATATTTGGGCAGATTCCCAAACCTGCTCTTTCACTTCAAAGAGTTAAGTTGTGTCTAAATTGTAAATTTATTGCTCTTCTGTTTTTTATCCATTGTGCATTATTGTAGACGTATCTTATATTTTTGGATAGTTTTGTTTTTGTTAAGAAAAGAGTAAGAAATGGGCTGTGACAAATATGCTATACAACATTTCATATTTTGTACATGTTTAATATTAAATAGTGGATCAACACCAATCACCTGACCTCCTCTGTAGAATAAACATAATCACTGTTGTATGACTTACTTAGTGTTCTAATGGTATTTAAAAAATAATGAACTCAATCTATGACTGAAATTCAGAATTAAATAATCATTTATATCAGTGAAAGGGAAATAAATGACTTCTCTTAAGCTTGCCTTTCCTCATGAATCTTTCCTGGATATATTATAATACAGAATAATGTCACAGCAGTTTTACATTAATTTGCCTCGTTTTTATTTGTCATTATGAAGCTGGAGAGCTTTAAAACTGAGTGAGACACAGGAAACTCCAGTACTAATTGGTTAGTTAAATTAGGAGAAAATAAAGGATTGACAGGAAAAAAATTATGATACTTCTAAGACAAGTTATTACTTCATTAAAAAAAAAAAGTTGTCCAGGATCCTGAAAAAGGTGTTGCCTCAAACTCAAATTTACATAGATCAAGAATCACTCTTCCAAGAGAAACATTTTTCTTAGTCAAGAAGGGTTTAATTAATTTTGCTAAAATTGTCACCTGAAAAAGAGCAGGCATGTAGGAATGAGGAAATATCACTTATTAGAAAAATTGCACTGGGAATTCATGAACTGACTCCATTTAAAAATTATACTGCCCCAAGCAGTGCCCACAAAAAAGCTTTAATCTACTGTATATATTTTAACAGACTAATAAATTTATTTTTATTGAAAATAGAAGTACCACACAAAATAAGGGGAAAATACTGAATCACAGGCATGACATGAAACACATTTTCCCATTTTAAAATGTTATCATTATTTGTAATTTTGGGTTTAGGGGATGAGGCTGGATTCATCAGCTATCTTTTATATGACTTCCACATTGTATGTGACTGAATACTTTTTTCTTTTAAGCAGTGATATCCATTTTCAGGATAAGGGTGAACTGAGAATTTCACTGGAAAACATCTTGCAGGGAGTGTGGAAAGTAGAGTAGTTTGGTGCCAAGAGTGTTAGCTAAAGGAATTTCAAGACCTTAGAAAGATTGTCTGAATTTCAGTTAAGTTGCTGTGATTTTTATGGTGTGAAACAAAGAATACTTACTCTAGTCGGAGGAATTGTGGGATGCTTCCCATCCATATGACCTTGTGCAAGGCATACAAGCTTCATTTTCTTCATCTGTAAAATGAGAGCATTGGACTAGATGGCATATGTGCTTTCTTACATCTCTAATGCTAACTGTTATTGATATCATTTTTGTTGTCTCTAATATAGAAGTAATAGTGAATATTTTATCATGGAGTCAGTCTTGCATGAAGGATAGAGAGATGGACATAGATCTAGGAAGACTTATGTTCAATTCCTGCCTATAACATATTGATGGTATGACCTTAGACATGTCACTTATCTTCCCAGTGTCTCAGAAAACTTGCTAAGAAAATTAGTAAGCAGCTGATGATCTATATTCATTGTAGGAGTCTTCTCATGATGAATTCTATATATAAAATAAATCACTGTCCAGTCAATCAGTCAGCTAATAAACACAAAGTTTATACTGTGCACCAGGAGCTATGCTAAATACTGGGGATACAAAGAAAGGCAAAAAAAAAATTCTCCTTTTCACCAGGAGAAGACGCCGTGATGTGCAGTCAACTAAGTAGAAAGAAATGATTATACAGGAAAAAAAAATGGAAATAAATCCAAACTCCTACTCCAACCCCCTCCCCCCATGACTGAATAAGGTCATTGTACATGACAAGGTAGTATTTATAAACTACTAATTTCACAGGGATTTGTTGAAGCTCAAGTGAGATATAATGTATATAAAATCCTTTGTCAAAACCTTAAAGTATTATATGTGTCTGATAAGCAAGCAAGCATTTACTAATCTGTGGATATCAAAATATAAGCCAAAAGAAAGTCCTTGCCCTCGGGGGTGGCTAGGTGGCACAGTGAATAGAGCACCGGCCCTGGAGTCAGGAGTACCTGAGTTCAAATACGACCTCAGACACTTAACACACACAGACAAAAACTAGCCGTGTGACCTTGGGCAAGTCACTAAACCCCAACTGCCCTCCAAAAAGCAACAAAAAAAAAAGAAAGAAAGTCCTTGCCCTCAAGGAACTTACTTTATGATGGAGGAAGACAGTATGCAAAAGAGGGCTGAAAAAGCAGAGGGAAAGCTAACCTCACAGAGGTATGCTATCAAAGTCCAGAAAGTCCAAAGCATATCCAGGAGGGGAATGGAGGGTGGCTAGCCTGAGCCCTTCCCCAGAATGGTGATTGTGGAAGAAGGGGACCAGAGCAGAAAGAATTTTAATGTGAGAAGGCCTCACACTAGGATGAAAGGATGAAATTAGAAAGGATGAAAAATAGACCTTTTTAGGTACTAATAATATTGAAAGACTTTTATAGATTTATATGTAAAACAATATAGACAGCCTGATTCACTTATAGCTACATTTCTAGTGGAGTGAAGTAAAGCTCCCTTTTCTTTTTCTTCATCCTGATTCTTTAAGATATATAGAGTTATGCCTTACTTACCTAATGTACCTGGAGTATGACATTACTGTTTTTTTTTCCCTTTTCATCTGGTTGTACTCCATGTGGGAAATATTTTCCCTCCTCACCTCTTCCTCTTGATACTCCTAGATTCCTTCAAAACTCAGCTTAAGTTCTCAAAAGGGATCTTTCCAGAATGTCCCAGTTGCTAGGACTTAAATTAATTTGTATTATTAATTAATTTATATTATTTTTGGATGTATTATATATATTTACCTGTGAATAGTTTGCTATTCACAAGTAAAGGGATTTTTAACTTATACTATGTAAATTAGTTTTTTTAAAAAAAGTTTTCATAATTATATTTTCAATATAATTTTTTCCTTTGTATTTTATTTTGTTCATTTAAAAACATTATTCTTAGAATACATCTTTAGGCTTCACTAGATTGACAAAGGGTTCATGACATGCAAAAAAAGGGTCAAGAAAATCTGCCAAATCGTATGGAAATTCCTTGAAGGAGGAAACTTTTTATTTTTGTCTTTGTATCACCATCACAGTACAGTGCCCAACAGAAAGTAGGTTAGTAAAAATTCTTGTATAATTGATTTGAGTTGTGTTAATGCTTCTGAAAAATTTGTCAGTCAATAAGAATGTTATAATATAAGGTGGTGGGAGTACTCAGTCAAGATGCTAGAGTAAGAGAAAGCAATTTGGCACTAGATAAAAAGACCTATAAAATGCACAAGACTGAGTTCTGCTCTGAAAACTCAAGGAAAAAACATCCCAGTGAGTCATTTTTAGTGCCAAGGTTAGCATAGGGAGATGGATAGAAGTCTTTGAATACTGAGGATAGGATCTAGTTAGGAAAGTATAACAGGAACACTTCCAGCACAGGAGCCAATCTAGTACAGTACATAGTGATAGGAATTAGGTGCCAGTAGGAAGCTCTGTCAGTCTCCTCTCTGGAGTTGTAATGAAGATCCAGTATGATCTGGGAAGGGAACACCTTTGTCTTGGAGTGCTGGAAACAGGGCAGAGAGTGGTACTGGGCCTAACAATATAAATTTTTTAAGGAGCAAGAGAAAAAGTGGGCAGCAGGTTTGTGGCTTATCCCAGGATGAGATCAGTCTCAGTTCTAGTCACCAGCCCAGTTTGAAGTCTGTGACTGAATAAACAGGATAGGTAGCTCTGACAAATGAGGAGCCTGAAGTTCTTTTCTCTGAAATTGCACTTCCTTCCAAACTACCTTATAGTGGTCAGGTCAGCATTTTCCTGGAGCTCCAAAAAGGAGATTATAATTGCTTACATAGTTATAATGCTCAGATCTAAAGTTAGGTCATTTATTTTGCAAAGCAAAGATGAATGAAGGCAATGATCAGACTTTTCCCTGGATCAGAAAGCTTTGGACCCAGTAGAAACTTGCAGGTCCCCAGTCTGAACTGCCTCATAGATAGTTGAAGAATACATGATTCGTTAACTAGAGAAAGCATCAGCAGGACCCAAGAAGATACAAAACAGTATTGAGCTAAAAAGTCTAGATATTCTCTCAAACTGTGTAGATCTCTGCCCTGATGCACTGTTCAAATATGGCAAATAAGGTTAGAAGAATAAACAAAAAGTATCCCAACCCAATAATTATGACAATAACAGAGATTTCTAAGACTTAAATGTACAAGAGAGTGATTCCAAATGTCTACAAGGAAAGTCTCAATGAAATCCACTGCTTGGACAAAAGTTCCTTTAGAATTTTTCGGAAAAAAATAAAGCAAAGGTTAAAAATGTTATATATGAAATACGCTAAAGAAAAAGAATTAGAAAAGAAATGAGAGGTATGGAGGTAAGTTTTGGAAAGAAGATTAACAGCTTAGCAAAAAAGGTATAAGACCTTACATGTGTTTTTTTTCCCCCCCAGAACTGATTTTATTTGGATAGATACCTGACTGAGAGAGTCTCATTTGTAACCAAGATGGAATTCCCAGTATGATGGTACATTCACACTTTAAAAATATATCTGTATGCCCAGGAATTTATAAATAGATGTAAACGTATTTCCATTCTTGCATCTCCCCCCGCAGAAAAAACAAACAAAAACCCCGAAATTCAAAGAGGCCAACCTGTCCAAAACAATTTTAAAATTAAAAGACTTATAAAAAGAAAAACCAAGAAAGTCTGACAACAGCATCATGTATCACTGGAAAGTATTCTTGAAGGAAAATAGAAATTTTCTCCTTACAGATAACTATTGAGCCAATATGGCTGGTTAATGTGTTTACTAGGATAAAGTAATCAAGTACAGTAATGACTGACTTTAAATTAATCAAGTGTATGTTAGGTTATAATTGACTTTGCAATACCTATACAAGAAGCCATACTGTAGAGTGCCCACTAAAGTTCAAATTCACCATTCTATTCCCTTTCAGTACTGCAGTTGTGTACCATTATACAAGGTACCCTGTTGTTAAAAATTATTTTGCCATTTAAACTATATTTCAAATTAATAAACAAGTAAAGAATACCTTGAAAATTAGAATGGACCAAAAAAGAAGCTAGTAACTCTGTAAGGCAATAAGAAATATTAAAAGAGAATCAAAAGACTGAAAAAAGAAGGCATTGTAAAATATCTCATAAAAAACTGATCTGGAAAATAGTAAAAGGAGAGATTTAAAAAAAAATCACTCAACTACCAGAAAATATGACCCCCCCCAAAGAATCTGTCTCTGTCTCTCTATTTATGTAATATGTGTGTGTTATTTTTAGATAAATCATGAAAGAAAACTCCAGATCTCTTCAAACAAGAAAGCAAAGTGACAATAGAAATACTCTACTAGTCCTTCTGAAATGAAACACCAAAATTAAAGTTCCTCGAACCTCAAGGCCAAAATCCATTGTGTATTTGCACTGACACATACATTATGTGACCCTCAGATTGTAAGCCACCAGGATGCTTACAAAGAGACAAACCCAGTCGAGTCAGAAAAAAAACGGAGCACATCAAAGTATTTGTGCTGATCATTAATGAAATTGGACCTAATTGTTGCATTTCTAGCTTGAAGGAGAAAGGGCCACCCAGTATAAAGTAATAATAATTATCCCAGCTGCAACAAGAACAGTAAAAGCAGTCAGTAAATATTTATTAAGTATCTATATGTGCCACACACTCCAATAAGCAATGGAGATAGAAAGAAAGGGAAAGATTGCCTCTGCCCTCAAAGAGCTCACAATCTAATGGTAATACTTAAAAGTTAAGTGAGTTCCAGGGAGTAGAAAAATGATAATAGCATAACAGTGGAGACCTCAATGTAACCCTTTCACATATAGGCAATATAATGTTTTTTAAAACATCAGAAAAAGGTTTAGCACCTGAATAGGTTATCAGAAAAGTTAGATAAGCTAGAACTCTGGTGGTTATTGAATGGTAAGAGAAAGGAATGCGTGTTTCTTCTGCTGTGCATCATACTTTCACAAAACTATGTATTAGACATAAAATATCACAAATAAAATGTTAAAAAGAAATAGTAACATGTAATTTACATAATGCAGTGCAATGAATATAGATTCAATAAATTGCTTCCAAAGGGAGGATTAAAATTTTGCCAAAATAAATTACTTAATCCTAAGGAGTTGATGGGCCAAAGAACAAATTATAGAAATGATAAATTATTGTAAGAAGAAAAATGAGAAAAGTGGAATAGCACATCACATTTTTTGTTATATAGCCAAAGCAGCTTTTAGGGAGAAAAGCATGTTTCTAATCACTTTCATATAGAAAAAGAAAGAATGGATCAATTTTAAAAAGGAGCAATTATTAGAAAACACTGAAAATTTTATTTAAAAACATCAATGAATGCCAAAATACAAATTGTGAAAATCGAAGATGAAAGCAAAATAAATGAACATATGAAACTAGGACCTGTTTTTTTAAATAAAAAAACTATTAGCTAATTTGACAAAAAAGAATCAAATACTCAGTATCAAAAGAAAATCAAATTCATAATACATGATCAAGAAATAAAGGAAATTATTAGAAATTATTTCTGCTGTTATTTGCCAATTAAACTCAAATTATTTGATACTTGCAAAAGTAGGAAATAAAAAGACTGAAAAGAAGAGAGGACATAACTAATCTAAGAAAATAAATTTGAGCAAGTGATAAATGAGGTCCCAATGAAACCCTGAGAGCAGATGAATTTACCAGCTAATTCTATCAAATATTAAAAGAACATTTGGTTCTAATATTACATAATCTGTTCAAAAACGGGAAAAGAAAGGAGCCTACCAAATTTCTTTTTATCATCTACATATGGTCTTTATGCTTATACTAAGGAGAATTAAAACAGAGAAAGAAGATTAGACATATTCCTTGTGAACATTGATGAAAAATGTATAAAAAATATTAACCCATAGACTGCTATAAAATGTGACAAAAATTATATAGCATAATCATGTTGGGTTTATACTCAAATCTAAGGTTGACTCATTATTAGGAAAAATAATATCATAAGCCAATTAATAAAAAGAACAACAAAAATCACATGAAAGTAGTGCTTATCTAAAACTAAGAGCACATATTATTTATAATGGGTATAAAGTAGAATTCTATAATAATATCGGGGTAAAATACAAATGTCTGTTGATGCTGCTATTTAATATGGTGGTGGAAATTCTCTATATCAAAAAGATGAGAAAGAAATTGAGAAAACCAACATAGGCAAAGAAGAAAGAAAATGATTACTTTTCACATATGTTATGATAGTTTACTTAGAGAACCCTTGCCAGTCAACTAAAAGGTAATTTAAGCAACTCAATTTCATCATCAAAGTTGTAGTATTGAAAAGAATACCATATAACTCATCAGGATTTTCTATACATTATGAATATAATCCAGAGGGAATAAACAGAAAGAGGAATCCCATTTAAAACAACTCCATAATGTACAAAAAAGTTGAAATTCTATCTCCCATGACACACAGAGAGCTGTATGAATACTATCATGATGTATTTCTAAATACAAATAAAGGCAGACTTAAATAATTGGAGAACTAGTACTTCCTCAGGAATGGGCTGAGCCAATAAGATAAAAATGACAATGCAACACAAGTTAATTTACTTTTTCAGTGCCATACCAATCAAACTGCCAAAGGACTACTTTGTAGAGCAACAACAACAGCAAAAATGATGAAATTCATAAGGAGGAATAATAGTTCAGGAATATCAGGAAGAATAGTGAAAATAGTGGGGAAAAAAACGTAAGTTAAGGGACCAGGCATTATGGATCTCACATCTTACTACGGAGTAGTAGTCATTAAAATGATTTGATTGTGGTGAAAAATTCGAAAAGTCCATTTGCAGAACAAAATAGAAACACAACATACAGAAGCAAATGAGCACAGTTTTCTTGTTTTGATAGACCCTACCTTACCTATTGGGGTAAGAGCTCACTTTATCACAAAACTGCCGAGAAAACTGAAAAGCAATCTGGCAGAAACCAAATGCAAACTCACATCTTACTCTGCATGCTAAGGTAAGATTGAAATGAGTATATGACAGACAGTAAGAGTAGAATTATAAATACATTAGGGGATATCATAAAATTAATACTTACAAAATGTATGGATAGAGGAAGACCAAACATAGGAGAGAGAGGTTAATGGAAGATAAAATGTGCAATTTTAAGTGTACCCAATTAAAAAGTTTTGTATAAAGAAAATCAATGCACATAAAATTACAGAGGGAGTAGAAAACTATGGGGGGGTACCTTTGTAGGAAATGTATTTGGTAAAGTTCTAATTTTTAAGATATACAGGAATTGATTCAGATTTATAAGATCTACTCTCTAGTTGATAATTGATTAAACATGTGAACAAGAAGTCTTCAGAGGAACAAATCCAAGTTATTAACAGACATGAAAAAACTGTCCCAAATTTACATGCTCCAAATTGCTTGCAAATTGAAGCAACTCTGAAGTTCCACCTCATTCTCACCAGATTGACAAAGCTGACACAAGGGAAAATGGCAAATGTTGTAGGGATAAGCATATTAATGGGCTCCTATTGCAACTATGTATTGGGTCATCCATTCTGGAAAGCAATGTGGAGCTGCTCCCAAAATAGTGCTAAACTTTGCATAATCTTTCATCTAGGAGTTAAGTCTTTACCCAAAGAAATTTAAAAAAAAGAGGAAAAGGGTCCACATATATAATCATTTACACTACTTCCTTTTGTGGTAGCAAAGAACTAGAAATGGAAAAGTTCATCTCAATTGAAGAATGGCTGCACAAATATAATACCCAATGACACTGACTCTATTATCATAGATGAATTACTAAATCTCTCTTAATCTCAGGTAATTTTTGCTTTGGAGTGTGTTGTGGCAGTTAGGTGGCTCAATGGACAGAGTCCCAGAGAGACTCATCTTCCTGATCTGGCCTCAGATCCCTGCACAAGTAATTTAGCACTGCCTTAGTTTCCTCATCTGTAAAAGGAGCGAGAGAAGGAAATGGAAAACCACTTCAATGTCTTTGCCAAGAAAATCCCAGATGGTGTCACAGAGAGTCAGATGTAACTAAAAATAACTGAACAACAACAACAAAGTCCTGGCATTGTCCATAATGACAAAATCACAAGTCCCTATATATTTGGGACACATAGTTCCAGATAGAACACTTTATTTTTTATGTTAATAGCTATATGACATTAATAATTACATTGACATCAATTTCTGTCATTATCATGACATGAGAATTTAGTGAAAAATAAAGTTACTAGTGCTCCCAAGGTGAATTGTGCATTAAACATGTATAGGATTAACATCACTATTGTAATTAAAAAATACATTAATATTTGCATTAGTATATTTTGATTTTACTTAGCCTAAATTTCTTCTTGATAATCCCTTCTCCTAGAAGGCCATCCAGCATAACAAAGCATAATTCAAAAGAAAAAAGAGTGAAAAAAGAAAAAATAGTGAAAGAAAAACACCAATCAGTAAACTGACTAAAAATATTGAAAATTTATTCAGTGTTTCATACCTGTGAACTTCTTATCTCTGCAAAGAAACGAATTGAGATATTTTCTCATATTTCTTCTTTGGGGAACATGTGTTTTTTTAGTTTTGAGCTATTAATTTTTGATTATCTCATGGTTGTTCTTTCATTTATATTATTATAGCCATCATGCATATTAATTTCTTGGCTCTGCCAACTTCATTCTTCAGGTCATATACATCTGTGGTATCAAACTCTAGCCTGCAAACAAAACTACTCTTGAGTACAGTCAAACAAGATTAAAATGTAATTGGAAAATGTTTAACAAATATATAAAAATGCAATATGATATAGATAATGGTAATTTGTGGTTTTTCTAAATCAATATGCAGCCTGCAGGGTCATTTTTATTTGAACCTGACACTGATTATGGACATCTTTTAATGCTTCTATGTTTGTCACATTCATCATGTCCTATAGCTCAGTAACATTTCATTATATTTATGTGCCATGATTTGTTTATCCATTTGTCTATGTATATACATCTATTTATAATCCTTTGCAACACAAATAAAGCACTGCTATTGATATTTTGGTATATGTGGGGTCTTTTTTGTTTTTTAGTGGCCTTCTTGGTGTATCTATCCAGTTGTAAAAACTCTGAGTCAAGGGATTTGGGGATTTTAGTCACTTAATTTAGTCATTTAATTCCAAATTGTTTCCAAAGTGGTTGCACTTATTTCATAGCTCTACCAACAATGCACTAGTGTTCCTATACTCCACAAGCCCTCCCATAGTGACTGTTCTTGTCATTTATCATTTTTTGCTAACTTTCTGACTGTGAGGTAGTTTTGATTTGCATTTGTTTTAGTGATTTGGGCCTGTAGCTTTGTTTTTTTTTTTTTCTGGATTTGGTAAAGAAACAGAAAGCTTAGTATGTAGGGTTAACTGGCTTACTTTGAAGTTTTTTCAACTATTAGATAATATGAACTATCACACCTTGTAAAAGCTTTACATTTTTATTTGTTATTTAAATAGACTGCTTAATATTTTCACTTGTACTTATAGACTAGAAATACAATTCATGCTGTCAGGCAACTTACTTGTTTAGAATTTATTAATTTTAAAACAAATGATAACAGAGACCATCTTTGTTCTGATTCAGACATGCTACAGTCCAGGTGAATTTTATCAGGAGTTGGTTGGTTGATTCTCCATTGACACAGATGGCTCATGAGTATTTGGACTGAAACTGTTTTACCTCAGAGGTAAACAAAAGTAATTGCCAACTTTTACAAATGTGCCACACTAGAGTGATCAGACTGCAAACCTTTGAATATACCAATTGTGTAGAATTTTAAAATGGATTTCTGGATTAGAAAAACTTTTGAAGTTGAGGTTACAACTTTGGGTTCATCATCAGACTGCTTCCCCAACCACTCTTTTTAAAAATGTAATTTAAATTTTTTTTGGTTTCATTTTAAGTTCTGTACTGTTTCACTCTTTCCTGCCCCACCTTGCACTAGCCACCACTCTTAAATCCAGTGCTCTCTCTCTTTTAAAAATTATTTCGTATTCCTTCTGTACAAATGGTGCTTTGTATATATTGGTTTTCATGTCTTTCCCATTAGACTGTATGCTCTCAGGGCAGGGACTGTTTTTTGCCTCATTTTGTAGCACTATCTCTTAGGATAGTGCCTGGTACATAGTAAATGCTTAAAAGAAATGTTTATTAAATAGTAAAATTTGGATTCAACTCAGTTCTTTTGAAATTCAAATTCAGTCATTTTTCTATCTTTCTGTGCTGCCAGAAATTCCATTTGAATCTCCTTAGTAGCCCTGAGATCTTGTATAAATCCTTTATCTGAGTCTGCCAGTCAGTCAGTAAACATTTAAGTGCCTCCTTTTTGCCAAGAATTGTGATGTTTTCATTTATTCACCTGTAAAATGGGGTAATAATCCTGTTTTATGGAGCTGTAGCAATTATCAAATGAAAGCTTGTATATCTCCTTTGATAAAATGTGATAAAATGTAAGGAAGTAATAAACTCCTTGAAAAACCAGTATTTCTTTTTTGTATCTATATCTCCAGTGCTTAGTGTCATAGTAGGTGCTATTTAATAAATGCTTTTTGAGTGATTGGTATGCTATGCATCATAACTTTATTTTTATTTTTATACAATCAATTTTTTTTCTTTTTGGAGGGTCTTTGGGGTTAAGTGACTTGCCCAAGGTCACACGGCTAATAAGTGTTAAGTGTCTGAGGCCTAATTTGAACTCAGGTTCTCCCAACTGCAGGGCCGGTGCTCTGTTCACTCTACCACCTAGCCACCCCTATGCAAACAATTTTTAAAAATAAAATTTCACACTTTCCAAAATGACTTGGTGATGTTTTGAGCAACAGATGGGGCAGAAAGGAAAAGAGGAGGGTGGATAGGAGGACAAGAGAGGTAAGAGGTTAATAATGCTTCCTACTTGTTGGATTATAAAATCTTAAGGCTTTGGGCAGCTCAAAGTAGACAAACTGTAGACTCAAATTTAGTTTCTTTGTAGGAATTTCAGGGCACAGATATATGTATCAAATCATTCAAAATAAAGTAGTTATGAATAGGTCCATAATAAGTTTAAACAGATCAAAGAAACTTGGGGTTATTAGATAAGGTCTTGTGATTGGTTGAAGATTAAGTTTCATCTCTTGGGCTACATAGAACAGCAAGCCTGTTTAGAGGTAGGAAGTTCAGTGGGACAGGTCTTGAAATTTAGGAACTCAGCATTCCAGGGCCCTGAGAAGGATTCTCTTTTGGGCAAATTGAAGAATGCCTCCCTATTGATCTGGTTACTGAGAAAGTAAAACTTGGAGGAGACAACGAATGCAACTAGCAGAGGAAAAAAGAGACATGTCAAGGATAAGCAGAAGCTCTTCTGAAGAAAGGTAGCAGAATCTAGAGGTGGAATTGACTTTAAAGATTAACTTTGAAAATGTAGCAGACCTGAATCTTCTATTGACATTAAGTAGCAGTGTTCTCTGGAACCAGCTGAAGTATTCCTAGAATAGTTACTGCTGTGCCTGATGGCAGAATCTACACTGGGAGCCAAGAGACCCACTGAGAACCCACTAGACACAATGAAAAGAAAGCATCATGTCCTCTAAAGAGTATTGACATTTTTTTTCTTTTGGTTCAGTTTTATTTTATTTTAATTTCCCTAGAGGGAACTTCATGAGAGCTTCATGAAAGTAGAACAGAACTTCTAATAAGCAAGAGCTGTGAATTTGGCACATGTGTTAACAACAACAACAACAACAAATCACAAATTCATGTGATCTGAGTTGCAGCTGAATTTATTACTAGACAAATGAATGTGTATGTGGAACTCCTTCACCAAGTATGAAGGAGTTCACACTCTAGGCAGAAGTTCGCATATTTATGAGTTGGGGAGAAGTGGAGGGCAATCACCTACCAAATGAGAATGGTATGGGAGGAGGAAGAGAAAATAGGGGTATGAAAAGGATTAATGTCCTCCTTAAGGGAAAGAGTAAGATGTAAAAAAGGGAGGGGGAACATGAATAGGTAGGATGGTAAAGCAGCATTCTTTTCCCTTGGGAACTGCTAGGCTGTGAATATACACCAATCTGCTTATCTACAAGGGTCCCAACTGCACAGTTTCTCAGTCTGGTGCAGACTGACAGGCACTTGTCTTCGAGGTGGTTTGACTCCACACAGGGATGCGAATAGCAAATTATGTCAGCTCAGGGTGAGAGGTGGGTGTGGGTGTGGGGTGCTTCTTCATTGACACATGCAGGGTTTCCCACATACCCTGGGTCCTGTTGCCTGGAAAATGTCAACTCAAGAAGATAGGTTAAGTTGGCTTCAGGGCAACATGTGAACTTCTGCCATATTACCTTCCTACCATTTCACCATAAAGTTTAAACCCACTTTACCCAGAGATCTTATGTATGCAAGGGGAGAGTACATCCCCTGCTTAGGGTATTTTTTTGGTAATAACTGCCCTTACTTTAACTGCTCAGTGAATTCCCTTTCTAAAATTAAATTCTGGCTTATAATCAATAGCAAAGACACTAGTGGGAGCTTATGAACATCATTCCTATTAATCAACAATTATTTATTAAACACCTGTTTTGTGCCTGACACTTGGCTAAACATTGGGACTTTCAAGTACAAAGAGTGAAAAAATCCCTACTCACAATCCGTTTATGATCTAATGGTAGACTAGTGCAGATACACCCATCTGTCTCTCTCCATATATCTCTCTATGCCTGTATGTACACACACACACACACACACACACATACACAGCATACATATAAAGACCTCTATAGTTATCACTTGAAGCGTGAAAAGAGAAGTAGTCAGCAGATTTCTGGAAACCTGGCCTGACAAATTAAGTCTGGATTGGTGAATTTGCATCAGAAGAGATACTACATAATATATTAAACACTTAAAATATTAGCAAAAACTAATGTAACAAACTTTTGTAAAGCATTTTATGTATATTATTTCATTTTATTCCCTGTCTTTTGAGGTGGTGTTAAGTTGTTTCAGTCATGTCTGACTCTTGTTGACCCCATGTGGAATTTTCTTGGCAAATATACTGGAATGGTACGCCATGTCCTTTCTAGCTCACTTCATGGATGAGTTAAGTTAACAGAGTTAAGTGACTTTACCATGGTCACACAACTAGTACGTGTCTTAGATCAGATTTGAACTTGGATATTTCCGACTCTAGGTCCAGCACTTTATACACTGAACTACCTAGCTGCCCTTAAAATTTGTGAGGTAGGTACTATTATGATATGTATTTTACAGATGAGGAAATAACTCGAGTGATACTAAGTTACCTGTCTAGAGTCTTACTTCTAGTATCTTAGGCAAGATTCAAATTCTTGTTTTCCTGACTCCATCCACTATACAACTACCTTTAATATAGTTTGCCACATGCTTTTCCTCATATTTCCCAAAATTTTAGAAATATTATCCTCCAGTTGAAAGTTTGTCCATACTTTAAATCCCATTTCAGAAACTACCTCCTCCAGAATTCTTTTTTCAGCAGTAGTCTTTCTATCCTTAATCTTTTTATAGTACTTTATTTTTTGTTTCATTTTATATTGTAATGATTTGTGTTCTTATCATGCTCTACTAATAGAGAATAAACTCCATGAAGCATTTTACTTTAAAATTAAAAAAAGAATTTAGAATTAAAAAAAAATCTCCCCCAATTCCTACCATGATACTTTGGGCCTACAGGATGCTTAATGTTTGTGAAATTGAAATGTTTTAACTACTGTGCTTTCAACATTTTGAAGTAGATGATCAAGTCTGATCACATTTGATCAAGATGATCAAAGAAATAATTTTGCATAGGTTTTTCCATTTCTTCCCTAATGGAACAGTCTTCCAGCTCATAGTTTCTCTATGTCTCTGTTCCTATCTCTCTCTCTCCATATTGATATAATTATATCTACATATATCTATATGGTAATAAAAAGGAATAGAAGATACAAACACATACACATATATGTTGAAAAACCACTTGATTTGAAATTGAAAAATATTTTGGGTAGAAGTTATCTACCTGTTATGTTAAAAACAAAAACTTGAGGTTTAAGTATACACACACACACACACGTATTTGTATGTGACTGTGTATGTTTGTATCTTTTATTTCACTGTAGGTTTTCATATTAAATTCACATCTTTCAGCTGTCATTCGCATCTTCCTTGATTTAATGATAGTGTTTGCTTCTTATTTTAGAGCACTAATTAGTTTGCTTAGTTTCTATTTTATAATCTTATTGGATCCATATGTCTGTGTATATGTATATATATGTATATAGGTGTGTGTGTGTATGTGTGTGTGTGTTTCATTATTTATATTTTGCCTGTTTGCAAAAAGGTTTTGGGGTGGTAGACTAAACTAGAGAAACAGTTTATTTGGAAATATTTTGTACAAAGTCTTTTATTAGATTTTTACTGTGTCTCACATCTGCCTTTTGCTTTCCAGTGGCACAGAATACTTATTGCTTCATGCTTAGATGACTGTAAAATTCTTCTACCTAGGCTCACTCCAAGCTATATTACCTTCTTTATCTCCTGTACACTTAGTTCATCTTCTTAGCAGCCCTAGATTTGGAATTAGAAGACCTAGTTTTATGGCCTGCTTACTAACTGTGTAGCCATGGACAAGTTACTTTCTTCAGTGTTCTCAGCTGTAAAATGGGGATAATGGTATTTGTACTACCTATTTCACAGGGTTTTGAGAGAACTCATGCATGGAGCTTAAAGTCATGGCCATATGGATGAACTGAAAAACATTTTGTGTGGAAATTATCTACCTGTGATTTAAAGAACAAAATGCTGAGGTTTAAGTAAAGAGTTGGAAATGATTGATTGCTTCTTTAACTTAAAATGGAACCCAGTGGAGCAGCATCAGGTTCCTGTAGTAAACAGAATCATAGGTTCCATATATTAAGGACTATCCTAATGGAGTTTGTACCTATACTGTTACATGCGCCAGTTAGTGATGATCATTAAGCATTTATTTATGAAACAATCTGGTTTTAAGTGTGGAAGATTAAACCCACGGTAGAGAAGAGCTGAAAATGACCTTTATTGTTTAAAATGACTGATTCTCTTCTATTTTTAGTGGAGAAAGAGGAGAGGAGGGAGGAAATTAGTGGTTTTGGTCAAGGGTGAAATTTAAAATACTGACTACCAAATTCTTAGTTACATTAAAATTATCAAAAATTATGCTAAAATCCTACTTTGATGTCTCATCATAATATAAAAGTTTTTTTGAAGGGCAAGCAGCAAGGATTATCAACATTGACAAGTTCTAGCAAACTAGAAGTGCTTTGAGAATATCCTTGTGGAAGATTATATACAAGATGTGGGAACACTAACATAAGTTTTGAAAGGACAATACTAAATTGGAAACATCAAGTGAAATTTTTATCACAACAACTCAACCATCCATAAAGGTTTTTTAAAATTTATTTTTAGTTTTCAACATTAGCTCATACACACACACATATATGTATATGCACACACACACACACATATATATGATTTTGCACATAGTTTATAAGATTTATAAGATGGCATGTAATCTCATCCATACAGTTAAAAGTATGGAGAGGGAGTAGAACCACTAAAACATTGTTGAAGTATCAAATCACCCTCTTTTGGAATTGGAAAAGAAGCCCTCTAATGCAACCCAAACTTGAAAAATCACTTCAAAAGCATCACTAAATCACTAAAGCAGTCATCTAACTTTTGTTCTAATACTTCTGGCAAAGTAAAATCTATATCCTTCTAAGTTTGTTTTGATCTAGATAGCTCTAGTTGTTTAGAAGCTTTTTTCTTAATTGTCTCTCTGCAAATTATACACATTCCTTATTTGTACTTCTGCTGTTTAGGTTCATGAAGAACTCATTTATTCCTTTTTTCTGAATGACAATCCATAAAATTTTAGAAGAACATTGGATCAAGAAATGGTGGCACATAATGGGAGTTCAAGAAGACTTTACAAACTGGAGGAAGGGTGCCACACATGAGCATCTCTTTTATATGAACCAGTTCAAAGATGATTGAACACACACACACACACACACAAAATCACACATATTGAATATAATAGAGATACATAAAATTCAATAGGAACTCACATGGTAATAGGAAGGGGGTGGTGGAGATTAAGAGACATGTGGATTCAACAAGGGATTAATCAGAAGCCAAACTAATTTTGGAGGACTGATCATGAAGGAAGGAATGAAAAGAAAGAAAGGGTAAGAATCTGTGATCAAGGCCTGGATAAAAGGGAATAGAAGAGGAACAATGGAACAACAGAAGATTGTATGAAGTTGAGATTGTTAGTGTTGAATCCACTTATCTCTCAACACTCTTTTCTTTGTAAAAAAAAGGGTTAGGGGCAAAAAAATTGGAAAGTTATGAGAAGACAGGATGGATAGTAATGCATAATTAATTATTATAATTATGAATGTGAACAGGATGAATTCACCCATAAAATAGAGGAGAGTAGCAGAATGGAATAGAGTTCCAAATTCAACAATATATTGGTTGGAAGAAATTCATTAAAAAAGAAAGATTCACAGGTAGTTAAAATAAAGAGTTGTACCAAAATCTGTTCTGTTTCAAATGGCTGCAGATAACCTGAGTTAGCAGTCATTTACTGAGAAAGGATAGCAGTAAAAACAGATGATTAAAAGAGATCAAAAGGGAAAGTACGTACTTCAAGATATCATAGATCATAAAAATCATATCAGTTCATTATATATACATACAAATATATATTTGTGTGCCCTATGGGATAGCATCTAAGTGCATACGGGAAAAGTTCATTGATTTTTATGAAAAAAATAAAGTACATCAAAGTAGATGATCTGGGAATCTCATTGTGTCTCTTTCAGACCCAGACAAATCTAGCCAATGAATAAACAATAAAGAACTTAAGGACTTAAATAGAATTTTAGAAAAGTTAAATATAGTTGAACTCTAATAATTGCTTGATGGGATCAGAGAGGAGAGGTTTGTGTGTGGGGGGCAGGCACCTTTATAAAAACGAACTGGTACTAGGGAATACAAAACCAAAAAAATGGAGAAAAATACAAATATTAAACACATTTTAAAATGGATAACTATAAAATTACATAAAATTGTAGTCCTAAATAATTTGACAGTAAAAAAGTAGTGACTCAAAGAACCAATTATAGAAAAAATAGAAAATTTCATTGAATAAAAATGATTCAACATACTAATTTTTTTTGGAATTCAGCCAAAGAAGTCCCGAGGGGAAAAGTTTATATTTCTAAATAATTTCATCAACAATATAGAAAAAGAAAAAAAAAACTTAATTGGGTATACATCATTTAAAAAATCCTAAGAATAAATAAAATAGTGACCAAAACACTAAAATAAAAATTTTAAAAAAGCAAAGTGATTAAATTTGAAACAAAGCCTCAAATTGAGAAATAAAATTTGAAAAATCCATAAAATAGATAAATTATTATTGTATCTGATTAGGGTAAATAGAAAACAGTATAGCAAAGGGAGAAATCACAAGAACCAATGAATAAATAATAGAAATTAAATTATTAATGCAGAAATCCAACACATAAAAAAGATTATACATTATGATGAGGTAGGATTTGTACCATGAATGCAAAGTCTGTTAAATCTTAGTGAAGCCACATGTATAATAGACCATATTAGCAACAAAAAATAGGTATCTCTTTTAAAAAAATAAATATATACACCCCCACCACCAATTTCTGTTAAAACAAATTATAGGAATAAATGAATATTATAGTAAGTAGTGTCTGTTAAATCAAGAGCAAATTTTATATATAATGGAAATAAATGAAGCCTTTTCATTAAAATTTAGAGTAAAAAATGATGGCCACTACTTTCACTATTATTTAACACAGTTATAGAAGTGCTAGTCATAGTAATAAGACGATAAAAATGTTGAAGAAATAATCATAGAGAAAGAGATAATACAATTTTTGCAGATGTTATGGTTGTCTACATAGAGAGTAACTGAGAGTCAACTAAAACATTAGATAATAACTTTAGCAAAGTAGTAGGATATAAAATAATTCCACACAAAATTCACCCTTCTTCTATATTATCAATAAAATCCAAGAAGAGATAAAAATAAATTTCATTTATGACAACTAATGAATGAATAAAACATTTAGGAATTGACTTCCCTAGACATAGACAGATATGAATGTAGCTACAAAACCTTGTTTTCAGAAATCAAGTCAGACCCACATTGGTGGAGCAATATTAATTACTCACAATTGGGCCTGCCTAAATTAATTTGCTGGTACATTGACATACTAAACAAACAACTAAAATACTATCTTGTGAAACTAAAATTTTGAATATCTGGAGAAGAAAAAAATCAAAATTCTTATGGGAAATAATGAAAAAAAGAAATGGGGGAAAGGGGGACAACAAATGACCATTTATTTATACATTAGAATGTGAGTTCCTTGGGGGTGGCTAGGTGGCGCAGTGAGTAGAGCACCAGCCCTGGAGTCAGGAGTACCTGAGTTCAAATCCGGCCTCAGACACTTAACACAAAAACTAGCCATGTGACCTTGGGCAAGTCACTTAACCCCAACTGCCCACCAAAAAGCAAAAAAAAAAAAAAAAAAAAAGAATGTGAGTTCCTTACTGGCATGGATTGTTTTGCCTCTTTTCATATCCTTATTGCTTAATTCAATTTCTGAAATGTAAGTACTTCACAAATGCTGTTAAATAACTAATTGACCAAACTTCAAACTATTTGTTATTGACTAATACTTAGAAAAATTGATCAGTAGAATGTTAGCTATACTACATACAAGTGCAAACAGTACCATAAGGTTCAAGAAACCAAATACAACATGTACTGAGATAACAATTAATTATTCATTAAACACTTCTGGATGAACTTAAAAGCAGTCTATTAGAAAATGAGTTTTATCAACTGAAAATAAAAAGATGACAAAGATTGCAGTAACAAAGACTGAGGCAAGAAGATTGCAGTTCAGAACATCACACAGTATCAGACACTGGAGTGTCTGGGAAGGAGAGATGGGACAAGGTTTAAATATACTTCAACAGGAAGAGAATCTCATGGAAGGCACAGCCTTGGGAAGCTGTTACATGAGTTGTTTTACAGAATAGTCAAAAGTCCACAGAAGAAAAGGTTGGGGAGTCTTGTGAAATGATGACATCTGGTCAGAACAGTGGGCTCTAGGTGCAGCAATGGAAGGTTTCCAGAGATACCACAAGACTGACTCTAACTGGTTCAAATCTACTCCAACCTTGGGATCCCTCTGATTGGCTACATTCAACAGTTGAAACCACAAAATGTCAAGCTAAACATCCCAATAAGCACCAAAAGGATGTGTGAATTAGAAATAAAATATCTCATTAAAAAACAAGTTAGAAGTACAGGGAAGGAAAATCGCCTTGCATAATTATGGAGAGGGAAGAATTCATGACCAGACAATGAATAGAAAAGATCATAGAAGTAAAAAAGCACAATTTGTTATATAAAATTTAATAAAATTCACAAACAAAATCAATGCATTAAAAATTTGAAGGGAAAAACTGAGAAAAAACTTTTTCAAGCAAATTTCTCTAATAAAGATATTATATCCAACATATGTAAAGAACTATTTGTAATATATAAGGATGACTGTCATTCCACAAGTGATAAATGCTAAAGATTATGAACAGGTATTTCTCACAGGACAAAAGTCAAATGATCAATGTTCTTATAAAAAAAAACTCCAGATCACTATTTGATCATACAAATGTAAGTAAAAACAATCCTGAGGTTCCCTTTTATAATATAAGATTGTAAAAATGACAAAAAATGGAAAGTGACAATTGTTAGAAGGGCTGCAAGAAAATAGACACACCATTGTACTGTTGGTAGAGTTGTGAGTTGGTCCAGTGATTCTGGAAAGCTATTTGGAACTGTTCCACCAGTCACTAAACTGTGCATACCACGTGACTGAGTGATCCTGCTACTACTTTTTATCCCAAAGAGATAAAAAGAAGAGGAAACAGGTCATAAACACAAACACATTGATAGCAGTTCTTTTTTAATAGCAAAGAACTAGAAACAAATCAGGAGGGTAGGGGCTCTCTCAGTTGGAGAATGGCTGTTAAAAAATTTAAAAGACATTGATCATTATGTTCCTAAGACTTCTCTAGCTTAAAAATTGCTCATTCTTTCAACTAATCATCACATGTTATTACATGAAGTCCTTTCACCATTCTGGTTTTTGTTTTGTTTTGTTTTGCTTTTTTGGAAGGACAATTGAGGTTAAGTGACTTCCCCAAGGTCACATGGCTAATAAGTGTTAAGTGTCTGAGGCCAGATTTGAACTCAGGTCCTCTTGATTCTAGGACTGGTGCTCTATTCGTTTTGCCACCTAGCTGCCCCAACTTTCACCATTCTGGTTGTTGTGATTTGGATGTTCTCCAGTTTATCAATCTTGTTCTTTTAATGTGTCATCTAAAACATAATATTCCTAATGCTTTTCTCAAATCCAGGTAAACTTTATAAATAAGACATTCCCATGGTCTACCAATCTTTAAACTTGTTAAAAGAAGAAAATGAGGTCTGCCCAGCAAGACATATTGTTGAATCCTTTCTGTTTGTGATCATGGCTTTTTTTCTACTAGATGTTTACTAAACATGTCTTTATCAATGCATTTTAGAATTTTACCAGGACAAAAAGGAAATTTTGTGGAGTATAGTTTGTAAACTAACTCTGTTTCTTAAAAAAAAAATCAGGATATTTGTACCTCTTGGTTTTTGTAATCTTTTAAAGAAGACTGATTGTGCTTCATCAATCACATGTATTAGTATTTTTAGTACCATTAGATGACTCATGGGGGCTAGGTGACTTCGTCTCATTGAAGGCAGCTCAGTCCTGTGATTTATGTCCTTATTTATTTTGGGTTTTAACTTTCTTTTAGCTATTTCATTTTTAGAGTTTCCAATATCTTGGAAACTCTAAACTGTTTTCTCTATAGAATTTTAGTTTGTAGGATTCTACCCCATCCTATCTTAAAACTTTTCACCATTTACTCTTGAAATATTGGACACATAGCAGGCTCTTCCTGTCTTTCTTCCTTTTCTATATCATAAAATTTAAGATCCCAATTATATTCATTGTGTTCCTTTTGAAGAAAGTGTGCCATTATGCTATCGTATTGTGTATTTGGGTCTTACCATAACATGTCTTGGGGATACCCATGAAGTTAAATTTATCTCCTTGCACCAGTAGTTTTATCTCACCATATTTCTTATTCATATTTTACATGCTTCTTCATAGATATCTCAAGCTATTGTAAAATTTTTTCTCTCCTGTATATTTTCTTCTTCTCTGAATTAATAGTTGCTATTATTTTTTTTACATCATAGCTGCTCTCTATAATATTTAGCCTCATGTTGATATCCATAGACGTTTTCCCTTTTATTTCTCTTTCAGGTTAAAGTTTCTTTGATTTCATTTGCAAGACTCCAGGAACATTTATTGTTAGTCCTTAATAGGCACACTTTGTCCCTGGCAAAGAACTCATCTCATCTCATCTCTTCCATATTTCAAACCGTAGGAGAGTTCACACATATTATTGTATGATTATTATGTACATGGTTCTTAAAGTGTTACAGTAACTTACAAACAGTTAAAAGTAAGTAGTCATTCACCTGGTAGAGCAAAAGTAAAGTAAGAAAAAGTAATAAGGAATATACAATTCACAGAATCTACATATGTCTTAGTTTTTTTGTCAACATAAAATATATGCAATGCATTGAATATGAGAAAGTGGTTTTTTAAAAAAAATCTGCATGTAAATTTCATTTTGTATAAATTAAGTAATGGAATCACAGAATTTAAAAGTTGCAAGGGTTTTCAGTGGCCATATAATCTAGCCCATACATCATAGAATCCCCAAGATAAAATCTGCTTATTTCTGTGCCCTTTTTTTGGACATATAGTTCAACTATAACATAGCAGTCAATCAATATTTATTATATGTCTATGAGGTGACAGTAGTTGTATTAAGCATTAGGGAAGGAAAGAACAGTAAAAGTCAGTTCCTCCTGTCAAGGAGCTCACAGTCTAATGGGGGACGCAACATGCAAACAATTATTTACAATCAAGATACATTCACGATAAGTTGGAAATAATAGAGGGAGTAAGGAACAGGAAAGGCTTTCTACAGAAGGCAGGATTTTGTCTGAGACTTGGGAATCTAGGGAAGTCAGCAAGTAAAATTGAAGAGGGAAAATATTCCAGACATAAGGGCAGCCAGTTAAAATTCTGGGAGGTGGTATCTTGTTTGAAGAACTACAAGGAAGCTAGAGACATGGGATTGCTGTGTATGTGGGGTTTAATATGCGAGAAACCTGGAAATGTACTGTGAAGGGCAGGTTATGAAGGGCCAAAAAGGATTTTATATTTGATCCTGGAGATGATAGGGAGTTGCCAGAATTTATTGATGAGGACGTGTGGTATGGTCAAACTTGCAGATTAGCAAGATCACTTTGACACTGAGTGAAGGGTGGGATGGAATAGGAAGATGCTTGAGAAAAGGAGATCAATTTACATATATTAATTTGTTTGGATCTGTTTAATAGTATCTTGATTTCTCATAAGGTCATTTGCTTCCATTTGCTCTACTCTAATTCTGAAGGAATTATTCTCTTCAGAAAGCTTTTGAGATTCTTTTTCCATCTGGCACATTTGACTTTTTAAGGCATTCTCCTCATTGGCTTTTTGGGCCTCTTTTGTCATTTGAGTTAATGTATTTTTTAAGGTGTTATTTTCTTCAGCCAGGTTGTTGATTCTCTTTTTGTGATATCTTTTGCATCATTCTCATTTCTCTTCCCAATTTTTCTTCCATTTCTCGTATTTGGTTTTCAAAATCCTTCTTAAGCTGATCTATGGCTTGTAATCAGTCTACATTTTTCTTGGAAGCTTTTGGTGCAGGAGTTCTGACTGTGTTGTCTTCCTCCTGTTCCAGGCTTTGATCCTTTTTTGTCCCCAAAAAAGGAATCTAAAATTGGATTGGTGTTCTTCCTTTGCTTCCTTTGCCTGCTCATGTTGCCAGTGAATTACTCAACTTTTTAGCTCTGTGTAACTCTGCTTCCAGAGGGGAAGGTTATGTCCCAAATTGCTGGGGTTTTTGCAGTTGCTGGGGCTATTAGGAGGCCAAGGCAGCCCGCACCAGCTTTGGCTCACTGAAAATGAACCTCGGGACCACCACCCAAAACCATGATCCTGATACAGGCTGGTTAAGGCAAGAACACTTAGCCCCTGAATGATCATTTGGCCCCTCCTGCAATCTGCAAGTGGGAACTCTGAAGCAGCCACTGCTTCAGGTGGAGGTGGATGCCCTGATTCTGCTGCTTCCTTGCCCTAGGGGCAGTTCATCCTGACCCTCTCCCCCAAATTTAGCCAAGGTCCACTACCTTTTAACTTGCTCTTTATTTCTTATGGCCTGATAATTCTGGAAATTGCCACAGCTGCCACTGATCCACTCTCCTGAAGTCATGGTTTCAGGCTGAGCTGGTTTTGGCTCCCAGAGTGATGTGATAAGCCCTTCCTGTCCCACCTGTCAAGCTGCCTTCAGCAGGAGATGTGTTTTCCTGTACTTTTGTGAGTTCTGGAGCCTTAAAATTTGTTTAGAGTCATATTTTATGGGTATTTGAGGTGGGTATGTGGGAGCTGCAGAGTTTTCCTGCTTCTATGTAGCCATCTTGGCTCCACCCCCCTTACATGTTATTTTAAGAGTCCATAGCAAGGGCTAGGGAACCTGTGGCATCAAGGCCACATGTGGTCCTTTAAGTCCTTAAATGTGACCCTTTGACTGAATACAAACTTCACAGAACAAATCTTCTTAATGAAAATATTTATTCTGGAAAACTCAGACTCATTCAAAAGGTTGTACCCAAAGACCTAGAAGGCCACATGTGATCTTGAGGTCACAGGTTCCCCACCCCTTAGATCTTCAGTAACAAGGGCATGCACCATGGTGGTAAGAGTGTCAGGAGAGAAGGTGATGAATGCAAGAAGTCTCATGGATATAAAATCAATGAACCCTGGCAATAGATTGGACATGGGTAAGAGAGATTGTGAGGATTTGAACATGATAACACATAGATTTTGTACATTGGTGGCTCGGAAGATAGTGTCAACAGAAGAAGGAACCTTGGTGACCACTTAGTTTAAAAAAATAGTTTTATTAAATGAGTCACATGAAAATTCAGTATTTTCATAAGAACACAGGTTGTAAAATCGGGACAGATTTTCCAGTTTTCTAGCTGCAAATCCCATATTCTTTCCCATATATCATGTTGGCTCATATTCTAATTGGTTTTCAAATGAAAAGTACCCATGATGCTCTAACCTGATATTTTATGTTCTTCCTTTACTGCCAAATTATTTTCAAACTGTTTACACTTATCTAAGATTTTTTGTTTAAAGGAAGTCCTTTAATCAATCATTTTTATATAAGTAATCTTATTTTCATTTAAATAAATTTTTAAATTTGTTTTCTTGTTTACATCATTCATTTTCATGAGATTTTTGAATTATAAATTTTCTCCCCATCTTTCCCCTACCCCAACCCCAAAACAGCAACCCCACTGTAAAGCCCCTCCCCTGATCTGCTCTCTAACTTTGTGGTAGGGCAGGGAGGGTCTCTGTACCCAAGCCCCTGTATATCTTAATTCCTAGTTGCAGGTATTGCAGAGCTTTAAATTCTAGATTCTTTCGCTTCCTCCCTTGTCACCCATCTCTGCTGGAAGGACAAGCAATTCAATACAGGCTGTGGATGTGTGATTATACAGGACTATATGAGTAATCTTTTGTCAGTTTTCTTATTTTATCATCTTTGATTTCCACATATATTTCTTTAAAAAATCACATTTTTAGCTCACACAAATATATACATCAAGCCAACATAGAAATAATAAATAAGACAATTAATAGCTGTAAACTTTCTACAAAACTGGTTTTTCTAAAACCTATGCAAAACATCAGATTTAAGAGAAAGAATAAACCACATGGTCATAAACTTAAAGCTTTGAGAGACCTATCCATATTTTATTTTGCCTTCAAAATATGGAATAAATAGAAAGAACCCTGAAGATTTCAGATATAGTGAAAATAACCCAAAACCTAACATGAATCATAAAATATATTAAACTTAGATTTTACCCTGATGACATTTTGTTTATTATCTCCTGTTCCCTCCCCCCCCCCCGATAAATCCATGACAATATTGATTTAGAAGGAAAAAAAGGAAAGAAAACATGTGTTTATTAAGGACCCAGGCAAGTGCCTACTAAATGCCTTTACGTTCATTGTATAATTTGATCCTCAGAAGGACACTGGGACATAGCAGCTATAATTATTCCTATTTGTTAGTTGAAGAAACAGACAAATAGAATTAAATGACTTTCCCAGGGTTCTGCACCTAGATTTAAACTCAGATCTTCACTTCAATAAGAGTAAACTACATGATGCTTGCTTTGTGACATTGATCACAAGGATATTGTCCTTTATAACACTAGAGATATTTTTCCTTTCTGACCAATTCTTATAACCCCCTACATTCCCAGCAAATAAACATTTTAAGACCTGAGGAACACGACTCAGTCTGGAAATATTGACCAAGGCTTCTCAGAATTGGCCAAGAACAGTATCCCTAAAATGAAGTAAGCTGAATTTTTGGAAGTGTTCATGTGTTGTATGTGAAGTTTACCGTACCTGTTTTTTTTTTATCACCAGTTATATTAAATTTAAAATGTAGTGATTATTTGTTATATATTAACTTTTAACATAAAAATTATACATAGAGTTGAACAAATTTCTGCTTAAATGTAAAACAGTTCATGAACTTTTTACAAATCTTTACAAAAGTAAATCATGAAATTTTAATAAAAAATGATCATAATTCCTGTTGTGGTCAGTATGATATGTTGTCATTGTCTTGATGAAAGGGAAAAGATAATTACTCACACCATTATATCTGTTTGTTTCCAAAGAGCGCTTTTATGGAGAACTATTAGATATCCAGCATCATGCCAAGATGTTAATTTGTAACATTTTGGTGACAACAGTGAGATAAAATGCTAGAGAGTAGTGCCCTGGAAGGATGTACAGCCCTCAACATCCCACAAATTGAAGATAAAATTAGTTCAGAAGCCACCATGTGTTCTTTATGGGTCTGAAAGAGACTCTTAACAGTGAAATTTGTTCTCTTTGGGGACTAATGTGCACCTTAAAACACAAAATATGTAATTTCACTTAAAGTTAATAATTCATTTAGATATACTAAGTGGGTTTTATTTTTCAGTTCTCTGGTCAAATAAGTTGCTTTATCTTAGTGCTAATTATTCACATATGAAACTTCACCATCAGAATCTTTATTTTGGAGGAATTTCACTTTTTTTCTTCTTTCTCTGAACATTGGTGATGGTTTTGATGTGACTAAGGAGCTGTGGCAGCCAAAGCAGAATTATTCTGTTGCTAATTAATAAATATTCTTAACATACTGAGCCAGCTTGCCATGTTTCTCTACATCATACCGTTTTCTTTTCCCTACATAGACATCCTATTGAGACATAAACTTCATGTAAGGAGCAAATCCACAGGATTCAACAAGAAATAACGTTTTGCCTACTAATTAACAGCAAGATATCCAACCGTGAATGATAGAGTTCAGCAATAAGGTTCACTGAGACCATTAAGTCTGCAGAAAATGGCATAGGGCATCATTTGGATTGTTTTTAATTCTCCCTTATGAATGAGTATGAAAGAGCAAAATCCCAGTGGCTATTGTGAAAGGTTAATCTACATTTCTAATCAAAGATTTTTGTTGTTAATACTTTGGCGATTACATAGTTAATTTCAGCTTTTGAGATATAAGAAACTTTCATATGATAGTCTGGAAGATGGGGTAAGAGACTAAATATATAGATAATGAAGAGAAAATGGGAGTGAGAACAACAAGGGAAAGAAACATTCGTTGAGGGCTGAAAACTGAGTTATTAATCTGCTGCTGCCAGAAAGATCCATCCCCATCCACCCATCTACCTATTTCTGTATTAAACAGAGGTTGGATGAATATTTGTTGGAAATACTGTAGAAATAATGTTTCTTCAGGGACAGCAAGAGTTGGTTTCATGGCTTTGGGACTTCCCAATAACTCTTTGATTCCTTTAGATCCTGAGATTCAATACCAAAGTGGATGAATTTAGGCCAGGGATACCACATATAAGTATGGGTTTCAGTTTTCAGTCTTTCACATGAGTTCTGGCATCTGACACAATTATAGGCGGTATGAATTTGTGTCCTAATTAAAGGAAGTTCTATGTATTCTGTGTTCTGTACTTATGCAAGTACTTCTGGAATATTACATTAAGTTCTGAACACCTTATTCTAGGAAGAGGCAATGGAAAACTAGAGTGCCCCCAAATTGGAAAGCCTGTGATAGTTAATTGCCTGGAAAACATGTGATCCTGAAATAACAAGAGTTAAGACAGCACTTTTCATATATTCAAAGGGCTGTCATGTAGACAAGGAGTAGATTTGTTTTTCAATGTTGTTAGTGAACAAAACAAAGTCAGTAAATGCAAATGGAAAAAGAAATGAAATCAAGGAAAAACTGTTTAAAATATATTATCCCATAGGGGAACCAGTGATATTCTTAAGTATCAAGGTTTCTTTCTAAGCATTCATACACAACCTGAATTATGAAGGAGTTTTGTGGAAGGATTTTCTTTGCTGGACAGATTGAGGTGAACTCTAAGACTACCTCATACCCACATAGTTTATCAATGATTGCTATCAGAAGCTCTGGTAAAATGGCAAAGCAGGTAAAATTCACTTTCACTTCTTCCCCACTTTCATTTCTAAACTCTTCTCTGTCTCATTGGTGACGAATATCCTTATGTTTTTTTTTTCTGACTGTCCCTTATCCTAGGGAGGCCTGCATTCTCTGGAAGAGCCCCATATTCCACATTCCTTCTTTTCTACACTGTTGTAATGATAATGGGAATCTGAAGATCTTCCCTGTCCCTTGGCCTCTTGATAGGCTTAAGTGAATCTGAGAACCTTTCCTGACTTGAAAATACACTCGACCCTCTAATAGGTTGAATGTGCTCACATGGAACTTGTGGCAAGAGGCTTGTTTTTCAGGAATGCCCACACCTTGTTACTTTGTGATTGGGCAGTGGGTCAAGAGGGTTGTGACATTCTCTGAGCCAGGAAAAGGGTATATATACCTTGATATGAGGTTTTGCTTTGGGGCTCACTTTGGGAAGAGTTGTGTGATTTGGCCAGATGAGACTGGGCAGCCATTGAGACCCCTGGCTTTGAAAACTCAGATGTTGGTGCTTCCCTCTCTGGTAACTAACTAGGTATGGATGTAATGGTCAGATGGCTGGAAGCCCTTTCTGCTGAATTGTGTTATTTTCTGTTGTAACTTCTGTTTGTATTCTCCAAAATTCAGGGTGCTGACTGGGAATGATAGTACATTTACACTTTTTAAAATGAGTTTATTTAGCAAAGTAATATCTAGTTGAGGAACTGAGAGAGAACATTTTGAGCTATTTTGAGTGTTCCTTACCTACTCTAGATTGAATTATATCCTCTTTGCTACCCTTATTTCCTTAATTTTGTTTTTAAAAAAAATCATTTGAATTTAAATAATTCTATTTGATGTCCAAAATATGCACTGTCTTCACCTACATTTACTGCTATCAACCCCTCCCTACTCTGAGCATTTCCAGCTTTCTTCTCCAGCCCCCAGATCACTTGGTAAAGAGAACAGAGACATCTGTTTGCAGCAAATAATATATACTCAGCATTCTCTTATGAACAGTGATTCCCATGAAAAGCAAACAAAATGGGAATGGAAATGAAAAGAAGAATATTTTCAGTTTCTTTGGAATCTGCTGCCTTATATATTTTAGAATCTGTGCAAGTGAGTCCACAATTATTTCTTGTTTTAAGTTTTGATCCATGTACTGAATCTTAAATCATATTAGATATATTATAAACAATAACAAAAATTTTAAGATATCATAGAAAGCAGATAAAAATGCATTTTTGAAAGCTGTAGCACTGCCAGACTGAACTTGTATACCCAGTGGAGTTTTTCATGTGTGAAAGGCTCTTTATTTTGGTGACAGGACAGCTAGAAAATGTTCTGTTTGAGATTCATTATTTTCACTCCAGTGTGTTTTCTCAGATATAATGCTTAGAACAAAACAGTTAAAAGGATTCCCAAAGCTTGATTATATGAATGATTTTTCCAAGATCTTTAAGGATATAATTTTCTTTTCCCTATTTATTCTGGCTGAGAATTTAATATATTTTTACATTGAGATTAATTGAGAAATGTTTTTCCCCTTTGGACTAGTAATAGCATATGGGAGTGGGATTGTATCTGTAACAAGCTGTTGATTCTTTTAATTTTTATTTTAAGGTACCATTTGTTTTGGTCAGAACTATTTGAAAACTGTTGAATGTTTAAAGTTGGTATGGCAGTTGTCAGGGTTCAGATAGAATGAAGTAAACAGACCCAGGGAACAATTTATATTATAACAACACTGTAAAACTAAACAAACTCATGAAACTCATAAGGGGTCTGATCACTACAATGACCAGCCATGATTCCAAAGGTTCAATTAAGGAAGTATGTTACTTATCTCCTACACAAGATATAGGACATAGAATGACACATACATTTTAGACATGGCCAATGTGAGATTTTATTTTGCTTGATTGTGCATATTTCTTAAAAGGGTTTTGTTGCATTCTCACTTTCCCTCAACCCCTCATAGGCAGGAAATAGGAAAAGGAAAAAAATGCTAAATAATTTAAAAAAAACTCAAAAAGAAAATAAATGATTATTCCTAGGGTTATTTTGTACCCTGAAGGAGCTAGACGGTGCTCATTTTGAAGGCACTTAAAATTGCGAACTCAGATTGGCATTTATAAGTTTCTTCAGGTCTCTGAATAAGGCTAATTATAGTTTTCCTCTCCAGTGCCTCATGATGAGAGAGTTGACTCTGGACTTTCAAGGACTATGTACCCTCAGAGTTCTCTGGAAATTTCTGCTAAACTGGAAAAGCTTTGTTTATGGACTCAGTGATGGCCACATATCAGTGATCCAAGGAATAGTTTACTTAAGTTTAGAGAAGCATATCACTAGTTTCTCTGCAGAGGTCCCAGCAACTCTTTTGAATGATTTCCTAAACATCTACCTTTCAAGAGAAACTACAAAATTGTAAGGATGTTATGATTTGTATCAAAGTCTTAGATACTTGTGGTGTTGGTCTTTGATACAATAGAGTTGATTGTAGGAATGACAAGGTAAAGAGTAATGGCAGAAGGTCTTACCTTTGCCAATCTATCTTTATCAAACTTTTGGTTTGGAATTTTTGATAATAAATTTATGGGACTAACATATTACTCCACTATATTTAATGTATGATATCCTGACAAGAGGATTATAGTATCATCCTGAAGATAATTGAAATGTATAAAAATAAAATAAATAAGTATCTCTTTGTATAATTCCCTCAATGTCTAGAGGAATAATGTGTCTCATCTCATTTACAGAAAACATCAAAGAGGTAATATTGGTAGATGGTAGCAGAATTGTGAATTTTTGCTATTGCTTCTTTCTCATCATCCCAATATTGTCTCTATACTTCAAGGATTTATGGCTTTGATATAGAACACAGCCCTTTTATAACTTGGTAGTTTTTCCTGAAAGCTGAATATGATGGACAGCAAATTGGTCATAAGAGTTGTTTGTTTGAGGCAGGGAGGGTATTAGGAAGTCATTGCAGTAATATAGAAAAAAGAAAAAAAAGTATTGAGAACCTGAACTAAAGTTGTGCTGTGTAAGTAGAGAGAAGGCAGTAAATGTGAGAGCTATTGTGTAGGTTGAATGGCAAGCTATAGCTGTGTGAGGTGAGTCAAAGATAACATTGGGACATTGGAAGAAAAGTGGGGCCTTCAACAGAAATAGGGAAGAGCAGAATAGAGAGGGGCTGAGGGAAGAAAGGTGATGAGTTCACTTTTAGCTAGGTTGAGTTTAAGAAATCTTTGAGGGATAGCTAGGTGGCACAGTGAATAGAGTACCTGCCCTGTAGTCAGGAGGATCTGAGTTCAAATCCATTTCAGACACTTAACACTTAAACTAGCTGTGTGACCTGGGGCAAGTCACTTAATCGCAATAAACAAAGAAACAAAAAAGAAATCTTTGGGACATATGGTTTGAAATGCCTAATAAAGCAATTGGTAATGTGGATTAAAGTTTAGGAGAGTGACCAGGATTGGATATATTGATCTTAGAGTTATAGGAATTGAAATATATAACTATAGGGGAGGTATAAAGGTCATCAAGAGAAAAAGTGACATAATACATTAACCTAAAGAAATGACTCTATACTGGTGTCATTTTAGGAATCACAACCAGAATGAGTTAGCTATTTTGTAGTAAACAGGTACAACTTATGCCACTGTGGGAGCACTTTATGTATCTTTAAGTCTGGCCCTAACCTGTATTGCATTTCCCCTCCCTCCCTTTCTCCTTCCATTCAACAATTACCTTATTGAGTTTGTATATGGGCTGGCTCTGAAATCAGAGGAATTGGGTTAAAATCATGTCTTTGATGCTTGCTACCTGTATGAAACTGGGCAAGTCACTTTTCTAGCTTTAGTTATCTCATTGATAAAATGAGTGACTAGATTAGGTAGATGGCCTCTGAGATCCTTTGTAGTTATATGATTCTGTGATCTCAAAGCTGTGCCACTTCTCTCCTAAATCTCCTACAAGATCATCTGCATTAACTTTTAGGGTCTCTCTATATAAAAATACTCTAGCAACATAGCTGAGAAAAGTAGAGGGAATGATATTTTTACTATATTTACTTTTAGTTCAGAAATTAGTATAGTAGAAGTTAATGTAAATGTGATCTCGAAAAATACTGCATCCACAAAATTCCTTAAAATAAAAATAAAGTGAGTTTTTCTGCCTTATCATTTTCTTTTAGGAGCCTGAAATCTCAAAGAGAAATAGCTTTAAGATTGAAGAATAAGGAGTATTGAAAACATCATTAACTCTTGTCACATTAAAATTGTCAATGGAATGAATGGGTATATAGTATCACCGATTTCAGCATGGGCATCAGGGATTTCTGTTACCTTCTGTTTCCCTTCATTACCTCATTTTAATGGGCATTAAATGCTCTTTGCCTATCCAGTGACCAATTCTATTAAGCCCTTGAAATGCCCTGAAACTAACTTTAATTTGACTTCTAATAGAGAGATTAACCCAGATTTCCTTTAAACATTTACATGTACTAATCTCAGTAGGTAACTTTTATAATTTAATATTCATTGAGTCTGAAAGAGAATTTGATCTACCCAGGAAGAAACCAGATGCAGACATATAAGTATTTCAAAACACATTGAAATTATAACACAGAGTATTAATATTGTACACATTCAAAATTACAGTAATGACTTTCAGAGATCACCCAATCCAGTTCTATTATAGATGATAATAAGGTTTAAATTGCATTTACATAGTGCTTTATATCAATTATTTAATTTATTACAACCCTGTGAGTAGTAGAAATATTATTGCAATTTTAAGGAAAATAAAAATGGGATTTAGAGAGACAAAATGACATAGGATCAAAAATTGAGCTAATATTATAGTTGAGACTGGAATTCATTATTCCTGACTCAGACCAATTTGTTGTCCATATGATGCTTCCTTCTCTTCAGTTCAATTCAACAAGATTTATTAAGTGTTCACTGTGTCTGAGGCCCCAGCCTTGTTCCTGTTAAAAAAAAACAACAAAACAAAAACGACAAATTCCTACCTTTCAAGTAGCTTATACTCAAACATGATGAGACGTGTGGACAATGAGCTTGTAAGTTAATACTCCTAGTACATAAGAAGAGGTGAATGGAGAGTCATTATATTTAAGGAAGGAGAGGTCATCTTTATTTTTTTTAACATTTTTTTGTCTTTATTATTTTGTTTGTTTACTTCTACTTTACAGGATTCAGTTCCACAATCCCTTGAGTTAGGGAGATCATCTTTAATTGAGATCAAAAGAGAAATGATACCTGTGGTTCTGCTTAAAGAAATTTAAGAATTTTAGCAGATATAAATATGAAGGGAATAACTAAATTACATCAAGATCATTATTATTATAACAATGAAGAAAATGTCAACAACTGGGAAAGACTTCCAGAGGTCAATGACCATTTTTTTTTTGCTTTTTGGAGGGGGGAGGGCAGGACAACTGGGGATAAGTGACTTGCCCAAGGTCACAGGGATAGTAAATCTGAGGTCAGATTTGAACTCAGGTCCTCCTGACCCCAGGGCCAGTGCTCTATTCACTGTGACACCTAGCTGCCCCCAATGACCATTTTTGTACCACAATTTGGTATGTTCTAGAGGTAGATAGCCTTTTTAAAAATCAGATCTTGGGGATAAAAAACTTTTATACCACACAAATTCACAAAATCTTACTTCTTTCCACAGAAAATTAATATAATAATTTACTGGAAAAGATTAAACTGTCAAGTGGATCTATATTCCTTTTGATTCATCAGGGCATTCTTCTTCCAGAAGGGAAGTCTATTTATGAGATCAAATTATGATTGTAGGATTAGAAGGTTGCTTGATGGAAATATAGGATGATAATTGATAATTATGATAATGATTAGGACTCATTTATAAAGTACATTGAGAGTTACAACATCATTTCCACCTGACACTTATGTGAAATACAATTAGAGAAGGAAAGAACCTGCAAACAACCAAACCCAGACAGAATAGGTCAGTTATTTCATCTGCTACTCTTTTTGTACCTTGGCTCTACTTGTCTAGTACTGCAAACTGTTCTTTCAGTTCATGTTACATGCAGGTTAATGTTTCAAAGTTCCCCATTGCTTTTGGAAGAGAACCATTAGGATAAATTAATTATTCACTTATGAACCTTTTGGCTTTTGATTTTTTTCTACCTCAACCTACCACAGAAGGCTACTTTTTTTGGGGTGGGTGAACTTTGATTAAAAAAAAGTATAAAAGAATAAAATATATGAATAAGTATATGAATAAAAGTATAAAAGTAAAAAAATAGTATATGAAATGATAATTCTTTTACTTATTCAACTTAATTTGGGATTATTCATTCTTCACAAAGTATATATATATACCTATGTATGTGTGTGTGCGTGTGCGTGTGTGCATGTGTTCTTCCCTATCCAATACTTTTTCCTGACACGTTGGATGGATTTGTTTTGCTTTTCTCTTCTGAGACAATTACCTTAAAAAATTTAACTGATAACTTTAAGATATCTGAAAGTGTGATTTATTTCTGACCCAGCTGAAATATTATGTGTCTGTGGGTATTTAGGAAGAGAATTCAGTCCATTCAGATTAATAATACTTCAGGAGGTATTGCAAAGCCAAGCACTAGCAGCTTTTCAGAAGAATGCTACTGTGAACAGCTTTTAAGGTTCTGGTTACACGGTATAGTGAATGCTCTATTTATTCAATAACAAATCAGAGCAAAACATTCACAGAAATCAAGGTATAGCATTCACAAAAACTTATCACAGAAAATGGCCACATAGTTTCCACTACAGTGGTCACAAAGTTTTGAACAAAGAATAATCATTTAGTTACTCAATCATTCAATCATCTTAATCATTCAATCATCCTTAGGGAAGTTTGCCTCATGGAACACAAAGTACAATAGTCAAAATTCTCCGCTTATGGGGCATGCTAAGTTAACTCAGTTACTTATTCAGTCATCTATCACTAAGTACAGTAATTTAGTCAATCAATCATCCTACTTCATTCACTATTCAAGCATCAGAAAATACACATACCCTTGACCCCTAGGTCCACTGGTAAATTTACAATTTCTTAGTCAGCACACAGTATCCAAGTAACGTCTTCTTTCAACTCTCTTGGGGTGGTTTCTCAGATTTCCTGGATCCCCTTCCATGGTCCCAGATCCTACCTAGATTCACCAAACTGTCATCTGGGTTCAAAGGCAGACAGCTCCCAGGCCCTTGTCCAGTTTTCTCTGTGTAGTTCCAGTCCACATTGGAGCTCAGTGTCCAGTCCTTCTTAAATCCTCACAGTCTCTGTTCCTGGAAAGACAAGGCTCAACAGAGCCACCAACAGGTTCATATAAAGTACCAGCATCATACTCATGTTTCTTCAGTCTTTTGGCAGCTCCAGCTGGCCCTCACACTCAATACAAGTCTCAGCTGGCTTCCAGAATCAAAATCACTCCACCCAGGTTTTCAAAATAAAAATCATTCTCTTCAGCGTTGTAATGGGAATATGAAGATCTTTCCTGCCCCTAGGCCCTTTGATAGGCTTAAGTGGCTCCAATAATGTTCCCTGATTTGAAAGTATACTCTGCCCCCTAATAGGCTGAATGTGGTCACGTGGAGCCTGTGGCAGGAGACTTGTTTTTTGGGAATGGCCATACCTTGTTACTTTGTAATTGGACAGTGGGTCAAGAGGGCTGTGACATTCTCTGACCCAGGAGAAGGCTATATATACGCCCTGAGGTGGTTTCCTTTGGGGTTCACTTTGAGAAGAGTTGTGTGATTTGGTCAGATGAGATTCTGGGAAGCTGTTGAGCTTAATTATTAATAAAAATATTAATATAATATATTAAGTTTGGAAAAATTACTATTAGATCTATTACTTATAGATGTTACTTATGGGAAATAAAATGTATCATATTCCTTTTTTCTTAATTGTTAAATTTAATTAGAATAAACATATGCATATAATACTATCCAAAAGTATATAATTTTCACTGTTTATCATTATTCTAATTGTAGACAGAAAGTTTGTGGATAGTTATCTGATGTCACTTTTTTCAAGTAATAAAAACTTCATTTGATCCTGTTGCATGATTCTGAAAGCTTGTCAGTTTTATTATAAACATTTCACTTCTTTTGTGAAAAAATACATTTTTTGTGCTTCAGACGTATAAAAATAATTGCCTTTGTAATTAAAGTACCTTTTATCATATTTGATTGGGAAGCTCTAATATAGACACACATGATGAGAATATTTTTATCATCTTAATTATATTTAGCAAACCTCTATAATTCCCTATGCCAACACCAAAGAAGAGATTTTTTTTAAAGGATTTTAAAAGTTTATTGTGAAAAAAGGAGCATATTCTGTTATAGATGTGAGCATACATTCATGTGTGTGTTTGAAAAATATCTCTCATAGCATTTAATATTTTTTGGAGAGTGTCAGAATTATTTCATTGGCTTAGGGGATTTCTGGTGAAGACATTGTTTCCACCAATGTAGATTGCTAACTGTTTTGAAATTTACACTCTTAGGGAATGGAATAAGTATTTATATAGGACCTACTATGTGCCATACAACGTAAGCTAAGGGCTTTAAAAATATTTTCTCATTTGATCATTACAACAACCTTGGAAAGGGGGTGCTATTGTTTTCCCTATTTTACTGTCGAGGAAACTGATAGAAATAAAAGTTGTGTCACATAGATATTAAGTGTCTGAGTCTGAGTGTGTTTTCATATCTTCCATATTCCAGGGCTTACTCTATTTACTATACCAACAGGAACCTCTAAAGAGACTTACAGAGTTATATTGGAGAGGTAGGGGAACTAGGAGGTTAAATCCCTTTCCCAAAGTTGCACAATCTGTATAAAAGGTAAAATAACTAGCTATGTCTTCTCAACTTGACTCTTTATTCACTTTGTAGGATTTCCCACGAGGTAAAACTTGTGCTTCATTTTGTTCCATATCCATATGAACAGTGGGACAAGAGAATGGGGGAAAAGAAAAAAAATGACAACTATTGGAGTAGATATATTTGAAATGTGTTTAATACCTAAACAGATACATACACACAGACACACACACACATATATTTGCACATATGCACACACATACATGCACAATTATTTATATACATCTATATATCTATCTGTCTAACTGAAGAAAGAAAAAGACCCCATACATGTTACCACACTTCTTAATATTAAATATTCTTAATATTAAATAGAAGTCATTTAATAGCTCTGAAAAATCAGTAGCTTTTCAGAATCAGCTTCACTAGCAAATATTCCAGGCCACTATCAGTACTTTGCATCCCAATCCCTAGTATTAATTACTTCAGATGTTGGAACAGTCTTTGGTGATTCTTATCACTGACATCAAGAAGGCACAAAAATCTTTCAAGGGGAACTAGTTATTCTTGCTTTCCTTTCTAGTTCAGTAACTGATTTTCTTCTACCCTTCATCAAACGTTGGGCAATTCCATTGATATGTTGATGTGACTCTATTGCTAAGGATAAAAATGCCTTGCTGATGAAGTCAAAGTATCATTAGCTATGACAGTATATGGATATTTCATATGGATATTGATGTTTGGCCATGAATTGGCTATGTGTGGTGAGAATGATTGATAAGTGAGAATGGTAAAGCCTTTTCATAGGTTCCACATGGTTTTTAGAAAAACAAAATGGGATGGGCTTTAATTTGCTCTAGTATTGGGGCAAATAAAAATAGAAAGTCCCACATCTTTCCTCCTCTTTCTCAATGAAAAGATCCCACACTAGGTTCATTCCAGTAGAGGAGAGCAACTTTATATTTCAGTGATGATTAAAGAAAAAGTTTCCACTTTCTCTCATTCTTCATCCATGGGAATAGGCTTCAGCTAAGGTTGATTATAGGAAAGGAAAACTTTGGCATCCATGTAGGAAAAGTTGAAACCCTAACTTGAGCAAAGGAAAAGTCTGGTCTAAAGAAAGACCCTAGGTGCAGAGGATAAATCCTTTATTTAATCTGATCAACAGAGTAAGGGATACTGTGCACTCAACTCCTTAGGCTGAAACAGTGAAAATAAGTCAATTGATTTTTTAAAAAATCTTGCATCCAAGAACAATTAATTCTTCAAAGGAATGATGCAGAAAAAATTTTTAAACAAGTAAATGGGCTATTGAGGAAAGTGTTGGAAAAAGACTCAGTAATTTAATGGGAGAGGCCAAAAAAAAAACTCTTAGCAAAATGAAGCAAATAAAAATTAGTGACTCTAAGGGAGCTAGAATTTTTTAAATAAAGTTAAAAATGAGGAAATAGAAGTGAATGTAAGGGAAAGGTTAAAAGTTTAAAAAAGGAAAAAGAAAGGAATCAAAGGATAAATTGTAACCACTTGAAGAAAAATGTATAATAGAATAGCATAGAGGGAAATAAACAACTATCATAGCTTAATATGAATAGAATTAACTTACCTATAAAATGCAAGAGGTTAGCAAAATGGATTAGAAAGTAAAAACCAACCATATATTGCTAAAAATAAGGGCTTAGATAAAAATATAATATGGCTCAATAAAACAAAAAATCTGGAGTAGAAATTATGACTTCAGACGAGAACAGCAAAAAACAAAAGACTAAAAGAGAAGAGGAAAACTGTATTTGTTGAAATGTAGCAAATAATGAATTGATTTCAATAATTTATATACACCAGGGTAGATTAAAAAATACTTAAGAGAAAAAACTAAGTGAATTACATGGGAAAACAGACAATAAACCCATAAAAGTGGGGATGATCAGTTTCACCATCATATTTATAAAAATGACCAAGAAATATCTTAAGGATCTAAATAGAAGTTAGTAAAAATTAGATGTGATAGAGCTATCACAATTCAATGGAAATAGAAAGGTATATACATATTTTTCAGCAGTTCCTGTTTTTTTTTTCTTTTTGAAAGAGGTGGAGGCAGGGCAATTGGGGTTAAGCAACTTACCCAAGGTCACATGGCTAGTAAATGTTAAGTGTTTGAGGCTAGATTTGAACCGGGGTCCTAATTCCAGGACTGTTGCTCTATTCACTGAACCACTTAGCTTCCTCACTATACTACCTAGCCATCAGTTCCTGTACCTTTACAAAAATTAATCTTGCCTTAGAGCAAAAAAAAAAATCACAAAAATGAAAAACAGAAATAGTATATGCATCATTTACTAAAATTTGCTGAAAAATTAAGAAAAGCAGTAGTATATGCATAATTTACAAAAAATGGATAAGAGCTACTGAAAATATAGAGACTAACAATCTTAAATGATTGATAGGTCATAGAACCAATAGGAAAAATGATGAATAATTTCATCAAAGGTAAGAATAATTATGCGTCAATATACCATAATCTTTGGGATAGAGTCAAAGCAGTCCTCAAGTGGAAAATTCATATCTCTAAACACTTTTACTAACAAAAAAAGGGAAAGGACAGATCAATGAATTGGGAATGCAACTAAATATACCAGAAAACTAACAAATTAAAAGCCTCAATTAAACAAAAATATTGAATAATCAAAGAATAACAAAATTAAAATTAACTCCCCACCAAATTAATAAAACTAAGAACTTATTTTTAGAAAATCAACAAAAAGATAGATCTTTACCTAATTTGATTAAAAAGAAGAGGACAAGCAAATCACCAGTATAAAAAATGAAAGTGGAAAATTCATAATGAATGAAGAATATGAGAAATGAAGAAAAAATAAAAGATATTATTGGAAACATTTTGTCCAAATTATGTGACAATAAAGCTGATGGCATAAATGAAATACGTATTTATAAAAATGTAAAATACCCTAATTACCAAACCAAGAAGTAGGAAATTTAAATAATCCAATTTCATGGAAAGTAAATGAACAATCCATAAGTGAGCTTTAAAAGAAAAATAGTCTAAGACAAGTAAATTCTATCAAACATTCAAAAAACAATTTCACTATTACATAAAACTTCAAAAATCCCCAAAGAAGGAATCCTACTAAATTCTTTCTGTAACAGATATGATCTTGATAACACAAACCAGAGATAGGCAAAACATGAAGAGAATGCAATAGATCACTATTCTTAATGAACATGGATGCAAAAAAATAAATAAATAAAACATTTACAAAAAGGTTAAAACAGCACATCAAAAGGATTATACATTTCAACTAAGTCAGAATTATACCAGGAATACAAAGTTCATTTACTGTCAGTGAAAATATCAATTGAATTAGCCACGTTAATAAGAAGGAAATTTAAATGGTTTGATTAAATCAATGTGTGTAGAGGAACCTTTTGAAAAAAATACAATACCCATTTCTATTAGAAATGCTAGAATAAACACTTCTGCAAAATTGTAGAGAATACTTATGTAAACCCCCAAACTACCACAATGTGAAATGAAGCTAAATTTGAATTCTTTCCAATAAAATAAGAGGTGAACCAAAGATTTCCATTGTAACCACTTTTTTTAAAGAGTACTAGAAATAATATCTATAACAGAGAAATATAAATTGAGGAAATAAACATAGGTAAAGAAGAAGCAAAATTATAACTTTTGTGGATGATATGATATATGAACTAAAAGTGAATACAAATTAGTTGAAATTTGGGATCTTTTTCAAGAGGTAATTGGTGAATTCTTTCAATTTATATTTTGCCCTCTGGTTCTAAAATATCAGGAGAATTTTCTTTGAGAATTTCTTCAAGGATGATTACTAGGTTCTTTTTTTGATCATGGCTTTTAGGTGGTCTGATAATTTTTAAAGTTATCTCTCCTGCATCTATTTTCCAAGTCAGTGGTTTCTTCTTTCTTTTTTTTTTTTTAATAATTTTAATTTATTTTCTTGGTTACATCATTCATTTCCACAAGGTTTTGAGTTACAGATTTTCTCCCCTTTTTGCCCCTACCCCCCA
>CM053593.1:78556154-78632642 GCA_028646575.1 Pseudocheirus occidentalis | reverse complement strand
TAGTGGGGTGCTGCAGCACCACCTCCCAGCCTTGGCTCACTGAGAGCGCACCCCAGGACCACCACTCAAGACCACGATCCAGATCCAGGCCACTCAATGCAAGAGCCCTTGGCCCTGATGGATCGCATCAGCCCCCCTGCTATCTGCAGGCCAAGGGCTCTGAGGCAGCTCAGTGGGGGCCACTGTGGCTGTCAGACGTTCCTGCTGTTACCGCAGCCTCCCACTGCTTCCTTGCCCTGGGAGCAGTTTGGCCGGACCCGCTCTTCTCCTCCCCAGTTAGCAAAATCCACTGACCTTTCTCTTATCCTTTTTTTTCCTGGCCTGATAGATGTGGTAATTGTGCCTCCAGTGCAGTGGATCAGCTCTCCTATAGCCGTGGTTCCCTGCCTGATGCCCCAGTGCTTGAGCCGGCCAGGGTTTGGGCCCAGGGTCCTAGACTACTGTGAAGAGCCCCGCCTGCTGTGCTGCCTGTAGCAACAGATGTGCTTTCTGTCTTTTGGAGAGTTTTGGAGCTTGAAAATCTGTTTAGCATCCCATTTTATGAGTTTTTTAGTGTGTTTGTGGGGGAGCTGTGGTGCTTTGCTGCTTCTATGCCGCCATCTTGGCTCTGCCCCGCAGTGTTTTTTTTGGTGAGATATTTCACATTGTTTTCTATTTTTTCATTTGTTTGGATTTGTTTAATAGTATCTTGATTTCTCATAAAGTCATTAGCTTCTATTTGCTCCAATCTAATTCTGAAGGAATTATTCTCTTCAGTGAGCTTTTGAAATTCTTTTCCCATCTGGCAAATGTGGCTTTTTAAGGCATTCTTCTCCTCATTGGCTTTTTGGGCCTCTTTTGCCATTTGAGTGAGTCTATTTTTAAGGTGTTATTTTCTTCAGTCAGGTTGTTGATTCTCTTTTCATGATTTTCTTGCATCATTTTCATTTCTCTTCCCAATTTTTCTTCTACTTCTCTCACTTGATTTTTAGAATCCTTCTTGAGCACCTCCATGGACTGTAACCAATTCATATTTTTCTTGGAAGCTTTTGGTGTAGGAGTTCTTACTGTGTTGTCTTCTTCCAGTTCCATGCTTTCATCTTTTTTGTCCCCCCAAAAGGAATCTAAGGTTTGGTTGCTGTGCTTGCTTTGCTTCCTTTGCTTGCCCATGTTGCCACTCAATTATTTGACTTTTGAGCTTTTTGTCAGAGTAGAACTCTGCTTCCAAAGAGGAGAGCATTGTCCCAAATCACTGTGGTTTTTGCAGCTGCTGGAGCTATTAGTTGGGTGCCCTCTTTGCAGCCCTCCACAAGCTCTAGCTCACTGGTCACACACCAGAGGACCTCCACCCAAGACTGCGATCCAGATCCAGGCAGGTTAAGGTAAGAGTGATTACCCTCTGAATGGTTGCTTGGCTGGTGTACAATCCACGGGCCTGGAGCTCTGAAGCAGCCATGTGGAGGCAGCTGCACAGCTGCCATGCCTCTTCCACATCTAGTTCCAGGGGTAGCAGCCAGACCATACCCCATCCACCCTAATTCCAATAGAGTTCCATACCCCCTTTTTACTTTGTCTTTGGCATTTATGGGTTGATAATTCTGGAAACTGCCACTGCTGTTGGTGATCCACTCTCCTGAAGTCTGTTACAGCTGGGCTGGTAGGGCCACCCTGGGCCTAAAGCCATGGGATCACATGGGGCTGGGCTTGGAGCATGCTGCAATGGGCCTTTCCCATACAAGGCCAAGCTGCCTTCAGTAGGAGATTTGTTTCTCTCTGTCACTTTGTGGATTCTATATCTCTAAAATTTGTTTAGAGTCATATTTAATAGGTATTTGGGGTGGTTATGGAGGGAACTCATGGAGTTTTCCTGCTTCTATGCTGCTCTCTTGACTCCACCCTGAAACAATAACTTCAATAACCTTGCAAGACCTAAAGTAAATCACAAAATTAATGTTTCTGCACAATATCAGTAATTATGTATCCTATATCTGTAACAATTTTTAAAAATACAAAGGTATTAGGGTGCTACAGATGTACATAGTTGCATGCACTTTCAGATGAGTTTGCTGTGTTATTAATTTTACATAAATGTTTTACTTTGTCACAGATCCCTCACAAAACAGGAATTACCAAAACCAAATGAGTCAAAAAAACTAAACAACAACAACAACAACAACAACAACAACAACAACAACAACAACAACAACAAACTTACCAAAGGCACAGAGCAAAGGAAGTAATATTTTTTTTGACCTTCATATTTATGTGCCATTGGTCTTACAAATGGCACTCATTGTTGATTAAAAAGTCACATTCACCTGAGTGTAGATGTGGGTAAATGAGAGAGTTTTATACTCCAAGCAACTTTGTGTAGCAGTTTTAATGGTTTTATTATCCATAAGATTCAGATAATATTACATCCATTGTGAGTTTCTTTAGATGTATATTTACACTAGAAATTTCAAAAATTAGGTTTGCCCAGAGCAGTTTCTGTATTTGTAAAGTATTGTCATGTTGAAGGATCAGAAGTTCATAGCTCTACAGCTGAAAGGGATCTCAAAGGCCATCTAGTCCAACACCTTCATTTTAGAAAGGAAAAAACTGAGGATTGGATATATAGATGAAGATTCATTCCTAACTTGTGTGCTGATACTGATCAAATGCACTGAGAATTTTATTTTGCCTAGATATACTTGGAACAAAATATACACAGTTCCTGAGGATTCTGAAAATCTGGATGAAACAAATTCTCTGTGATACCTTCAGAATGTAGAAGTGTAATAATAGAGAGCTGGACTAAAGCCAGGAAGCACTAGGTTCAAGTTCTTTTTCTAAAACATACTGCCTTTGTATTCCTGGGAGTCGCAAACAAACAGACAATAAGACTATAAATAGCTGATAAGGTGCATTTAACCTGCACTGAGTGATAGAGGGAATTTCTTTGCCTGTGAGTTTTCTATACCAATGAAATCAAAAGTATAATACCTATTCTTATCCATATTTTATCAGAAAGAAAACTAGGTTAATGGCAATTCTACCCAACCTGGCTGCTATAGTGTTCTCTGGATTTGCTTTCATCATATTAAGTCTTTTGAGGAGGTGGCATAGTACAGGGCCAAGAATGCTGGATTTGCATTTAAAGGACCTAGGTTTTATCCCAACTCTGCTACTTGGTACTGTTCTGATCTCGGACAAGTCACTTAACTTTTCTGAGTTCCAATTTTTCATCTTTGTAATGAAGGAGTTGAATTTAGATGCCTTACAGGAGGGTATCATTAAAGCACTATTTATTTTTTGATGCATCTATCTTTGAGATGTAGGAAATGCCTAGTTTGTGGATTCTTGTATGTGTGTTCTATCCATGCTAATGATTCTGTGTGATAAGCTTGGATAACTGGAGTTTGCTATTTGTAAGTTAAGTCAAAATGTAGTTACTAAGCACTTAATACTTGCTAAATACTAGATATACAAAGAAGGGCAAAAAACTTTTGACTCAAAGAACTGATAATCTGATGAGGGAACAATATGAAATCAACTATGTAAAAATTGTATATTCTTTATCACACGTATATCTTGTATTTCTCACATGTACATGTGTGTGTCTATACACACAGAATTAAGAAATATATTAAATGTTTTACCAAGCTACACAAATGTTAAGTAAAACTATAATACTTTTAGGTCAGCCAATCAACAATCATTTCTTTTTTTGCCTTTTTTTTTGAAGGGGGGGTGGCAGGGAAATTGGGGTTAAGTGACTTGCCCAAGGTCACAGGGCTAATACATGTTAAGTGTCTGAGGCCACATATGAATTCAGGTCCTCTTGTTTCCAGGAGATGGTGGAGGTGCTCTATTTACTGTGCTGCCTAGCCACCCCAACAATCATTTCTTAAGCACTTGTTATCATATATTTTTTTTGCCAGGTACAATATGTAGTATTTTGAGAATATAAAGATAAAAGGAAACAAAACCTGCCTTCAAGGAGATTGCATTCTATTGGAGGTTATACTATGTGTACACATGTATATACATACATGTATGCAAACATATATGTATACTATATAAATCTACATGTAACTATTAACAAAGCTATTTACATTTTTCATTTTATATAATGTATATAAACCTATGTAAAAATGAAGTTTTGGGGGGCCAGGGAAAGTACTAAAAGCTGGGATAGGAGTGGGATCAGAAGAGGCTTATGACTCTTGAGATAGGTTTTAAACAAAGAATTCTAAGGGTAGAAGTGAGGAGGTTGTGCATGTGCATTCCAAGCATGGGGGTGAATGTAAGTACAATGGAGGCAGACATGGCAGATAAAAGATGATGTATGAGGAACAGTAAAAATGCTAGTTTGACTGGACTAAAAAAAAATAGAGAGAGGCTAATAATATATAAGTCTAGAAAGGTGGGTTAGGTCAAATTTTAAGGGTTCTAAATTTCAGGGGATTTTATATATGATACTAAAGGCAATAGAGAGCATTGGAGTTTGTTAAGTAGGGTATTGTATGGTCAACTCTATATTCTAGAAAGTTCACTTTAATGGCTATGTGGTAGATGGATTGGAATGGGGAGAGACTTGAGGTAGACAGTAGGTGAGACATGTTAAATACTTCAGATGGGGTGCTGGCTGTATGAATAAAGAGCAAAGGTCAGATGTGAGTGATATGGAGGTAAAAATGTAAAAATCTGGCAACTTGATGGAAGTGGGGAAGTAAGGAGGGAAAAAGAAGAATCAAAGAAAATGCCAGATTTGGAAACTCTTAATGCCTATGAAGGTGGTGATGCTCTTAATAGTTAGAGGGGTGTTTGTAGGGGTGGTAGGTTTGAGTGAGAAGATAATAAAGCATATTTTAGACATGATGAAGGTGAAGTACCTGAAGACTTTCTGTTAAAAAAAACACATTTGGAGTTAGTGATATGGGCCTCAAACTCAGAAGGGAGTCTAGGGGAAGTTCATGTCTTTGGCATAGAAGTGATAATTAAATCAACGGCAGCTTATGTGACTGATCAATAAAAGAGTGTAGAGGGATAAGAGAAGTATGTCTAGGACAGAATCCTAAGGCATCATCATATGGATGATGAGTTAGCAAAGGAGACAGTAGAAGTCAGATGGGCAGGAGAGCCAGGAGAGAGCAGTGTCGCAAAACCAAGGGGAAATATGACAGAGAAGAATGTGAGCTGCAAAATTAATAGTACATATGAAAAAAAAGTGATTGCTGGTAACTTTGGGTAGAGTTGTTTCAGTTGACTAACAATATTAGAAGCCAAAGAGTTAAGAGGTGACAGAATAGAAGAGGTGGAAAAAAAGTTATAGATATATCAAAAGACCAAGAACTAAAGTTTCTGGATATTGTTAAAACTACATAGTTTTTTTTTAAAATTGAGATCTGAATGAATCCTTTCAAACTAGCTAGACTTTAAACAGTATAATGTTAATAAATGGGGGGAATGGATGATGGTTTGTAACTAACAGGGTCACAAAGTCATGACTTGAAATAGTAGTAGAACCTAAAATAGTTTTAAGCATATGTTTAACCCTGATTTGGTATATATTCCAACATTAGTTTATTCTATCCTTACATCAAATTTAGTTAAATCTGACTTCAGAAGTGTAAATTTTAGTTTCATCACATCCATCACATACTTTCTTTTCTCTCCTCTGATATAGCTATCACTCTTGGGCAGGACCTCACCTCATATCCCAATTATTATAACCTGTTTATTTTCAGATGCAAGTCTCTGCTTTCTCTGGTTTATCCTTTATCCAGTTGTCAAAGTGATTTTCCTAAAATATAGATGTGACTGTCATTTTCCTCTTCAATAAATGCCAGTGTCTCCCTATTACATTCAGAAAAGAAAGTAATAAAATAAAAATAATGAAATAAAATAAAACATAACATTTTCTGTTTGGGATTCAAAGCCTTTCATAACCTGCCCTGTGCCTTTCCAGTCTGCTTATGGAATATATATATACGCCATCACATGGTTTGTGATCCAGTTATATTGGCCTCTTTACTCTTCCTTGAACAAGAAGGTCTCTTAACTCCAGATATTTTCACTGGCTGTCCTCCATGCCTGGAATACTTGTCCTGTACTTCTCCACCTCTTGGTTTTTCTGACTTTCCTCAAGTCCCAGGGCAAAATTTCTACCTTCTACATGAAGCCTTTGTCTGATCTCTCTGAAATCAGATATCTTCCCTCTGTTGATTATTTCCAATTAATCCCATGTATCCATAATTGGTTTGTACATAGTTGTTTGTTGTCTCTCCCTTATACTATGATCTTCTTGACAGCATGGTTTACCTTTCTTAACCCAGTTGTTTAGCACTGTGCCTTGCACGTATTATGTGCTTAATAAATATTTACTAAGAAATGTCAATAATTCATGTATTTGGGGAACAGAAGTAGACAACAAGTTTGTGTTCTAGCATCCCTTTTCCTCTGTATATTTAGAAAAAACAAAATGATGAGGATTTATGTACATTTTTACATTTTTTCTTTAAAAAACCCCAAACAACACCTTGAAAGGTTTCTTAAGACCACTATCTAGAGGACGATGGAAGATATGATTTAATCAAAACCCACATTTTAGGAATGTAGATAAGATGTAAAAAGTCATACTCCCACATGAAGTGTGGTGTAACTTACAACCCCTTTGTACCTCTTTTTAAACTTGGATTATTGCCTTTTTTTTGCATATTTCAGTCTTGAATAAAATCCCTGTCAGTAAATGTTCTCTTGTAACAAAGGAAAAAGTTAAGATTGGTCACATCTGACAGCACATGGAACATTGTGTACCTCTTCAAAGGAAGTGATATTTTTACCCTTCTCAACTCTTACTCATTAGCATTTCACTCCATTTTAGTGTTATTTTCATTTTTTACAGTAGTCATAATTGTGCTCCTTGTTTTTCTCATTCTGCTTAGTTAGTACTTTATAGGTTCATTCAAAACTTCCCATGTATCTGAATTCTCATTGATGATGTCTTCTAGTAAAATAATATTTTGTTTTATACACACACACACATGTACACACACACACACACACACCAATTTGCTTAGGCATTCCCCAGTTGATGGTCATCCATCAGTTCATTACTAACACAAAAACTACTATTATGATCATTTTGGTATATATATGACCTGTCTTCAATCTCCTTGGGATATATGCCCAAGTGTAAGTCATTGGGTTCTTCCAGAACAGAATGACTATTATATAAGAAAGGTAAAACCTCAGAGTTGTTTTAATTTGCATTTCTGTTATTATTAGTGATTTGGAAAACATCAAAATAAGGTAATTGATACTTTGCAATAGTTCCTTTGAGAGGTATTCACTTCTTTTGACCGTTTATGGGGGCACGGCTCTTGGGTTCATATATGTATGCAGTATTACACATTTATCAGAGATATTGCTGACAAAGTTTTCCCTGATGAGAATTTTCCTTCTGATCCTAGATGCAGTGATTCATTTTGTTCCTGTAAAAGCTTTCAAAACCTTATATAGTCAGAATTTTGTGTTTTCTCTTTTATGATCAATTTTATCCCCCTTTGGGTTGAGTTCTCACCTTAGGAATAGCACATCCAGACCTCAAATTATGTTATAAAGCAATGATCATTAAAACTTTTTGGTTATGACTGAAAAATAGAAAAGTAGATCAATCAAAGCAACTAGATAGGGAAAAATCATAAATAACTTTTTAACAAAGAAAAAAATTCACAAGCTCGTGAGACATGTTTCAACTGGATATTATTGCAAGAGAAATGAATGTACATGTGGAATTCCAGGCGCAAGGAGTTCACAATCTAAAAAGAAACTTGCATATTTATGAAATTGCAACAAAGGGAGGAGGAAGAAAGAGAAGTAGGGGTGGGGAGAGGACTAATTTCCTCCTAAAGGGGAAGAGAAATCATGAATATGATGGCAAAAGCAACATATTTTTCCCCCTTGGGAACTGTTAGACATGAAGATAGGATAGCTGCTCATCTATGAAGATCCCAGCTGCATAGTTTCTCAGTCTGGTACAGCTGACTGGTGCCTGTTTTGACTCCTGAGCACACACAGGGAGGCCAGGCTGAGGTGTAAACAACAAATTATATCAGTTTGGGGAGTGAGGGCTTCATCCTTGACACCTTCAGACACATAGTCCTGGTCTAGTGTTTCTGGAAAATATGGTAACTCAAGAAGACAAGTATAAAGGACCTTTTTTTTTAACTAATTGAACTCAGTAACCCATCATTTGATAAATCACAAAATATACTTTACCAAGGAAAGAACTTCTTATTTAACAAGGATTGCTAACAAAAGTGGAAAAATTGGGCAGAAGTGAAGTTTAGACCTCTTATCTAATACCATATTCCATGGTAAATCCAAAATGGATATATGACGTGAATATTAAAAATCTTATAAAATTATGAGATAAATATACCATATATCTTTCACAGCCATGGGTAGAGAGTAAATTATTTCAAATAAAGTTATCTCAATGTTATCACTGTCTTTCACATAGTTGTTAATTGCTTCTGTAATCTATTCTTTGACCAACTTATTGTTCAGGAAGTCTTTATTATATCTCCATATAGATCTCTGTCTTTTGTTTATGCTTTCTGTCTTAATTGATGTTTTTATTTTGTTATGATATATAAGATTTAATAAAAATCCTCTTTATATTTATTTTTAAATTTTCTGTGTCCTGGAAAGTAAATGTTCCCATTCAAAAAACTTCAAAAACATCTTAAGCCTAGTTTTACTATTACTCTGTTAAGTTCTCTTTCTTTTTGTCTGTCTCTTAGGATTTGTGCACTTCTGATAGAAGAACATTAAAGTCATGTGCAATTATTTTTACTTCTTCTTACAGTGCATTTAACTTTTATTATATGAACTTAACTGCTAAATTATGTACATATAAAACATCCCCTGACCTCAAGCAATTTATGATCCAATGAGGGAGATGATACATACAGTCTTTTATTATATAGAACACATATTCGGAGTAGATTCTAACTGGATAATCTTAGACATGGAGCAGGGCAGACCAAGAAAGACCTAGGACATGATATAAAATTTGAACTGAGTCTTGATGGAAGCCAGAGATACTAAAGTGTAGAGAGAGTTAAGGAGAGAGAAAATTCCAGGCATAGGGGACAGTATATACATCATATTGTTGTGCCTAGAAAGAATTACATTATGTCTAAACTTTATATCTGCCTCATTATGGTCTCCACTCTGTCTTTATTTATCAAGTATTTGTTGAAACAAAATGGGAAGGAAATCCATACCTTTCTGTAAAATGGAGAGAATACAGGAAGAGTGAGATTTAGAGGAATTTTGAGGGGTTGAGAAGAGTTAAGTGAACTCACATTAGTTAATCTTAGTATTCCTTTTTAAAAAAAATTAGATTATTTTTAGTTTTCAACATTCACTTCCATAATTTCTACATTTTCTCCCCTTCCTTCCCCCTCCCAGGATGACTTGCAATCTTATATGGGCTCTATACACACATTCCTATTGAACACATTTTTACCTTAGTCGTGTTGCATAGAAGAATTATAACGAATGGGAAAAACCATGAGAAAAGGGAAAAAACAAAATAAGACCCCCCCACCCCAAAAGAAAATAGTCTGCTTCATTCTGCATTCTGACTCCATAGTTGTTTCTCTAGATGTGACTGGCATTTTGGATCATGTGTCCTTTGGAATTGTTTTAGATCTCTGCATTGCTGAGAACAGTTAAGTCTATCAAAATCAGTCCTTGCAGACTCTGGCTGTTACTGTGTACAATGTTTCTGTGGTTTTCCTTGCCTCACTCAGCCTCAGTTCATGTAAGTATTTCCGGATTTCTCTGAAGTCTGCCTGTTCATCATTTCTTATAGCACAATAGTATTCCAATACACTAACATGCCACAACTTGTTTAGCCATTCCCCAGTTCATGGGCATCCCTTCGATGTCTAGTTCTTGGCCACCACAAAAAGAGCTGCTACAAATATTTTTGAACATACGGGTCCTTTTCTCATTTTTATGATCTCTTTGGGATACAACCTTAGAAGTGGTGTTGCTGGGTCAAAAGGTATGCACATTTTTATAATCCTTTGGGCATAGTTCCAAATTGCTCTCCAGAATGGTTGGATCAGCTCATGGCTCCACCAACAATGAATTAGTGTTCCAACTTTCCCACATCTTCTCCAATACTTATTATTTTTCTGTTTTGCCATGTTATCCAACCTGATAGGTATGATGTGGTACCTCAGTGTTGTTTTGATTTACATCTCTCTAATCAATAGTGATTTAGAGCATTTTTCATATGACTATAGATATCTTTAAATTCTTCCTCTGAAAACTGCCTATTCCTATCCTTTGACCAATCAATTGGGGACTGACTTATATTTTTGTAAATCTGATCCAATCTTTATATAGCTTAGTTAATCTTAGTATTCCTTTTTTTAAAAAAAATTAGATTATTTATTTTTAGTTTTCAACATTCACTTCCATAATTTCTACATTTTCTCCCCTTCCTTTCCCCTCCCAGGATGACTTGCAATCTTATACGGGCTCTATACATACATTTAGGCCTTTATCAGAGACACTGGTTGCAGAAATTCTTTCCCAGTTTTTTGCTTACCTCCTAATCTTGGTTGCATTGGCTTTGTTTGTGTAAAACCTTTTCCATTTAATGTAATCAAAATGATCAATTTTGCTTTTCATTTTCTATCTTTGCTCATAAATTCCTCCAGTCTCCATATATCTGACAGATAAACAATTCCTTGCTCCCCTAATTTGTTTACAGTATTAGCCTTTATACCTAGATCATGTACCCATTTGAACTTTATTCTGTTATATGTTGTCAGATGTTGTTCTATGCCTAGCTTCTGCCATACTATTTTCCAGTTTTCTGGGCAGTTTTTGTCAAACAGTAAGTTCTTATCCCAGAAGCTTGGGTCTCTGAGTTTATCAAATAGTAGACTGCTATAATCATTGAGTATTATGTCATGTGTACCTAACCTATTCCACTAATCTTCCCTTCTATTCCTTAACCAGTACCAAGTGTTTTTGATGATTGCTGCTTTATAATATGAATTAAGATCAGGTAGCGCTAGGCCACCTTCCTTGGCATTTCTTTTCATTAAATACTTTGATATTCTGAACCTTTTGTTCTTCCATATGGATTGTTGTCTAGCTCTAAAAATAAGTTTTTGATAGTTTAATTGGTATGATACTAAATAAGTAAATTAATTTAGGTAGAATTGTCATGTTTATTATATTAGCTCAGCCTACCCAAGAACAACTGATGTTTTTCCAGTTATTTAGATGTAACTTTATTTGTGTGAAAAGCATTTTGTAATTGTGTTCATATAGTTCCTGGACTTGTTTTGGCAGGTAGAATCCCAAATATTTTATAATGTCTACAGTAACTTTAAATGGAATTTCTCTTTCTATTTCTTGCTGTTGGGCTTTGTTAAAACTATATAAAAATGCAGATGATTTATGTGGGTTTATTTTATGTCCTGCCACTTTGCTAAAGTTGTTTATTATATCAAGTAGTTTTTTACTTGATTCTCTAGTATTCTCTAAGTATATCATTATATCATCTGCAAAGAATGATAACTTAGTTTCTTCGACTATTCTAATTCCTTCAATTTTTTTTCTTCTCTTATTGCAAAAGCTACTATTTCTAATACCATATTGTATAACAGCAGTGATAATGGACATCCTTATTTCACCCCCAGTCTTACTGGAAATGTATCTAGCTTATCACCATTACATATAATGCTTGCTGATGGTTTTAGATAAATGCTACATATCATTTTAAGGAAGGCTCCATTTATTCCTGTGCTCTTCAGTGTTTTCAATAGAAATGGGTGTTGTATTTTTTCAAAAGCCTTTTCTGCATCTATTGAGATAATCATATGGTTTTTAAAGTTTTATTGTTGATATGATCAGTTATGTTGATAGTTTTCCTAATATTGAACCAACCATGTATTCCTGATATAAATCCTACTTGATCAAAATGCATTATTCTCATGATAAATTGTTGTAATTTTAAAATTTTTGTGTGTATATTCATCAGGGAAATTGGTCTATAATTTTCTTTCTCTACTTTGGCTCTTCCACGTTTAAGTATCATCACCATATTTGTATCATAAATAAAATTTGATAGGACTCCTTTTCCAGTTTCCCCAAATAATCTATATAGCATTGGAAGTAATTGTTCTTTCAATATTTGGTAGAATTCATTTCTAAATTCATCTTGCCTTGGAGATTTTTGCCTTCTGAGTTCATTGACGGCTTGTTCAATTTCTTTTTCTGAGATGGGGTTATTTAAGTATTTTACTTCTCCTTTTAATATGGGCAAGTTATGTTTTTGCAAATATCCATCCATTTCCCTAAGATTGTCAATATTATGGGCACACAATTGGATAAAATAATTCCTAATTATTGTTTAATTTCCTCTTCATTGTAGGCGAATTTACCCTTTCCATTTTTTATACTGGCAATTTGATTTTCTTTTTTCTTTTTCTTGATCAAGTTGACCAGAGGTTTATGAATTTTATTGGTTTAATCTTAGTATTCCTAATAAAAATGAAGGTACAATTTACACCTGAGAGCAAGGTCAGTGTAGGAACATTTGTTTTTGAGTGCTGGTTTTTGTCTCTTCTTGACTTCTGTCACCCCTCTTTTTTTCCCTTTCTTTTTCACTCAGGTGGTTCTCTGATCTGTGGCTAAGCCTATATACTCCTTTGTATACAGGTAAACCTAATTATAAATGGACATATTTTTTAAATGGTGAGTCATTTGGAGATTTTCTAGTTATAAAAATTTTAGTAGATTTTCAGTAAACAAAGTATGAAGTATTTCCTACAGGCTTATTATTGTACTAGTCACCTGAAGAGATACCTTTGAATTATAAGATAGGATCCCTGCCCATAGGAAGTTTGTAGTATCACTGTGGAGTCAAGATCAGTGCCTACCAGAAAACAGTGTTAGGCTTGCATAAAGAATCTAAGTAATTACCTCTAGGCAAGGATATACTTGACAATACATGCAGTTGCAAAATAAATTGGATCCAAGGCTCTCTGAAGCTTGGTTTCTCATAATTAATATATAATTTGGAAGAAGTGGAAAATAGGAAAACATGGTATTATAGGAAACGAAACATTTGGTTTCTCATTGGTGGAAGGGGGAGCTTGGGAGACACTCAGATAAGAGAGGGAAAAGGTTAGCCTTGGAGTCAGCAGATGATAGGGAAGGGGAGTAGTCTTGTGAAATCACTAAAATCAGATGACTCACATGGAGTTGAAACTTAACTTCACAAAATAGATGATAAAGGCAAGATGGAGTCACTAATGGTAGTCTTTAAGAAAATGCAACAATAACATGAAGCAGTATCTGTTACCATCTTGAGTTATATACACTACTAGGGCTAAAAGAGTTCAAAGGAGAGAACAGTGAAGTATGGGTAGGATACTGATAGAAAAATATAAGGCTAATCCAAGTGAAAAGCGTGAACACAGTTATGGAAGAATTCCTTTTATTCTTCCTCCTGTGTGCCCCATGGGAAAATAGGATACTACCAAGCCCATAAGAGGGGAATGATCCTGTGAAAGGAATACAGTTCAGTCTGTTTGTGGGATTATGACTATTCTGACCAAGGCAGTGGCTATGTTCTGGGGCTTTGTAGAGATAAGGTTGCATCAGAAGGGTAGGTTGAGATTTCAAAGGTAGGCTCTTGAAATCCAGCCAGGAGAGTTTAGCCATGATTTAAGAGAAACATTAGTATGGTGATATTTTAGCAGAAGTGTTTGCCAGAAAAGTTTGGTGTATAAAGATCATATTTCCACTTTTATGTCTCACTGTCAGAAAATCATACAATCAAAGAATCATAATGAGATTCTGGAAGAGAGAAGCAGAAGTGGGAAAAGAGAGGGGAGTATATATACAAGAAATATTTTTGAAGAAAAATTGGCAGGATTTGGTAACATTAAATCTGAGGAATGAATTCATGGGATCAATCAAAACATCACTGTGAGATTTCAGGCACACATGATTTGGAAAGTTAGTGATCTAAGAAGTAGGGAGGAATAACTCATCTGGGGGAGCAGAAGTCAAAAATTCAATTTTGGACATGAAATCAAAGTTTTAGTCCAAGCTTTCTAAGCTATCTTTGAGATCCCTTCCTGCTCTGTTTATTTTCTGATTCTTTGGATCTCTGACAGTGATATATGAAAGTATAAATGTTAACTAGATAGTACAGATATGGGACTGTATTTTTTTTAGAAAAGGAAAAAGTAATCTCTTTGTGTTCATCTTTGCTTATACAAAAGAAAATGTACTGGAAAGTAATTATTTGCTACATTGAGGTTTGAATATTAATTCCTTACACTAGGAATAATTTTAGTCCTTTAAAATATTTATGTGTTTTGCTTAAAAAGGAATGTTTTGCTCTTCTAAGACAAAATTTCCTGGCTAAAACCTATTGATTAAAGAATCACAGGTTCAAAGATTTAGAACTAGAAGAGATTCTAGAGGTCAGCTATGCAAAATTCCTCATCTTATGGATGTTATAATTGATGACAGGAGGTTAAATAATTTATCCAAGGTCACTCTGTCAGTTAGAAGCAGGGACTGGATCTTAACTCAGGTTCTCTGACTCAAAAATCCAGTGCTTGATTTATTTTAAGATATTTTTAGCTCTAACATTCTCTATATAGTATTTACTCCTTCCCCTCCCCATTTTACATCTGCTCTATTTTTATAGACATTCTATAGGGAAAATATTTCCATCAAACAATTGGAAAAAATTTCAAACGACATATTTATCATGCATATTCTTATCTATAACTTTGGATACATAGTCCAGATATATGACTAAAAAGAAAGTGAATATCTCCAGGGTACACTTGTGGGTACACTAGGACCTTGTTTTTACTAGGTCATGTCATCATTAAGTCTCTAGGCCCTTAGACTCAAAGAACTTCAGATTTATAAGGGAAATCAGGGTTCTTTTAATCCAGTCCTTTAATTTTATACATGAGAAAACTGAGACCCATGGGGTCTTGTGACTTATTTAAGAACAAAGAGTAACTTCAGGAAGAAATGAGCTTTGTAAGTCATATTATGTGATCTTTTCACTAAAACCAGGTGTAGTTTAAGCTTTTGGAAAATAATAATAAATTTTTATTCTTTTTTTTATATCCCTTTACCCGTACTCCAGCTTTTCACAAAGCACTTTGCCAATAGTATGTAACTAAAAACAAACAAAAACATACATTGCTTTGTTGATTAATGTGCAGTCATGTAGTATGAGGCATAAACAATGAAAAACATTTTTTTTCATGCAGAAAAGACCTCTCCAGCCCTGAGATTTCTCTCTTTTTTAGTTTCCTTTTTAGAGCAGTCAATGGGTAAAAGATCAAATGGTTACAATATAAAATGGATTTTTTTTCAGTGTTGACTGATTTATAGTTACATGTTTAACTTAATCTTATTGCAATTTAAGGCCATTTATTTGGATTCTTAGATGTTCACAATAGCATTGGGTTACACATCAATCATTAGAAAATTGTTTTTGCCAGTGGTTGGAGGAAGCATGAAATGTTCTTCTATGTGATTTATAAAGTATTCAAAAGCTTATATTCATCTTAATCTTGAAGAGGTTAAAATCAAGCAAGCATTTTTATTCAAAATCAACATTGAATTATATTTACAATATTGATATAAATTATGATAATTTGAGTATGCTTTCAAGTAGGAGTTGGCATAGAAAGCATCTATCAGGTTAACTTGATCTCTACCATAATCTAATCTTTAATTTTATTTTGCAATAAAGGAAGTTAGCTGGCACAGATGATAGAGCATTGGATTTCTCTCCAGAAAGATATGTTTTCAAATCTTGCCCTAGACACTTGCTGTGTGTGTGTGTGTGTGTGTGTGTGTGTGTGTGCGCATGTGTGCGTGTGTGTGTGTGTGTGCCTGGGCAAATAATTTAATTTCCATCTACCCTGGTTTTCCCAACTATAAAAATGGGGTTCTTAATAACATTTACCTCCCATGGTTGTTGTAAGGGTCAAATGAGATATTATAAAAGGACTTTACAAACCCTAAAGCAGTTTATGAGTGCTAAATATTATTAATAATAATTTCAAAAAGTTGAGATATTTTCTAAGCAAACATATAATATATTCATATGTCTCTCTCTCTCAGGTTTTATAAATTATGTTCTTGTGTAAGCCTTCTATCAGGGTGTGAGCACTAGAATTAGTGATGAAAGTATTTAAACAGATTATATCAGTGATGATGGCAATAAAAACTATCAGCATGTAAGTGTAACTCCTATTATTATTCCATTTGGGAGGTTGGCTTGAAAAAGTGAATTTAAATGTTTTCCTATCCTGTCTTTCTTTTGGGCCATCAGTTAAGTCAAGAGGTTCCCTTGACATCAGCCATCACAGAGAATAGATGAAGATAGGTGGCACAGTGGATAAAGTGATATCCATTGGAGTCATGGTGCTCTGAGTTAAACTGGCTTTAAATACTACCTGGATGACCCTTGGCAATTCACTTAACCTTGGTCCACTTCACTTTCCTTGTCTGTAAAATGGCAATAATTATAGCACTTACTTTCCCAGGGATATTGTAAGGTTCAAATGAGATTGTATGCAAACTTTAAAGTGCTATTTAAAAGCTGTCATCATCATCATCATTGTTAGAATATAGTCTCTGACATCTGAAGTATAAATCGGGCAACTCTTAGTCTAGGTTGACCTGAGCTATGTCAAAGATACATGTATATATGTCTGTGTATGTGTGTGTTTGTGTGGGTAAAGTTGAATGTGTGGGAGAGAATAGGTATTAGGCTTCCTAACAAAGCTTAGGTCTATGAAGGCCTAAAGAACTGTTGTGCTAACCTCATTTTTGTATGCCTGTGAAACTTGGAGGGTCTACTTGTGCCATGTCAGAAAACTGAAGTGCTTTTCTTTGAGTTGACTTAGGAAGATTCTGAAGATCACCTGGCAAGATAAGATATCAGACACTGAGGTCCATTCCTGAACTGAATTGCCAAGCATTCAAACTCTATTGCAGAAAGCACAACTCTCATGGATTGACCATGTTTTTTGAATGCCAAATGCATATTTGCCTAAAAGACTGTTTTATGGAGAACTCACACAAAGCAGGTGCTCACATGGTGGTCAGAAGAAGCAATACAAGGACAGTTTCAAGTTCTCCCAGAAGAACTCTGGAATCAGTTTTGAGACATGGGAGACACTGGCGAAAGACCAGTTAGCATAGCATGCCCACATCAAAGAAGTCACTATTACTGAAGAGCAAAGTAGAATTGCTGTAGCTCAAAAGAAATGTGAGATGTGCAAATTTAAGGACATCTCCCTCTCAAATGGGCTGATGGACTATTCGTGCCTCACCTGTGTTAGAGTGTTTCAAGTTCATATTGGTGTGATCAGCCATACCCAGACACAGTGTACACTGACCCTGATGTAATGATGTTACTTTGGTTCTCTTTGAGCAAAAAGGACATACAGCATAGAAAGTTGAGCATCAAACTATTCTTTACTTGAAACTATAACTTTCTAGATTAGAAAAAAGTATTTTTATAATAAAATAATTTAAGGCTTTTAAAAATAAGTAAGTTAATTAATTTTTAATTTTCAATTAACTTCCCTATTTTAAGGCTTTTAAAAGTGAGAACAAATATATGGAGTAATGATGAATGAGTGAATGAATCTATATCAGAATATTAGATCCTATTTATCTCATATCTGTCTCTTAAATTTAAAGTTGCTGCTACCAAGAATACACTAGTGTTTTTTATACCATCAGGAAAAGTTTCATTAATAATCTGTCAGGCTACCAGTCTGAGTAGGGGAAATTTGCTTCTTTTGATAGCTTTCATTTAAATGGAATGAAATCTGAAAGCTTTTTTTGTTCTTAAACTGAAAATAGCTAGCAAGAAGGTAGTATGGTACTGACCTGACTTTGAAATAGTCATTTTGTTATAATTGACATCTTTGTGAGTCTTTACCTGGCATGATTTCTCATCTATTTGAAGAGTTTTGAAAGAACTAGATATTATTAATTTAATCAGATAACTACAGAGAGAATATAATGAATTTTCTGAAAAATAATGTATCATTATGATAATAATGCCTAATGTTTATAGATAATTTCCTTCCATTGTGCTTCCCAGTCTACAATCTTAATTTTTCCATGGGTTGAGATGCAGCAGAGTGCTAGAATTTATTTTTTTACAACATGCATATGTATTTATTTCCTCCAATTTATATGTGAGCATTTCCTTGTATGCCTCTTTTATGTGAGATATTTTGTCTGTTTTCCCTTCGCTATCCTTTTTTCAAATTTCATGATTATATTTCTTTTTTTGTATGCCTATTTTATTTTATTTTAGTTTTTTAACATTTGATTACAGAACTTTAATTTCTAGATTCTTTCCCTTCCTCCCTCATCACCCACCCCCCTCTGGAAGGACAAGCAATTCAATACAGGCTGTACATGTATAATTACACGGGATATATTGTGAGAGACTGAGTATATGTCCCTCCTTCCTATCCCAACCCCCCCGCCCCTTGTTCTATTCTTTACTGTGTCCTGTCTCTTTACAGAAGTGTGTACTTCCAGCAACCTTCCCCCCTCCTGCACTTTTCTCCATCATCCCACCTCTCATCCCCATTCCCCCTACTCTCCTGTGTGGCAAGATACCCAGTTTAGAGTTTATGTCATTCCTCCCCTAAGCCAAATTCAATGAGAGCAAGGTTGATCCTTTCCCTTTTGCCTTCCTGTTCTTCCCCTCCATTGTAACGATTATCCCTAGCCTCTGCTACATGAGATAATTAACCCCATTCTATCTCTCTGTCTCCTCTCATTCTATTCCTCTCCCACCTCTCAATGTCACCTTTTGGAATAGTGTCCCTTCCTATTCAATTGATCCTGTGCCCTCTATGTAATCATATATACACATACTCAGATATGTGTTCATACACATATATAAACCTTCCTATATAGACATATGTTTATGTATATGTATATATACATTTGTATTCCCTTCATCTATCCTCATACTGAGAAAAGTTTCATAAGTTACTATTATCATTTTTCCATATTGGCATATAAATAGTTCAACTTTGATAAGTTCCTTATGATTTATTTACCATGTTTACCTTCTCATGCTTTTTGTATTTGAGTGTCAAATTTTCTTTTCAGTTCTAGTTTTTTCAGTAAGAATGTTTGCAAGTCTTCCACCTCACTGAATAACCACGTTTTCCCCTGAAACATTATACTCAATTTTGCTGGGTAGGTGATTCTTGGTTTTAATGGTAGCACTCTTGATCTCCTAGAATACCATATTCCAGGCCCTTCAATCCCTTAATGTAGAAGCTGCTAGATTGTGGGTTATCTTGATTGTGTTTCCACAGTATTCAAATTGTATCTTCTTGGCAGTTGTAATATTTTCTCCTTGTTCTGTGGACTCTAGAACCCAGCTATGATATTCCTATGAGTTTTCTTTTTGGCATTTTTTTCAAGAGGTGATCAGTGAATTCTTTCAAGTTTTATTTTGCCCTCTGGTTCTAAAATATCTGGACAATTTTCCTTGAGAATTTCTTGAAGAATGCTTTCTAAGTTCTTTTTTTGATCATGGCTTTCAGGTAGTCCAATAATTTTTAAATTGTCTCTCTTGTATCTATTTTTCAGGTCAGTGGTTTCTTCAAGGAGATATTTCACATTGTCTTCTATTTTTTCATTTGTTTGGATCTGTTTAGTAGTATCTTGATTTTTTCATAAAGTCATTTGCTTCTAATTGCTCTGCTCTAATTCTGAAGGAATTATTGTCTTCAGAAAGCTTTTGAGATTTTTTTTCCATCTGGCAAATTTGACTTTTGAAGGCATTCTTCTTCTCATTGGCTTTTTGGGCCTTTTTTTGTCATTTGAGTTCATCTATTTTTCAAGGTGTTATTTTCTTCAGTCAGGTTGTTGACTCTATTTTCATTCTCATTTCTCTTCCCAATTTTTCCTCCACTTCTCTTATTTGGTTTTCAAAATCCTTTTTAAACTGCTCTATTTCTTGTAACCCATCTACATGTTTCTTGGAAGCTTTTGATTTGGGAGTTCCTCCTGTTCCATGCTTTGATCCTTTTTGTCCCTAAAGAAGGAATCTAGTGTTGGATTGCTGTTCTTACTTTGCTTTATTTGCCTGCTCATGGTGGCAGTAAATAACTTGACTTTTTGGCTCTGTGGAACTCTGCTTCCAGAGAGGAAAGCTCTGTCTCAAATTGCTGGGGTTTCCACAGCTGCTGGAGCTATTAGGCAACCACTGCAGCCCCCACCAACTTTGGCTCACGTAAAACACACCCTAGGACCACCACACAAGACCACAATCTGGATCCAGGCTGCTCAATGAAAGAGCACTTGGCCTCTGAATGATCGCTTGGTCCCCCTGCAGTCTGCAGGCCAGGGGCTTCTGAAGCAGACACGTGGAAGTGGCTGCTGGGTTGCCACTTCTACTATTTCCTTGCCCTGGAAGCAGTTTGGCCAGACTGCTTTTCTCCCCTAAATTTATTGGAGTTCCACTTGCCTTTCACTTTGTCCTATCTCCATAGCTGCTACTGATCCACTCTCCTGAAGGCTCCAGCTGTGGCTTGTCCTGGCCACCCTGGGGCCAAGCCGTGGTTTGAGGCTATGCAGGTTTCGGCTCCCAGCACCCTGTGATGAGCCCTGCATTCCAAGCTGCCTTCAGCAGGAGATATGTTTTTTCTGTAATTTTGGGAGTTCTGGAGACCTAAAATCTGTTTAGAGTCATATTTTATGGGTATTTGAGGTGGGTATGTAGGAGCTGCAGAGCTTTCCTGTTTCTTTGCTGCCATCTTGTCTCTGCCCCAGAGTGCTAGACTTAAAATCTGAATACTTTGGTTCGTCTCCTAGAATCAACTCTTAGGCCTATTGCTGTATCCCAAGGGTGGCAACTCACCTTTTTGATATTTAGTTTGCATATCTGAAAGTGGGGATACCATGTGTAGGATCTAGCTCAGAGGGTGTTGCAGGGAAAACCACTTTGATAAACCTTAAACAACAGCAGTATCAGTAGTAGGAGTAGGAGTAGGAGTAGCAGTAGCAGTGGCACTAATACTAGTAATATGTAGTAGTTAATAGTAGTAGTAATTTCAGTTACTCTTTTGAGTCACTATTCCTTTGAAGTTTTCAGTCAGTTAACAAACAGTTATTAAGAACCTATTATATGCCAGTCACTGTGCTAAGCACTGAGGATACAAATACAAAAATGGAAGTCACTTTTTGCCCTTAAGGATCTTACAATTTAATAGAAGAAAGCAACATTCAAAAAGACTACAGAGGGATGAGATGCCTGGTGAGGGGTTATGATGGAAAAATTGAGTCAGCAAGATGGAAAATGAAGAGATGACTGGCCTGGACACTCAATAAGGGGAGGTTTGTGAAGGAACTCTCCAATCAAGGGTGCCCCAGGGGTAGAGGAACTGATGAGATATGAGTACCAGGGCTGATATCATCTCACAGTGTGAAAGGTTCCTGTGGACATGATAGAGAATCCAAAGGAGTGGATTTGGATGGGAAATTGTATAAGTAAAGCACTATTATTATAGTGTATGGACAAGTATAGATATGTATATAGATAAAAGAGTGCAAGATAATAGAGAGATTAGGTGACTTATGTAATTGATAGGTGATTTATATAATCTAAAGTCACTTATGTAATTGATATTAGATTTGGAAGAATAGAGTTCTGATTCCTAGTACAATGTATCCCCGACCCCTCTAGTTTTAAATGTCCAAGCTTTCCTACCTGGCTTTCATGTTCCTCTTTAACGTGCACCCATGTACCAGCAATGCAATATTCACAGAGCCTACAGCAGCTATAAATATGCTGGTGTAGTCATGAATCACAAAATATAACAGGCTTTCCACACATAGGACAGAACCAAAGAATTTATTCAAATATCAGAAAACTTAGTTCCCAAACCAGAAAGTCAAAGTCAATTTTAATAACCACACAGTTGGTGCACATAGTCAATGCAGTGAACACCCACATTCCCAAGCCTTCAAAGCAAAACAGGCTCCGTCCAGCAAGAATTCTCCTCTCTCACTCCCTCAAGCAAGGATCCTCCTTTTCTCACTCATGGTAGCTCCTTAGCCTCCATACTGCTTGCTCCTTGCAGTTCTGACTCCCAGAAGTTCTCATTCCCAGCAGTTCTGGCTGACTCTCAGAAGTTCTCAGCAGCTCTGATTTGTTCTCAGAAGTTCTCAGCACCTAGCAGTTTTCAATTTGTAGCATTCCTCAGAAGTTCTCAGGATTGTAGCAGTTCTCTCCATCTCAGCAATTCTCAATTCAGTTCTCCTAAGTTCTGACTCTCTAGCTTAGGCTTTTCCTTATATATGGCATTAGCTCCTTCCTGTTCTACCCCTTCCTATTATATCAGCAAGTTCTTCCCACTGTGGGATTCACAAATTCCAGATCTTATTACTTGCCACAATCCTGAACTTGAAAGAAGGTGCTAAGTACTTGTTTACTTGTCAGTACAAGGGGCATGGAAGATCTTCAAATTCCATTAATATTTCAACTCATTTTTACCTGTCCAAAATTATTTTTTCATTAGTCTTTAAAATACTCTTCAAGCTAACCAGTCTAGTGGCTAGTCAGGCTCTGTTGTAATTTGTACCTACATGAAGGTTTGAATTTTATCCAGTTTTGAAAAGATTCTGTTTAACACTGTCTTCCATGAAGACTTTGTTGACTATTCCATTCCACTGTGACGTCTCATATTAATGATTTCTTTCAGCTCTTATAGAATATACTGCATATAATTTAGCATGTGATAATATATTTCCCTGTTTTGTTCTCCCTGAATCTTGTCCTTCAAGGACAGGGACATGATTTATACTTCTTTTGTATCTTCCTCCACATCTAGCATAATGTTGTAGAAGGAGTAGATTTTTCAGTAAGTTCAGGTTAAGGAAATCATTGGTGGTCTTTAAGGAAAAGTTGAATAAGCATTTTTTGGATTTGTTGTTGAGAGTATTAATTATCAGTTATTTGTTTAACTAAATTGTACACCTAATTAAGTGGCCCCTAGTGTTCCTTCTACTTCTGCAATTGTGTGTGACTGACTTTGCAACAAATGTCTATTGGTTGCTTACTATGAGGTTTAATATTAAGGTCAAAAGAGAAATCTAGTAGAAATTTTTTGATTATCAGAGGTGAGAGCTTTTAGTTTATTTTTTTCTTTCTCTTTCAAATTATCTAAATAATTTTATCATAGATTAAGAGCTGGAAGGAAACTTATAGATCTTCTAGTCCAGTGATGTCAAACTCAAATAGAAATGGGAGCCAGTAATCTGTATATAAGGATCCTATTGGCCATATTCTGACTAAATTTTAAAATGTAATATTATTTGTATACGGTATTTTTGCATATTTTGTTAACTATTTCCCAGTTACATATGAAAATGGTTCATGGGGATTTGTGTAGTCTGTGGGCACTGTGTTTGAAACCTCTGATCTGTAAAAGAGATGAGGAAACTGAGGCCTGGAAAGATGAACTGATGTACCCAAGGTCCCTTTATCTTAATAAATTTTCTATTAAGAAAAAAGGACTCGCATATTATACATTAAATATTAGCCCATTACACTAAATGGAAAATATTTTAGTTCAAATATTAGGCTGTAAGCATCTTTAACAACAAAAATATACATCCCTTCAATTTCTTGGGATATCATTGTTATACAATTTATAAAAAATACTAGGAACCATTAACAGATATCCATAACTATTATTTGTTGCTTTTTTCTGATAAATCAATTTTTAGAAAACATTTCAAAACTTCTGCATTTTCTTAAATATATTCAGATCTCTAAACATCAGTTTCACAAACAGTATAAAACAAGAAGCAAAACTTAAAAAGTTAAAAATTAATTTTTCAATAACAAGTGGCATGTTTTATCTTGACTTTTCTTTTTTCCTTATGGTATTCAAACATTTATCTCATTTATTTGACTAGTGTTATCCTTTCTATTGGATTAACAACTACTTGCAGGCAAGAGGCATGCTTATTTTTTATCTTTGTATTCTAAATTCCTAGGAAAATGCCTTCTGCATAGTAGGTATTTAATAAATTTATATTGAATTGAACAGAGTAGTCCAGCTATAATGTAATAACAAAAAAGAATAGTAAAACAATTTGGAGCCATTTGAAATTCAAATAGATGTAGGTTTCATAAAATTCCATAATTTCTTTCTTAGACTATTAGTCTAAGACAAATTTTAGTAAAATATTCTACTATTAGGTAGTGCTATTATATGAAACAGAAACATCTTTTCAATGAATTAATTTTAAAGCACAGACAGTTTATGGAGTTCCTGTTGTTTGTTTATTTCTTTAGGGAGGGGATTTCAATATGTCGTTTCTTTAGTGAATGGAACTCCCAGTAAGAAACTTCCTCTACCAATACAAATGAGCATCTGTTTTACAATTTAAAGTCTTAGAAAGTTGCCTAAGAAATTAAAAGACCAGGATGTTAGTCTCAAAATACATCAAAACCAAATTCAGTTATTATACAATTACAGATATATTTATCAGATCATTATCCCATTAGCTTTAAAAATAGCCTATAATTTGGGTATTGGCCTTAGGCTCTGTTCATTGCTTAGTGTATATCATTCATTACATAGCTGACAAAAAACACAGCATAGTTAAAACAAAATTTACTCCATTCCAAGATTTTAAAAGGCTAAATCAAAGGATTAATAACTCTTTTCAAGCATTCCATTTGATAGAAGTATTTTCCATTAGGCATTTAAATTTGATCATTATTTTATTTCCCTCTATATCCAGCTTTGTAATTCCCATATTACTTACTTCTAACACACTCTGCAAAGAAATATCTCTTAAGAAAACACTTTATATATAAATGTGAATTTGGAAATTTTCCCCTGGAAATTTTATACTTCAAATGAAACCAAATATTTACAAATTATTTTCAGTTTTTATTAACATTATGATGTTGATATTTAAGGTGGGCCAGATTTCATATGACAGATTTCTGCAAACTATCCAATGAGCTTAGTTAATAAAATACTAAAAGACTTACTTTGCTTCACAAAACTAACTCATCAATAAATGCAGCCCCTGGATATACTGCAAGGCTACTGTTATAATATAGCTCCATTGTAGATGTTAGGATATGACAAACAAAAAAAATTACCAGATTAATTATTTTTGGTTAAAGTAAGATCATGAATTGCAAAATATTTTCTTAGATATTTTAATTAGGAAATAAGCAAGGAACCCATTCTTTCAATTGGACATTACAATTAGTTGGTAAAGTAGTGTTGAAATATACCAGCAAATTCAACAACTAAATTTATACACATAGAAATTACATATGTAATATGTTATGGTCTCTTCAGCCTAAGTGGCAAAAGAAGGAAAAATTATTGAGAAAATGCAAAAGAAAGGGGAAGTTGATAGTAAAAGTATGAAAGGTATAGATGTAAAAGGGAGGAGATAGGTAAAGGAAAGAAGTGAAAAAAAAAGATGTGCATAGTGGGGAGCGGCAGAATGTCATCACTGCATATTTCAAATATTTTAGTATCACCTTGTGCCCCAAAATGGCAGATGCCAAGGTGCAAGTTTGCCTATTGTCAAATTATATCAGATTTTTTTAAACGCTTCTCTTTGGGAACAAATTATATACCATAGGGCAGCTAGGTGGCACAGTGAATAGAGCACTGGCCTTGGAGTCAGGAGGACCTGAATTCCAATCTGGCCTCAGACACTTAACACAAAAACCTAGCTGTGTGACCTTGGGCAAGTCACTTAACCCCAACTGCCCTCCCCACAAAAAGGCAAAAAAAAGAAAAAAAATATATGTGTGTGTGTGTGTGTGTGTGTGTGTACACACACACACACACACACACACACACACACCCACCCACCATATTTTAAGTAGAATTCTGGTAGAACGGCCCTACAAAAGTACTCTGAAAATGACGAGCCCTTAAAGGGACTTTTCTGATTCCTCCCCCTTCAGGCTTGACCTATTCTGAATTTTTTTTTCATTCTCTAAGTATTATTTAGAACATACTCATAAATTAGACCTTTTTCACTAGAGAATTTCATTCCAGAATGACACATAATCTACTCATCAGTTTAAAAAGCATGGATAAATATATAATGAATTGAACTGAAAATTGATAACCTTTTAGAATTATTTCATATTTTGTTTTATATTTCTTATATATGTTCTTTTTTAAAAATTACTTTTAAAGGTTTCTTTGGTTTGACTTGAATTTCATGGTGGGAGTGATTGCCAGGAAATGAGGAAGAGGCTGAAGGACTTAGAATTTTCCTTTTGCAAAAGTTGTTTGAGAAAGCTTATGTTTGGCACTGTGGAGGTACACGATATTGTGCATAATTTTAATGTCCTCTTGAAGGGATAATAATAATTATCACTAAAAAAGTTGATGATATAGATTAATGAATGAGAATTATGTTATCTCCTAGCTTGTTTGGGTCTCTCTTTTTCCCTGAAGAGGATTCAAAATGCAGAAACCATCAAAGTAGAATGAACTCCATTAACCAATTTGCTTTTCCTTTCCTTGTATTTTCAGAGCTATTTATTATGAATTAATAGAAATGAAAATATTCAATTTGTATAGATTCTGAATTTGCTCTACGTTAGCCTTTTAATCAAAAGTCTTTAAGATAAAAGATTTCATCTCACTTTGTATTTCCTTACTCCTACCCTCCCCTCCCCCCCGCCACTCCAGGTTAAAATGCAATCCTTGTAATAGGTTTGTTCTACTTAATACTATTTTAGCTTAGTTCAGTTTTTCTGGTTTCTCTATTTCCTTCTTACTATTCCTTTGAGAACAATCTAGGAACATAGGCATTTCCATAACAGATCAGATAATTAGCCTCCCAAGTCTAACAAATACTGTACAAATAATGAGTCTGTATCTTGGACATGGTCTTTACCTGATTATCTGTGGAAAATGAGAAACTTCACTTTACTGGTGCTTAACTAGTTGTGTAGTTGTAAATACTTTGCAGGGATAATTCAGGGGAAATTTCATTTAAGGAGTTTTTCTCTGTTATAAGACAGGTATCTATCAAAACCACTCAGTGTTAAAGTATGGAATGTCATCATGAGTTTCCTTTACAAATTTCACTCATATAAGATAATGTATGATTTTTTATTTTAATAATGGAAAATGTGCTCTAATCCCTAGGTTCTCCCTGACCAGATCATTCATTCTGGGATTTTTTTGAACTGCAGAAGGGAAAATAGGACTTGGGACCACTTATTACACAGAGATAGTTGTTATTTATCTCATTGAGATGTGGAGCTTCCATGAAAAGTTCACTCTTTGTTGCTGTGAATCCATTTTTTGCCTTATCCTTGAGCATGCATCCATTCTCGTGGTCAGTGTCTCTGCCATCTTCCTATAGGCCAATTTTCCTGTTCAATTCCAGACTATTATCCACTCCCAAAATCTCTTTACTACTTTGAATGTTCCACTAAGACTGTCCTTCAGTTCTCCACATTTCTAATTCTGGCTTCTCATACAAGGCCATCTCCTCTCAAACATCACACTTTGAATTGCCTTTTCTAATGCCATTTACTCTCCCCTCCCATTAATCTTAGTCTAATTAATAGAATCTTAAAATTTCAGAGTTGAAAAGAATTAGAGTTTTTGTAGTCCAAACAGACTGTTTTAATATATGAGGAAACTTCAGAAGCAGAGAATTCTTTCCAGATTAAGTTTGTATTTTTTCTGACAGGTGTACAACCCAGACCAAGGTAGGTAGTGTGGATTGGTAGACACTGATAATGTTGATGTACCTTTTCCTGCACAGATTGTATTTAGAATACTGAATTCAGTTCTTAGTGATGATGAGCTGGAATGAATTCGAAGCAGAGCAGTTAGGATGGTGAGGAGGTTGGAAAATATTAAAGAAAGACAGATTTGAAGGAACTTGGTTTACCCAGATTGGAAATGAGGAGATGTAAGGAGAGATAAAATAATTGTCTTTGGATATCTGAAAGACTAATATGTCAGGAAAAGATCAGACTTATTTTGCTTGACTGTAGAGGGCATATTGACAAACATATTTCGGCTCCACACAAAGGAAAAGAGGAAATGACAGAAGTTTCTAAAACAAAACTGTCTAATTGAGGAGCACTTCATGCCCCGTTATTAAAGGTCTTCTTCAAGCAGAGACAGGATGAGAGATGTTGGAGCTGTAGAAGTAATTCTTGCTCAAAGGAGAGTTGGTCTACATGTCCTCTGATAATGGCTATCCACACCCAGTCTTGGCCAGTCTTGTAGGAAGAACCAAGAGTAAAATGTCCTTTCTCCTTTCCTTTCTTTTATCCCTTCCCAATCTGGGCTATCCAGACTGGAAGAGCCATGAACTTATTCATAATATTTGGGTAAACTGGGGGTCACCAATTATAAACTTTTCAGTGAAAGGGAGAACTACTAGGCCTTACCTTGTGCCAGCTCTCTACATATCAAAGTCCTCTGTATCTTAATATCTGCCTTGTCACTATGCTTGCAAGATGCCTTGGCATTGTACTTTGACCTGCTGGTGCAACATAACAACCCTTTGTCCCTTGCCATTTACCTACTGCTAAACCATAAGGGCATTTGAGCCTTTTCATGTGCCCTGCGGTGAAATTCTTTTTTTAAAAATTATTTTATTTATTTTGTTTATGTCATTCATTTCCAGAAGATTTTGAGTTACAAATTTTCTCCCTATCTTTCCCCTACCCACAACCCCAAAACAGCGATCCCCCTGTTAATCCCCTCCCCCAGTATGTTCTCTCCTATGTCCATCCTCCATTGCCCCTCTAACTTTCTAATAGGACAGGGTGGGTATCCCTTCCCCAGTGCCTGAATATCTTAATTCCCAGTTGCATGTAGTTCATAATAATAATAATTATTATTATACACACATACCACATATTTTTAACATTGGATTGTAGAACGTTAAATTCTAGATTCTTTCAGTTCCTCCCTCATCACTCACCCCCACTGGAAGGACAAGCAATTCCATACAGGCTGTTCTTGTATGTTTTATTTTCTGCAATTAGAGTGTGAACTCCTTGAAAGCAATAATTGTTTAATTTTTTTTTTCAATTTGTATCCCTAGTGCTTAACACAGTGCTTGGTACATATTAGGCACTTAATAAATGCATTTCAACCAGATGGACATTAAAGTTCTCATTTTAGTCCTAGCAAGAGTATAAAAAGGATGTATATGTGTATGTATATATATACATACACATATACATATACATACATATATGTAAATAATATTTTTCTTAAAGTGATAGTATAATTGCTACGTTAGTGGATGCCAACAATATTGAACTTCAAATTAATTTAACAAATATTTATTTAGTAATTTTGAAATAGCCCTTGCAATTGGACTGCAAGGTCTTCATTTGTAAAGTTAATTCTATCTTCATTTTATATGTGAAGAACTGGAGGAACAGAAAGATTAAGTTTTCTAGTGTTATATGAGGAAAACAGTGGTGAATTCTTGTCTGGCTTCTTTATTCCAGTAGACCCTTTATCCTTCAGAACATGATACTTTCGTGGCTCTCCTAAGAGTTCTGTATCTTAATTATAACTCATACTATTTTTATTAGGATACAATACTATATTTATCATATTCCTTTTACATATGGTTTGTAATGATTCCTTTTAAATTTGGACATTTGGAAGTACAGCATAGTAAAAGATTTTAGATCAAGTCACAGAGAGTAATTGAAGATGACTTTTCCTGTGTGGCTATTGATATCAAACATTGACTATATACTGTCAAGGAAATGAATTGATTGCTCTTTCCCTGTTGTTTGAAATGATATTCACCTGCCTTTTTACCTCTACTCCTTTTCATTCATTTAGCAAGTATTTATTGTAGTTTTACTCCATGTTTAGTGACTCCTATGAAAGCAACTAATGTAAACAAACACCTATTAAGACAATGTCTTAGCCTTCAAGTAGCTGTTTCCTTTTTCTTCCTCAACATCAATTCGCTATTTTCCTGGTTTTATATTTGGTAATATTAACTGAATCCAATTTAAATGTTGAAGAAAAATTACTCTAGAAGAGTCAAGATGGTGGCATAGAAAGAGGAGAACTCTGGGAGCTCCCCCCATAACCACCTTAAATACCTATAAAATATGACTCTAAACAAATTTCAGAGCTCCAGAACCCACAACATGACAGGAAAAACAAGACTCCCACTGAAGGCAGCCCGGCAGGCAGACAGGAAGGTTTCATCACAGCATGCTGGGAGATGAAACCAGCCCAGTCTGAAACCACAGCTCTAGCCCAAGGGTGGCCAGGACAAGCCACAGCTAGAGCACTTCAGAAAGTGGATCCCCACAGTTATGGCAGTTTCCAGAATTATCAACCCATAAGAAACAAAGACAAAGGGAAAGGTCAGTGAAATTCAGCTAAATTTGGGGGAAAGGAGCAGGTCTGGCTGACTGCCCCCAGGGCAAGAAGCCATGCATGCAGCCCCCTCCACCTGCTTCAAAGCTTCCAGGCTGCAGATTTCAGGAGGGCCAAGTTATCATTCAGAGGCTAAATGCTCTTGCCTTAACCCACCTGGATTGGGATCCTGGTTTTGGGTAGTGGTCCTGAGGTGTGTGACCAGTGAGCCAAAGCTGGTGGGGGCTGCAGATATGGTGGCCCCCTAATAGCTCCAGCAGCTCCAAAAAACCCAGCAATTTGGGACAACCTCTCCTCTCTGAAAGTAGATTTCAACTGAGCCTAAAAGTCAAGTAATTGACTGGCAACATGAGCAGGGAAAGGAAGAAAAGCAATAAAAACAATCCAACTCTAGATTCCTTTTGGGGGGAAAAAAAGATCAAATCATGGAATGGGAGGAAGACAACAAAGTCAGAACTCCCACACCAAAAGCTTCCAAGAAAAATGTAAACTTGTTAAAGGCTACAGAGAAGCTTAAGAAGGATTTTGAAAACCAAATGAGAAGTGGAGGAAAAAATGGGAAGAGAAATGAGAATGATGTAAGAAAAGAGTGTCAATAATATAACTGAAGAGAATAACACCTTAAAAAATAATATTAACTCAAATGACAAAAGAGGCACAAAATGCCAATGAGGAGAAGAATGCCTTCAAAAGTTGAATTTGCCAGATAGAAGAAGAATCTCAAAAGCATTCTGAAGATAATAATTCCTTCATTATTAGAGTGGAGCAAATGGAAGCAAATGACTTTATGAGAAATCAAGATACTATTAAACAGATCCAAACAAATGAAAAAATAGAAGGCAATGTGAAATATCTTGTAGAAAAAACCAATGACCTGAAAATAGATCCAGGAGAGATAATTTAAAAATTATTGGACTACCTGAAAGCCATTATCAAAAAAAGAACCTAGAAAGCATCCTTCAAGAAATTCTCAAGGAAAATTACCGTAATATTTAGAACTACAGCACAAAATAGATCCTTGAAAGAATTCACCAATCACCTCTTGAAAAAGATCCCCAAAATAAAACTCTTAGCAATGTTACAGCCAGGTTGTGGAGTTCCCAGATCAAGGAGAAAATATTACAAGCTGCTAAGAAGAAACACTTTGAATACTATGGAAACACAATCAGGATAACCCAGGACTTAGCAGCTTTTACATTAAGGGATCAAAGGATCTGGAATATGATATTCTGGAGATCAAGGGAGCTAGGATTAAAACCAAGAATCACCTCCCCAGCAAAACTGAATATATTGTTTCAGGGGAAAATGTGGTCATTCAGTGAGGTGGAGGACTTTCAAGCATTCTTGCTGAAAAAAAAAAACCAGAACTGAATAGCAAATTTGACATTCAAATACAAGAAGCAAGAGAAGCACAAGAAGGTAAACATGGAAAAGAATTCATAAGGAACTTATCAAAGTTGAACTATTTACATGCCAAGATGGAAAAACGATAATTGTTTTATCAGTTATGATATGAAATGAAAATTTTATGAAACTTTTCTCAGTATTAAGGATAGATGAAGGGAATATAAATGCATATATGTATATGTATATATATATGTCTATATAGGAGGGTATATATGTGTATGAATACATATGTGAGTGTGTGTATATATGTGTACATAGACAGAAGGCACAGGATAAATTTAATAGGAAGGGATGATACTTTAAAAGGTGAAATTGAGAGGTGGGAGAGGAGTAGAATGAGAGGACACAGGGAGAGACAGAGTGGGGTTAATCATCTCATATAGAAGAGCCAAGGGATAACTTTTACAGTGGAGGGGAAGAACATGAAGTCAAAAGGGAATGGGTCAACCTTATTCTCATTGACTTTGGCTTAGGGAAGGAATGACATATAGTCTAAATTGGGTATCTTGCCCTACAGAAGAGTAGGGGGGAAGGGGATTAGAGGGGGGATGATGGAGGGGAGGGTAAGTTTGGGGGGAGGGTTCTTAGAAGCACAGAATTCTGTAAAGGGACAGGGACAAAGTAGAGAATAGAACAAGAGGTGAGCAGGATAGGACGGAGCGAGATATAGTTAGTCTTTTATAATATGTCCATTGTGGAGATGTTCTGCATAGCTACACACGTATGGCCTGTATTGAAATGTTTGTCTTTCCAGTGGTGGTTGGTGATGAAGGAGGAAGGTATATATAGCTTTCTCCAGGGTCAGAGAATACCATAACCTTTGTGATCCACTGCCGAATTACAAAGTTTCAAAAGGTGGTTCTTCCTGAAAAATGAGCCTCCTCTAAGCAAGCTTCTTTTTTTTGGCTCCAACTGAGGCCTATTAAGGGGCAGGGAAGATTTTTAAATTCCCTTACCATTACACACTGATGGCAATAATAGAGATTCCTTCCCTTGCTTGCCATCAGATTGTTGAAACCACTTTGTGTTCTAGTACTTATCATATAAAATCATACTAGAAATCTAAGTTTGTTTAGTGAGTGTCTTGAATCAGATTGAAGAAAATAACAATGTGAAAGCCAACCTGACCACACCAATCAAGCTCTCTTTGTGACTAGTGGGCATCCTCTATCTAGTCAGAGCTGGGGACACTTCCACAAAATTTTGTTACCAGGTATCTGAAAACAAACTATTCTTCCACACTCATCTAATTGTATCACATAGTTTCTATGACTGGATTGCTGATTATTGCAGAGACAAATGCATATTCTGCAATAGGAATTGTCTCTCTTTGAAAATCTCATGTTTTCCAAAGAAAGATGGTTTGCCTTCACTTACCACAGACCTAACAAGTGATTCATCTATTATTAATAGGTAAATATTATCTACATGATAAAAACATGATAATATGGAAAGAAAATAGACATTAAAATTTAGACTTTTCATAAATAGTTGAGTTCTACTATTTTAATGTCTTAAATTCATATGATCCTAGATTTTGAGAGGGAAGGGACTTTATAGACCAGTGCTTCTCAACCTTTGGGTCACCACCCCTTTGAGGGTCTAATGACCCTTTCTCAGGGGTAACCTAAGACCATTGCAAAACATATTTCTGAAGGTTTTAGGAACCGAGACATAGCTCCTTTATCTGTCTCCAGGTGGGTACACCCACATGCAGATACTCTCACATATTAAAGGGTATTAAAGGGTCGCAGCATTAGGAAGGTTGAGAACCAGTGTTATAAATCATCTGTTCCCTATATTCTATGTATTGGGTCCATTCACCTGATTACATAGAGAAGGAAACTGAGGCTTAGAAAAGTTAAGTAATTTGCCCACACTCACACAAATATCAGTAACAGAGGCAACATTGGAATTGGTGGTACAGTGGAAAGTGTGTTGGTTCTTGAGTCAAAATAATTTACTTCAAATCCCACCTTTGATGCTATTTCTTGTGATGTTGGACAGCTTACTTCACCTGATTCTATTTCTTCTTTCATAAACAAAGGGGAGGACTAGATGACCTCTGATGTCTCTTCTAACTCTTATATAGGTAATCTTATGAACTTAGGTCCTCCACCACATTTGCATTGTGTTCTGTAGAAACATACTTTATTATTCTAGTCTATTGTGGTACCATGTAAGTGCACTGTACAAGTACATTGTACTGCTTTTTCTGGTAAGGCAAAGTTTTATATTTTCTTTGTGGAGATTTCCTGCTTCACAGTGAGTGGGGATTCCTGAATGCTCAAGGAAATCATGGGTATAGTATAGAAGTTTCTTCAAAACCCTACTGACAGAAGGGTAGACTTGCTCTTGCTCTTGGAGGGGGCTTGCCCTATTGACTGATTCCTCAGCTTACACCTGGACTTGAATCCTGTCTCTGACACAACTAGATAATGTGACCATGGAGAAGTAAGTTAAGCTGTCTGAGACACCGTCTCCTGATCCATAAAATAAAGATCTGAGGCTATCTTGTAGGATTATCATGAGGCTCGACTGGACTAAAAAGTAAAGAGCTTTGCAAGTTTTAAGTATCTGTACACAGGCCAGATAATTTATTAGATGGTCTCTGGAAGTTTCATAGTCCTTTGTTGGAGGTCCTCAAAATATAAACCATTGATTAGTGTAAAAGAACCTGGTTTCTTAAAAGAACAACTATTAAATGTCATTATGTCATTTTGCATCAGATAAACAGTAATGCTGAAATTATAATTATTTTAAAGAACAAAGCTTATGTTTGATTCAAAAATATAAAACTATGTTTATTTTAGTTATAATAATTGTTTTCTTGTTGTACCCTTATACATAACACTCTATTTGAACTCTTTTTAAAAAGAAAGAAAAGGTCAAACACCTGAGAAAAGTTTAATATTGGTTCCTTCAATAAATTTTTATTATTTTTCCTAAAATGAGGGGCATTTTACCCAGCCCCCAGCACTGATACACCCCCAGTACCTCAGTACAGTGATTTGTTTACTTGGAATTAACCCCCGATTGTGTTTAGTTAATGGCAGTTTACAGGTTATAGTTATAAAATAATGAATAAGATCTGTATTTAAAATGTCAGGCAACCTGAGATGTGAATAAAGAAATAAGGAATAGAAAAATAGAGGTAGCAAAGAGTATTATGACAACTCATTTGATACTAATGAATGTACAGTGCTCTGTAAAATAATCATGTTAACCAGAACACTGGCCTTCCTGCCTCATCTAAATTTCCCTAATAGTCTGTCAAGCAAGGCTTATTCAAAGATAGCAGTAAAAGAAAGTAGAACCAACTGCTGAAAGGGTTATATGTTTCAAAAATACTTATAACAACAATGAAAGCAACTAAAAGAAGCTTTCTCTGTGGGCATACAACCGGATTAAAGGAATAGGTTTGGTTATAAACAAATTGGATTCTCTTCATCAGATTCATGAGAAGATCATTATGTTTCCAAAGCTAGTTCCTTATGGAGCTACATTTGTGCCTTTTCCACGACTTCAACCATCAATATCTGATTCAGGAAAAAGGTATTGTAGAGTCATATATATATCATAAAGGTCTTGAAATTATGAGAAAAAATTTGGGTAGTTTTATTGGTGTGCTTACAACTGTAATTCTTTGAATTTTACTTGTTATTTAATCCAAATTAGAACAGATTCTCATAAGCTGCAAATTTCAAATAAAACATAGCTGAAATTATCTTAAAGTTAGGTTATAAGAAATATGTTTTAATTTTCACTGTGATAGGTACATATTTAAAAAGTTGTCTCATTAGAGCCTTCATGTCTCTCATTTTTTGAAAACTACAATGTATTTTTAGTGTATATCTATATATGCCTGTTTAAAATTATTATCCTAAAATGATCTCCATTTAAAAAGAGAGAAGCTTTATTTCCTAACACTGCCATTTACATAGTTTGTAATTTAAAGATGTTATGCCTGTAACCTTTGTGCTAAAGACTAATTTATTTTGAATATAGATTTATGATTTACATATTAATGTTAAATACCTTAAACAAAAGTAGTAAGATATTTTATTACATAAATATTTAAACTCTAACTTTCCCTCTGCTGTTGAATAAAGAGGATAATTTCCTCATAGTTCAGATTTTTTTTTTCATTTCTTCTGCCAGCATTGTAGATGAGGTTATAAACAAATACATTGATGTCACTAGTCAGGGGAATAATTCTACCTAATGAGCAAGAGGAATTGCTAACCAGTTTCTGTTAGTAAAAAATGAGTTAGCAGGAAGCCTGAGCTATAGGAAAAAATGTCCTCAAAGATAAAATATCTATTAATGCTTGTTTTTGATGGTGAACATTTAAAATGTAAAAACTCCTCTTAAAAGTTGATTATTGAAAACCAAGTAAACATATAATGACTGATAATGACCAAAGTACATTGGATGTGCATTCAATAGAACCTTGATTTGTCTTGTGTGTGAAAAAACATGAATTACAGTATTTATGCTTTTAAAAGGCACATAATTATAGACCCTTTATCTTGGTCATCCTGCCCTTCACCCCACCCTCATTTCTATCAGGCTTTTTTTTTCCTTGTGTGGTGAAAAGAAGACTTTTCTACACATCTTCTTTGATATCTTGCCCCAGAAATGCGTTAGGGCCAAAATTGTTACCATTGAATTAACAGTTTATGTTTCTTTGTTGGTTTCTCCTTAATATGCAGCAGCATAACCCAGTGGATTACTGGAGACTGTTTTTCCAGCCTGGAAAATACATGAGGGAATTTTGCGTATCCCTTGCATTCTTTAGAATGTGAGACTAGGGTAGCCCTATATAGAATTTCTCTGTAGAAGTGTGTTTTTAACATTTTAGAGAATGATAATTATGAAAAAGCCAAAAAAAATTCCTTCTGCAATTTTCAACAGTCCATACTCAGATCTATAGTATAGAAAATTGAGAAGAATGTAATCTATATTCAGCTCTCATCTCTTCTCTGAGCTTCAGTCCCACATTACCAGTTGTTTGTTGGGCATTTCAAACTGAAAGTCCTGGAGATATGGTAAAATAAATCTGTTTAAATCTGAAATCATTATGTTTTGCCCTAAATCTCCCCTTTTCCAAACTTCTCTATTTCTGTTTGAACATATCACAATCCTTCTAGTGTGTTAGGTTCATAATCTCAGCATTATTGTGGACTCCTAACTCTTCCTCACATTGTATATCCAATCAGATGCCAAAACTTGCTGTTTCTTACTTTCATAGAAGCATTTGCATCCTATTCATGCTATTATCATCTTAGTTGGGGCCTTTATGCCCACTCAGTTAGATCGCCACCATGACTTCCCACTTGATTTTCCTGTCTTGGGTCTCTCAACATTCCAGGTCATTTTACATACTACTACCAAAGTAATTTTCTTTAAGCAAAGATCTGAACACATGACTCCCCAAGTTTAGTGGTTTCCCTTTTTAAATTTAAAGATAAAGTATAAATTCCTCTATTTTGCTTTTGAAGTCTTCCCCAATCTGCCCTAACCTATCATTTCAAGGATTAGATGTTACTGCTCCTACCATTCTCTGTAATCCAACAAAACTGTCCTCTCTTTGTTCACATATGTGTAACTCCATTTCCCATATTTGTCTCTTGCTACTTGCCATCCTTCATATCTGTAGTGTAAATCCTCCCCATCTCTGCCTCATAGATTCTCTCTCTTCCTTTAAGATGCATCTCAGTTACCACCTGCATGAAGCCTTTCCTCATCCCTTCAAATATTAGTTCCCCCCTAGTAAATTACATTGAGTTAAATTAATATATCTATACTGTATATATAAAATATGTGTTTATGTATATACTTCTCTCCTCCCCCTTAAAATGTAATCTCTTTGTAAATAATGATTGTTTTATTTTTTTGTACTTATATCCCTAGTGATTAGTACAGTGTTGTAATACCATGCACCAGCAGATTCCCAAAAGAATGCTACTGTGAACAACTTTTAAGGTTCAGATTACACAGTAATAGTGAACACTCTGTTTATTCCATTACAAATCAAGGCAAATATTCACAATATAATATTCACAACATTACATCTTATCACAGAAAGTCACAATATGGTGTTCATAACAGCTTAACATTAGAATGGCCATATGGTTTTCACTACAGTGACCACAATATTTAGAACAAAGAACAAAAGAATAATTATCTGGTTTCCCTAAGGGGGAAATCATTCTCACTTAATCATTCAATCAATTTACAATATATCAATCTTCCACTTACTGGGCAACCATTAACTTAATCAGTCACAATACAATAATCAAACTTCCACTCATGGGGCAACCATTAACTTAATCATTCAATCAATTCATAATACAATAATCAAACTTCCTCTCATGGGACAGCCATTAACCTAATCAGTCACTAATCTAGATTCAGAATGACTAATTATCATTAATCACTAGTAGTCATTATTAAGCCACACAAACCCTCCACCCCTTGGTGTCCAACAAGCCTCAGTTTCATCCAAGGGGAGGCCTATTCTTCATCTTGACTCTGGGTGGCCTCTCTGATTCCCTGGATCTCCTTCCATGGTCCCAGATCCCTCCTGAATCCACCAAACTGGATTCAGAAGTAGATAGCTTCTAGGTCCTCATCCAGTCCTCAGAGGTTGACAGCTCCCAGATCCTTGTCCAGTCCTCAGGGTAGTCCCTGGCACACACTGAAGTTCACAAGGTCTAGCCTATCTCAAACTCTTCACCACTTTTCTTGCCTGGAACTCAAGGATCAGCCAGGCCATGAACAAACAAAGTCTTATCCTCGTCATGCTTCTTCAGTCCTCCAGCAGTTCAGCTGGCCCTAGGACCCAAAAGGAATATCAGCCTTCTGAGTGGCCTTCACCAGATTCTGGTCTTAGGAAAACTCCATCTCAGTTCTCAGTCAGCTTCCAGTTGCTGGGAGAGAAACTCTCTCACTCTTTCCATCTCTCTCAAGAAAACTCCAACTCACTTTTTCAGTCCAGCAGCCCAGCTCCCAGATGCTGAGACAATCCTGCTTCCTCCAACAGGAAAATTCCAATTCTGTCTTTCTGTCTCTGACATTCTTTCTCATATACACACACTGATCTCCTCTCTAAGCCAATACCCTTCTTCCATGTCAACAGTGGAGTTCACACCCTCTCAACAGGGGACATGGCTCACACCTTCCATACTTAGCCCTAAGTTACTAAGTACTACTTAGCCCTAACTTACTAAGTGCTAAATATCTGCTAAACTAATTGCTATTACATGCCAGATACATGTAATCAGCCCTTAATAAGTATTTCATGAGGAAAAATGAATTTTATGAGTCCTGTGATATATGCCTGGGAAGAATAAACTCTGAGAAAAAGTTTCACCACAAATGATGACTTAGTAAACCAAATCTAGGGAGCTATCTAATAGACACAGATCTTAAAATTATTTACCACAGGCCAGATAATCAAGCAGAAATATCATTTGAAAGCAAGTTTTCCCAACTTCTAGTTTAGCACTCTATGTTGTTACTTCTCTCTTATATTTCTCATTTTTCTAAGTGGTTTAGCTACTGTAAACAGTTGAGTTTTCTTGAATGAAAGTTATTCCTGTTTTTAATTTCCTTTAGAAGCACATTACTGCCAAAGATTTCATGTAAGTAAAGCTAGTATTATTGTAATACCCATTACAGAGCCTTGTATGCCATGAGAGCTCAATATGTATTGATGATGATTCTGGGAGAGGTAAATGTAGTCTTTAATGCTCTTTTAAGTCAAGGACTTAAAGGTTCCCTTATGATTATTGGAATGAAAATGATCTGAGTATTGTCCATATGTAGAATTCTTTGTGCAGTAGCTCTCCTTTTATATGTCACAGTCACCCTTGCCTCTAATTACTAAGTGGTAATAAGGGTATTGATCGGCAGAAATAAGTTTCCTTGTAGAATGTCATTAGCATGATTGATTCATATGTACTTTATTCCCATACTACATAAAATATACTACAAAAAATGATAGCCCCTAGAAGATTAAATTAGAAAGTATATGGAGCAAACAGATCACTCATTTAAATTTAAATTTTATTTTAGATTAGGAAATCTGTTGGAATGAAAGGGATCTTCATTGCCTACCTGTTTAATCAGGAAAAAGCTTCATTGATATAAGGTGAGATTATGTTCAGATTTAGAAATTTGGGAAGACAATAACTTTCCTCTTGGTTTATTTTATTATTATTATTTTTATGAGAGCTTCAACATTTTATTCGGTTTTATTATGGAAATGAACAAAATAGATGAAGCTTTGCACTGGATCTCTTGGACTCCTTTTTGTCTCCTCTCATTTCAAAATAGTCATCTCTTAATTTAGGTCAGCATCTTCTTGGCTCCACAGTTGGGCTTGACACATTCAAGTCTCAGTTCAATCTTCATCATACTCATAGCTTTTTGTTTTCTTCTAGAGAAAAATTCTTTGTGTAATTAACACAGTTTCTCTGCTTCTTGGCAAAGTGCTCTTCCTCGTAAGCATAAATGGAGTCCTTGCCTTTCTTGTGGGGGTTCATGTTTTCCACACTTCTTGCAATATGTTCTGTTTTGAGGATGTTCCCCATTTTGAAAGACAGTTTTCAGTTAGTTTGTTAAAAAGGGAGGACATATGGATTCATTGTTACCCCAAGATACCTATGAGATAAGGACAAATTTTATCAGTTCAACTTAAAAAAAAATGTTGCACACAGCACACGGTAGGCAGGGGTTTGGCATGATGAGCATGCACTGAATACACTTGTCTGATCCCAAAGTGACAATTTCTAGTAATTGGTTAGAGTAATGTCATCAATGACTGAAGATGAATCACCTACTTTTCAACTGATTTCCTAGTGGGACTCTACATATGAGTAATCACATCAGTGGGTTGAATGAGGAAGTGAGAGGAAAGTATGTGATAAAAGCAGTTCTGAGAATAAGAGGTAAACCTCATAGTGCAGCTGTGAGACTCAAATGAGATAACATATGTAAAGCAACATATAATTATTAATTATTCTTATCCTTTTGTTGTTCACTTATTTCAATTGTGTCTGACTTTTTGTGACCCCATTTGGGCTTTCCTTGTCAAAGATGCTAGAGTGTTTTTGCCATTTTCTTTTCTAACTTCTCTAATTTTATGGATGAGGAAATTGAAGCAAATAGAGTTAAATGACTTGCTCAGGGTCACACAGCTAGTAAGTCACTGTGGCTGGATTTGAACTCAGGAAAAGTAGTCTTCTTGTCTCTGGTACTCTTAACTACTGTGCCACCCAACTGTCCATTCTGATTCTTAGTAGGTCAGAAAAGTACAACTTCTTTTAAAATATCTAAGGTATCTTTTCAGCAACTTCTAAAAGTGAGAGCAGAGGGCAAATATGAAATATTGGACTGTCAGGCAGAACCAATTCCTTGTTTCTAAATAAATACTACCAGGTCCTATAGTCAGACAAACAATGAAATGAATCTTGGGTATTTTTTACCACCTAAATAAATTAGTCACATAGACATGATCAAAATTAAAAGTTCAATTGACTAAACAAAAGGAATAGGTAAAGGAACTGATAGGGATGAAAGAAATTAAATGTCGAAAATTAGTATGAAGGATGATTAATAATTAAAAAATAGATTTGACTCTAGAACTTTTGAATGGCCCACAAAAGACAAAACAATTATTGCTGGGCAAGTAAATTAAATGTTTAGATTGGTATTCAAAATACGACTTTGAATTTGGCAAAGGGATTATTGGAGACCTTTAGAGGAAAACATTTTAAGCACAAAATGAACATAAAAAAATCAAAAGCCCTGTGAGATGAGTAGATAGTGCTAATAGTAATAGGTGATTGGTAGCACAATGGATAGAGTGAGGGCCTAGACTCAAGAAGGCTTATCTTCTTGAATTCAAATCCAGCCTCAGACACTTACTGTTGTGTGACCCTATACAAGTCACTTAGCCCTGTTTGCCTCATTTCCTCATCTGTAAAAAGAGCTAGAGAAGAAAGTAGAAAACCATTCTGATATCTGCCAAGAAGACCTCAAATGGAGTCGCAGAGAGTCAGATATGAACGAAGTGACTCAACAACAAGAAAGAAGTAGTATGCTCTTTTTACTAATGAGGAAATTTGCTCTGAGAAGTTTGCAATTGTCTATGATTAAGCAGATAGTAAGTATTTGAGGAAGAATGCAGGTCTTCATGACTCTATTTGCTACACTAGCATTCTATCTGGTACCATATTATGTAATATCCCATGATTCAGTCTCCCTCAGAAGATACTCTTGCAGAAAGTGGAATTGATCTGGATTTTCAAGAGAATTGGGAGGTATAAGTGAAGAGCTAAAGAATTCTAGGCATAGGGGCTAGCCAGTGAAAACTCATTTAGTCAATAAACATTTATTATGTGACTACTATGTGCCAGATACTGTGTCAAATTCTGAGGATACAAGGAGCTTACAGTCTAATTGAGGAAGACAGTACATAAAAAATAAGCTGGAAAACTGGGGGAAGGTAGGGTACATTGTGCAAGGCCATGGAATCCAAAGACATACTGCTGAGTGCTTAATGAGTCGGGAAATAGTGTCGTACGTGAGAAACAGTAAGAAGTCATAGATTGCTCAATCATAAGGTATTTGGAGAGGAATAACATAAAAGATAGGCAGCTAGGTGGTACAGTGGATAGAGTATTGGGTCCGAAGTCAGGAAGACTCATCTTCATGGGTTCAAATCTGGTCTCAGACATTTACTAGTTGTGTGATCTTGTATAAGTCACTTAACGTTGTTTGCTTCAGATCCTTATTTATAAAATAAGTTGGAGAAGGAAATGGCAAACCACTTCAGTATCTTTACCAGGAAAATACCAAATGGAGTCACAGTGAGTCGGCCATGACTGAAAAAACTGAACAACAACAAAAAGTATAAGAAAATTGGAATGACAGGAAGGAGTCAGGTTGTAAAAGGTTTCAAAAGCCAATCACAAGATTTTATATTTGATATTGCAGGTAACAGGGGTCATTGTAGTTCATTGAATAGGAGCGTAATGTTGGAGAGATTTGATGAAAGCAGAAACTAACTAAACTTGTCACCAGATTGACTACATGTGGTGTGGGTACAAATGAAGAGTCGAGAATGACTTTTACATTTCTTTAATTTTTCTTTCTTTGTAAATGACTCTGTCATTTTTACTGTAGCATAGAGGGTTTAGTTTCTAAGAGAGATTAAATATGTTCTCTGGCCCCATGGGTCAGAAGGAAGATGCATGTTATAGAGGCAAATTTATTCTTAATAGAAGACAAAAATTCTTTAAAACTTAGAATAAGAAAATATGGGTTTAAATCTTGGCTCTGCCATGTGTAACCTTGAACAATTTACTTGAATTCTTAGGACCTTAAGACTCCTGTCAAATTAGGGAGTAATTTGATTGAATGATCTGTAAGATATCATCACACTCTAAAACTATGATCCTATTATTCATCTCAGAAATTATGTGATTCTGAGGATAAGGATACATATAAGAAGTTTGAATAGGAATGAAAAATAGCTTAAATTGGACAGGGTTATTGAACTAAAAATTTTCTTAATGTAGTTTTGCAGTAGTGAAAAATAGGTTTAATTAATGATAAAATAGGATAATTTTCTGGACAATACTAAAGTAGACATATTAGAAAAAAATTTTACAATTGAAAATTAGGAAAAACAAATCAAAATCTCAGAGCTTCCAAACAGTTTGAAATTATAAGTAATTTGAGCATTCTGTAACGTAACTTTAGTTTTTAGTGAAATAGAGCCTTAATAATTTTGCATGTGATATTCATATTTTGATGATGAAAGCAAAAATATAAGTTAATTACAATGATCACATGCTGATCCATGAGAAGAATAATGATTTCCTATTAATATTACTCCCCATGAAGGAAATTCAAGTAGCTTTTTAAGTACTTGAGACAGTAAAGATAATGGCGTCATTTTCTGAAACATTTAATAATTAATATCTTTCATATCATGTCTCCATGTTAGTGCATTTGAGTGCCATTATTTACATGTTAGTGATTCTGGAAGTATTTTGGGAGGAATTTGATCTAACTTGATTGTTCTGTAATGCATTTTTATGCTGTTCCTTTAGTGATTGCTTATAATAAATTTATTTTGAGACTTAAAAAGTTGTTCAACTATACAGTAATTTAAATTTTATGAAATCAGTATTTTCTCATTTATGTGAACAAAAAGATAATTTTTGGTTTACAAGAAAGCCATTCATTTAGTATGTAAGTATTTTATTTTATGCCCAGTATAAAAGACAAGCAACTGACAGTGAATACAATGGGATAATAAGACACAGTCTCATACAGTTTATATGGGAAAAACACATCATGCACAAATTCGTTAGTTAATTAATATGAGGCAGTATACAACTGATGACCCAAAAGAATGTGCCAGAGGAATAAGAAGGGTGAAACTGACATGTCCATGACTTTCTGGGGGAATACAAGGTTGGCCTTAAACTGAGATCTAAAGGATGAAGAGAATTTAGATGAGGGAAGAGAGGAGGAAGACGAGTTTTTTTTCCCCCTCAATGCCTCACAATAACAGAATACAACTTCTTGTTTTTCCCAAATCATTCCTATTTCAAATGAGTACAAGACATATTTTGTTTTTCTTTTGGTGAGTAATGTTCTAGTTATTATCAAACAAATATCTAAAATCATTACTAGATTGTAAGCTTCATGAGACAAGGGCTGATGACTATACATTGGATCTTCCCTGATACCTAGTAGAGTACTCAGTTTTAAAGCTTAAAAAATGTTGAATTGGACAATAATAATGGGTATGGTTGAGAACTATAGACTGGAAATTCAATTCTACAATAAGACAACAAATTAAAATAGCACGTTATTGTAATATAAAGCTTTTAAGGAAAACAAGTAAACACTTTATTCACTTTTAGATGATAAATTCAGGACTGCAGTTTTGATTTATCCATTCTATCTCCTCATGAAATGGTTCCAGATATGCTTGTTAAATATAGGGCAAGTTTATTTGAGTCAGGTTAAAGAGCTAGGTAAATACGGAATTCAAAAGTAACTTGCAGAATTCTAATTGTATATAATTCATTAATAAATGCAAAAAATCCTCAATTATAATTCAAAACTAATTTGTATGGAATTAATTCAGTATTGCAGAATATTTTTAGTTTAACCTTTTAACCAAAAAACAAAGCAAAACAAAACAAAATTAAACTAACTACTTCCATCACTGCTCCAATCCAATGACATATTTGCTAGAGTCAAGCAAGTCTGAATTGAAAACTATGGAGTTGCCATTTGGTCATAATTTTTTATTTCTATTACAATTTTCCCTTCCTTGCAGTATGATTTCTTTAATGTTTCTTTTTTTCATGCCTTTTCCCTTTGTGTCCATTCCACTCCTAATTGCTAGTTTACTTACCAAAATTCTGTTTTGAAGAAATCATTAGGCTTTTCCATGACTTGCAATAACTTTCTTCTTAAAAAGAAAATTGCCTTCCTTAGAGAATGAGCTTTAAATCTTAAAATTTGGTAAAAAAAAATAGCTTAAGTTTAGAGACCAAATATGCTGCATTTTATTTATTATACGTTGTTAATTACAAACTTCATCATCAACAAAAGGATATCAAATCAAAATAAAATAAATAGGCAAAACTTTATTTTGTAAAAACACACATATATGGAGATTAATTTCAGCAAAAATATCATTGATCTGGCTTGATGTAAAGTGTTAATCTTAATTTGTACTTCAAAAATCCATCAATGTGAAAAATATTTATCAAGTACATATCATTAGCAAGATACTGGGCTGCAAATACTACTCTCATGTTGTCAACATATTCAGGGTTGGTTTTTTTTTGTGTTATTTCTTTACAAAGTAGAAGACAAACCACCAAAAATACAAGCAAAGAACACATAACATTACTGTAGAGTGATAAACAAAAATAATTTTAAAAATTTAATTAAAAAATACAATTCTCTTTCTCTGACCAGTACAAATATTCAAATCTGTAAATAAGGATATGAGAAAATTTACAAAATAAAAACAGTGGAAGTGGCTATCAATTATTGTATATGTGTGGGTATACACACATTTGGAGAGAGACATAAATTGATACATATGCCTGTGTATTTTTGTCAAGTGTTAACACTGAAAAAAAATCATATGCATATAAATAAATACATTAATTGGACACCAATGTGGCATAATAGAAGGAACAAGAGTTTCATATAAAATAAATTAGGTTCAAATCTCACTTGAAATCACCACTATCTCGGTGACCTTGGGCAAGTGATGTAACTTACCATGTGTCTTACCATCCTTATCCATGTAATAATGGATTGGAAAAGATAGCTTCTGAGGTCCCCTCTACTTTTGTTTTAATTATCCTTTGATTTGACTGCAGTAATAGTTCAAATATCTAGCTTGATTCTGCAACTGCTTCTGAGCTTCTTTTCTGTGTATTCAACATAGTATAAATTTGTTATTGTTATCTTTAACTACATAAATGTAATTAATGCTTGTATGTGTGTGTGTATACACACATACACTATTTCATTACATTTAGTTACGGTAATATACTGAACCACTTACCTGTTGTTGGTCAACTCATTTAGACAGTGTATTTAGAAGTATAAAGAGTGCTTCTGTGATAATATTTCTTGTATGAAACAAGCTCTTGGGTCTTATCTTTAATCCATTCTATAGGGGAATGAAATTCATTTACATTGAATTTCCATTGTCGTGCATTCTTTTTAGGAGGTTGTTTTGGGAATCTGAAGATCTTCCCTGCCCCTGGATTAAATAATTTTGCTCCGTTTTACTATTTTAAATATTAAATATGCTTGTCTTGTATTCTTTTAAATATGCTTCTTTGCAACATTCAACATACTCCAAAGAAGCCTCTAAATGCTGTTAATCAGCCAGTGCATTTAAGGACAGTGAACTAATTTTAGCATTAAGGGAAAAAATAGAAAATCTAATGTTACGTGATTTGGGGCCTATTCTATGTGACCCGAACTTTACTTTATGAAAATTCTGTTCCATAATGTACGTAAATCTCTCAGCTGGTTTGAAAGTTAAGAAGGGAAAGTGGATGTCTGTCTCTGCTAATATATGCTTGCTTTAAATTATCTACAGCTTCAGTCTGCTTCTTATGCATTCATAATAGAGAAAAAAGGCTTATTTTTTTGGCCTACTAAGCTGATTTTTTAATACCTTTTAGAGTATTTATATTGTTTTCAGTATCCAAGATTTAATGATGTTGGTATTCCAAGGCAAAGATGCCAGTAGTATCTTGGTTTGGACTGTGAATTGTTCAGTTTTTATGAATGGATCTCCTTTCTTTAAAATTACCAACACAGGAGCATGCATAAAGTAAATAAAATTAAAAATGATTCATCGAGGGAATAACAGAAAAGTTAAATGAATCTCATCAGATTTTCTTTTGAAGAGGTTTGAAGATTAAAAAAAAAACTTTGAGAAGCTATAAAAAGCTAATTACCAGACAAATTTCTTAGAATTTAGTTATGTGAAGGACAGTAATTACTTTGTAAGTATTGGTGAGGGAGAACTACTTCCATATTCATTCCCTTCCTTAAATGGAAAAAAAAAAAGGTGCTGCTAGTAGGCGGATCTGGAGATGCCTCTTTTCTAAAAGCATCTGTTAGGCAAGAATGACCCTGAATATGTATTAATTAGAGACATTGCTAGTTTTGAATGCCTAAAGAAGGTAAAGAGGGCTGCTAAATCAAGGGAGAAAAGAAGATGGTAGGGATAGATGACTGGAAAAGGAGGGTCTGTCCATCATTGAAGCAATATATATGGTATAGTATGGGCTCAAATTCCAGCCCAGCTATTTACTAGCTGTGCAAGGTTGGCCATCTCATTGTAATATTTTTGGTTCAAAGTTTCATCTGCAAAATAAGGGAGTTCAATCTTGTTGATTTCTAAAGTCTTTCTAGCTCAAAATGTGTGATCTTATTATTATTATGCTCAGTCAAGGAAATGTCAAAAGAGAATGTCAAAAATGTTACTTTGATTACAAAAGTTTTAGGGATGTAGAAATGGAAATATTGGCTTAAAAGAAAAAATGAGAGTAACATTTAATTTTGAGATAAGAAAAATGGTAAACCTAAGACATATTTTTTAAAAAGTCTCTTGACAAATAACTGGAATCATCTCTTCATGTCCCCCCATCCCATTTTTCCTTTTTACTTTTGTCTATATTAGGTTTTAACAAAGATTATCTTGTTAACTGTTTTCAAGCAAATTTAGAATTTATCATATAAAATAATTGAGGGAGAGGGAATATAAACAGAAGAGCCCCAGAATTGAATAGGAAATATATTTTAAAGCATCAATAAAATTATAACCAAAATAGCTAGCAGGCTCATTAACTCAAAATTAAGAGTGTCTGTTCTGATTAGTCAAAGAGAAAAGAGCCAGGGGTTCACTTTGGGGCCAGAGCAGGAGTTATTAATCCCTCTAGAGAACAGTGCAGTTGGGCTTGCCTACTAGACTCTAGAAGGGAGATCCAGAGCCCTGTCTTAGTGATGTTGAGAGTGAGACAAGTAAGCAGTGAAGAAGGATCAGAAAGGGCACTCTGCTTATCCAACATAGATAGCAATATAGTCCCCTGCCTTTTTCTTTTCAAAAATATGCTCTCTGGTCAAAAAGAATGGACTATTTTTATAGTGTATTTTGACAGATGTGATGAAAGAAGCAAAAAGTCAGCTGCATATTGCTACCCAATCTGTCAATTGATGGAAATGTACCTGGAATTACAGAACTTTAGAATATAGCAAGTAGAGGGGAAATTATATGTCAATTTGCCTAGTTCTATAATTTTACAGATGAAGAATCTGAAGTGCAAGTCTGGAGTAATTACATGGCTTGCTTCAGATCACAAAGGTCTGGTAGATAACCAAGACCTCATAAGCATTATAAGATGAATAGTTTTCTCTTATCTAAAACTTTAGCAATGTGAATAATAACAAACCACCCATTTTATAATAAAGTTTGTGGAGCATTTTATATTTGTTGACTTCTCCACCTATTCACTTTTCCTACCTGAAGAAATTTTTGTTCTAAGGTGTCATTCTTTTGAATTGTTCCCTATTTAATCCTGAATGATATTTTACAAAGAGCTCTAAACATGCTCAAAACTCAAGTCTCAGCTCAATACAGTGAATTTTTCTCCACCAGCAACCTCGTCCCATATCTCTCCTTCTCTCTCTTCCTTCCTTTGTGGACCAGTTCTTTGCAGGAATGAAGTTAATTCGAGCCTATCCCACTGCCCCCAACCTGTCACATACACACCCATAGGGGACATAAGTTTTTCCTATATCTTTGAAATAAATATCCCTTTGTAAAAACCAGTTAATTTTAAAGTGCTTAAATGGAAATGTGGCCCTTAACAATAGAAGGAAAACACCACTGGTAGACACTTAAGCCTATGAGAGAAGAGAAAGACACATCACATCCTTCTGTACCTTGAGAGGGAGGTGGAGCATGCCTGATTCTGGGAGAGTGAACCAGAACATACATGATACATATAAACTTCCTTTTAGTGTAGTATTTACTTTCATACTTTTCTTTGACATTTTAACTCTATTATTCTCTTGACTTATTTTCTTTTAGCATTTCTCCTGTCTTTATGTTAATCCTCAGTCTTTGAAGTAATTCCATCTTAGTTCCACAAAAGTTCTTCACTTTTCCCTAGAAAGGATGAGAAGAGAAGGACTTTCCCAGATAGGATAGTATGCTTTATTTAAACATCCTGGTTTTGTATTGAATTCACAAGTAATATGCTGAGTACACATAAACAAGTCATCTTGCACCTGAGTAATTTTTACTTGTCTCATGTAGAAACAATTGTCTTCTACCTTCATTAAAAGTTTAGTTCAGTCATTTCAGGCTGTTTGTGACCTCATTTTAGGCTTTTCTTGACAAAGATACTAGAGTTCTTTGCTATTTCCTTCTCCAGTTCATTTTACAGATGAACTGAGGCAAAGGTTAAGTGACTGGTTTCACACGGATAGTACCTGAGACTGGATTTGAACTCATGAAGATGAGTCTTCCTGATTCCAAAGCTTGGCTTCTATCCACTGTACCACCTAGCTCTCCAACAGTTAGAGATTTTAATTGTATACTACATGTAACATCACTTTAAGAACTTCATAACAAATGTTCTGTCTAATTTTCAATTGATATTTTCAGAAATTTTCTATAAGAAAAATATTGTTTGCAAAATATAGCAAAGTCACATTAAATATAAATGTATTTGCAAATTCCTGTAATGGCATTTTGTGTGTGTGTGTGTGTGTGTGTGTGTGTTTGTGTGTAAAACACCTCTGATTTTTAATTGACCTGTTTATTCATTGAGGTTTTGTAGACTTTCAACTCCTGAGAATGTAAATATCTGGGGCAAAAGAAACATAGTAGTAAATACATTAATAACTATTTGTTATGTGATAATTATTGCACAGTTATTCAGTAAAGGGAAAAAAAGTCATCACTCATGCATTATTTAACCCATTAGTTTCAGGAAAGCTAATTTATTTCTGGAGGTAATACTGAAGCATCTACCAGGGTTTATGCAGTTGGCATACATACCATTAGACCTGAGTTCACCCAAATCATGGTTGCTATAGAGTATTGGTGACAAGTTGGTAATTCCACTCCCAGCTGCACTGTGATTTTGTTGGTGTTTGGTATGGAGCTATGTGATTTACTGGTTAGCACAACTGCCATCCAAGCAATTCACTAGAACTGCTAAAAACAAAGTTCGTTACTCAGTTAAAGAATGGATTGTAAGAGGACAAGAAAAGTCTGAGAAGGGAAATATATTTCAGAAACAATGATGTTGAGGTCAGTCCAATAGAGGTTACATGAACTCTTTTTGAGCCTGGCAAAGATTCAGTAATTTGCCCAGGGTCTCATAGCTAGTTAAGTGTCTGAATCCAGATTTGAACTCAGATCTTCCTGACTCTAGGTTCAGTGCTTTATTCACTGTACTACCTAGCTACCTATTTTGTTCGAACCTAGATCTTATATCTCTATAATTTTTTGCTAGTTGCTTTAATGACTGATGGGTAGATGAATTAATGAAAAATTAATGGAAAAAATCCATACTTACTATGTTCCAGACAGTTTGCTAAATGCTGTGGATACAATATTTTTTAAAGAGACAGATCCCACCTTTAAGTAACTTACATTCTAATAAGAGAAGACAACACATGTAGAAAAATGGTGACCAGAGAAAGAAGTTTTATCCTGTGGAGGTGAAAGGGATGGGTAGACTCATGGTGGTTGACAGATGGTGAGTTATCCTAGAAGGGTAGAATGTGAACCTAGACCATGGTCTGATATTTAGAATCAGCCATCAGATATAGTGGGTTGTAGCCATTTGCTTACACTCAACTTGCCTAACCAATCAGCTGAGATAGATTCAAGAGTGGAAGCACCAGAGATGAGCTTATTTATTTTCCCCAAAACAGTAGATATGGATACTGGAAGATCTAATTCTAAAAGCCAAGGTGCTGGTCCAAGAATGAAGGGACAAGTTTAAAAAGGCAGGAAGATGCTGAGATATCCTCTAGGTTATAGTCCTAGATTTAAATGCTAGTTTATATTAAATTACTCTCTTTTTCTTTCTTTAAATTTTTTTCCTTATTTTATTTTTAAGTTATGGAAGAAAACAAGCATTTCCACAACATAGTATAATTAAAAAGATGAGGGAAGAAAAAAAAGCAAAAAAAGAAATTTACATGATAACTTTATTAGATATTTAAAAGGAATAGAAAATTGCACATAATAGAATTGCAGTATCTGTCTCTGTTTCTGTGTCTCTGTCTCTTTCCCATTGGGAAAAGAAATGCATTGTTGCAAATTTTGCATATTTCTACTTAATCACAATGTAGTATGATACCAAAGCTGGACTGACTGTTAAGAGCTGAAAGGGTGAGGGCGAGAGAAAAGTATGGGTTAAACTCAATATTGTCCAGGATACTTACATAGGGAGCATACTTCTCCCCCAGGGCAACTGCTATCTCTCTATCTTGCCATACCTCTGATGTCCCAGGCTACCATTTCTAAAACCTAAGCACCTGTCACTCTTGAAGTTCAGATTTACCCAGAATGAGTGACATATCTCTTTGTGTGTTGGACTGAACCAAATGTATTATCATTTCAATTTCTGACTCTTAGAAAACAACATTGTTTTGCCTTGGTTGAAAAAAAAAATCCTAGTAATAGCAGTACATAAGTATTGGGATTCAATCTCACTCTTTCATACTTCTCCAGGCTGCAATCCTGACTTTCTCTGCAATACCTTCTCATTTCTTTCTTTAAAATACATTTTTCCCCATTAGAATGTGTACTCCATGAGCACAATTTTATAATTGTAAGTATGATACTGCTTGTATTTGTATTTCTAGCACTTGGCATAGTGCCTGGCATGAAGTAAGTGCTTAAATGCTTGTTAACTTGACTTGGCTTAACTCAGAGTCCACTCTTGCCCTGGAAGAGACAACAAACAAGACATGAACTGACACTGCATGAAAAGAATTGAGAAGGATACTCCTGCTCCATTGGATATTCTTACCTGTGGGGGCTAGTGTGTGAGTGGCTGCTAGGCTATAGTAGAGGTCTGAGAAGCAGCAGCAGGACACGAGGAAGATTTTCCTTTCAGAACTCACAATTACTAAAAATTCATTCACTTTTAAGTTTAATCTATATTACTAATATTTTCCCCATTACTTTCTTAAGTGTAAAACATACCAACAAAATAAATCAAGTCCTCATTTTTACTATTTGCTGATTTCTGAGGAAATGCTCACACTGAAAATTTTACAATCATTTCTCATAAGTGGATTTGAACTGATTCCACCTAGAGATATAGTGAAGTAAGACTGTAAGACTATAGTCTAGGAATGAAAGAACAGAATTCAGAATAGACTAGGAGGAGACAAAACTAAGGAGAAGGATCAAATTAATAAACACTTTCCTAAAAAGGGCTCCACAAATGAATGTTGTTCAAACTAAGAGGCTGAAGAATGTAGGAGGGATGATTTTAATCTATAATCTGAGTGGAAATGGAGAAGAATCTAGGGTGCTGAGTCATTATAAGCAAAAATAATTATTAAAAAAAGACATTGATAACAGTAAGTTAAAAGAACATAGGATAGTGTGAGTAGATAGAGGAGAGGGGAGGCCTTGGGGAAAATGGTGTGAGCAAAACTAATCAAAGGGATGAACTGCTGACTTAAAAGAGAAATATGATAATACAAAAAAACCTAGCAATCATAATCTTAAATGTAAGTGAATTAAATAATTTAATAAAATGAAAGCATGGCAAATAGATAAGGGGAAAAACCCATTAATTTTCTACATAAAAAAGTACATGAAAAAGTAGACATGCAGAATGAGAGTGTTACTATGAAATAAAATTTACTGTTAAGTGATTACAAGCACACAATACAAATACACATATGCATGCATATATGCATGTGTCATGCTATAAACCAAAGGAGAAAAAAATTCCAAATATCAAGAAAGATAATCATGGCTACATTGTGTTTAATGTTACCACAGATAATAAAATATTAATAATCATATATATGTTTATGTGTGTTTAAGTGTAAAACATATGAACAAAATAAATCAAGTCCTGATTTGTAATATTTGCTGATTTCTGAGAAGGAAAATGCTCGTGCTGAAAATTTTACAGTCAGTTCTCATAGGTGGATTTGAACTGATTCCACCTAGAGACATAGTGAAGTATGAATATGAAGTATTCATATAATTATATATGTGTATATATATGTCATACATTTGAGTTCAGATCTGGTCTTAAGCCATTTACATGCTGTATAACCCTGGACAAGTCCCTTAACACTGTCTGTCTGACTTTGTCATCTGTAAAATCAGCCGGAGCAGGATGTCAAACCACTTCAAGTATGTTTGCCAAGAAAACTCCAAAATGGGGTCACAGAGAGTTGGAAATGACTGAACAACAATAAGAAAAACCAAATGACTATTTGGTAGCCTCCCACATAAGCTACTCCTTATAACAAGTAGTATTATTGTAGACAAATAAAAAAAAGAAAACTAAGAGAACAAAACCAAAACAGTACAACCTATTAATACATTTTAAAAAAAGTAATGTGTAACACTTCTAGTCTTCTCATCTCCAACAAGGGGTTGGTAGCATCTTGATTCTTCTTTTTAAAATTTTTATGTTATTTTATTCCCCCTCCCCCCAATTACATGTAAAAACAACTTTTGGCATATGTTTTTAAAACTTTGAGGTCCAAATTCTCTCTCTTCCTCTGTCCTGCCTACTCCCCCAGCCCCTTTGAGAAGGCAAACAGTTTGATATAGGTTAAAAAGGTAGTTTCTTAATTCATAAGGGAAAAAACAAATTTTATTTCAAAAATACCTAACAACAACAATAATTATATGAGGTTTTAAGGTTCCTTATGTAATTAGAGGGCTAGTCATTGCTTATGGTTAGACCATGTCAATATAAACTGAAAATAAAAATATCAACATCATCTAAATTAATTTACAAATTTAATTTTATATCAAATAAATCATCAAGTAATTACTTTACATTGCTTGACAAAACAATTACAGAGTGGATTGGAAGGAGTAAAATGCCTGAAACAGTGGTTCTCAAACTTTTTTTTTTTGGAGTAGAGCCCTGGTTTTTTGTTTTTTTTTTTTTGTCATGAGAAATTTGAGCTTCTGAAATGTTTAACTTGGCAACACTATGAGAAAGTAGGGAGATACATATATAAACTTTCCATTCAATAAAAAAATGGTCATTGAATTGAATCTTTGTGAGTGTGAAGTCTGATATATTTTGATATTAGTGAATACATGTTTATTTTCTGAATGCCATACTTCACTCACTATATATTCTTGGAAATACTTATATTAAACACAATTATTTCAATTTTTTTTCAGAAAAAAATAACATTCAAAATTCCATGGCTAAGAAAATTCTTGTCACAGGTGTGCTATAGCCCAATTTTTGATAAGTGTCAAGGGAAATAATAGGGGGAAAAGAAGCAATGAAGTAAGAATAGTACTACTAAATCTCAAACTATATCATGAAACAATCATTATCTAAACTCTTGTCTTATCTTAAAGAATGGAAAACTGACTAAAGAAGTGTGAATAAGAAATTTTTGAATTTAATATTGTGTTCAGTAATTCCAGTAATACACATTTCTTGGGAAATGACTTCCTAGGCAACAAAAACTAATTGGTCAACTAGAACATAGTTTGGCAGACAAGAGGTTTAAATTAATATTTTGGGTCATATATCAGGACTTTTGAAATGTATATGCAACCTAAATATAAAAATCCAGATCATCAAAAAAAAAATAGACTGAAATTGATGATGCCTTTCTAAAGTCTAACACAACAGATGGGAAGACTTCTTTTGCCCCTCCATTACAAATTAATTATTTTTAAATTTTCATTTTTTTAAAAATTTGAGTTCCGAATTCAGTTCCTCCTTCCAGCTCCTTCCCCACCCATTGAGAAGGCTTAGCGATATATCATTTATATACATGAAGTAAAGCCAAACACATTAGAAAGAGAATTCTTAACAAACAAGGGATAGAAGATGTAAAGATTAAATAGCTAATACAGATTATCTGAAATTGAAAGGTTTTATATGAATGAAATCAATGTAGCTGGGATAAGGAGGAAAAATACCAAATGGAAAATATCTTTGCATCAAATATCTCTGAAAAAGATCTGATATCTAAGATACAACTAATAAATATGAATATGTCTAAAAGTCAATCCCCAATCAATAAGTACTCAAATTATATGAAGAAATAATTCTCAAAAAATTATAAACTGCTAACAGTCATATGACCATATTTCTAATTATATCCTATATTTCTCCTGCTTTTCATAGATAAACTCTTTGAGAAAGGGATTGTAAAGCCAGGCACAAGCAGCTTTCTAGAGTACTGCTGCTGTGAGCAGTTTTCAAGGTTTTGATTCCACAGTCTAGTGGAATCTCTCCACTTATTCAGTAACACATTAAGGCAAAACATCCATAGAAAATCAAAATACAGCATTCTCCATGTCACAACTCAACAACTTAACACTAAAATGGCCACGTAGTTTTCACCAAAGTGGTCACATAGTTTTAAACAAAATACATTCCTTTAGTAACTCAATCATTTAGTAAGTCCTTAAGTCCATCACAAAGTAGAAAAATCAAAAGTTTTCTATCCCTAGGTCACAACTAAATTATAATATCATCAGTCACCACCAAGCACCCTGTCAGGGGGGCAGTGGAAAGCACAGAGGCCATGCACCCCTAGGTCACAACTAGGTTATTATATCATCAGTCAACATTAAATACCCAAGGAGAGGTATTTTCATCTTGGTTTGAAACAGGTTCTCAGCTTCCTTGGCTTCTCTTCTATGGTCCCAGGTCCTGCCCAAATCCAACCAACTGCCACCTGAATTCAAAGGCAGACAGCTCCTAGTTCCTTGTCCAGCTCTCCATGCAGTCCTGGCTCCACGTTGAAGCTCATTGTGTCCATTCCTCCCCAAATCCCTCACAGTCTTTGCTCCTGGGAAGACAAAGCTCACCAAAACCACAACAACATTCATACACATTAATAAAGCCACAATGACATATACACCTTGCTGGCATCCTAATCATTTGACTTTATGCCTGTGGAATTAATATAAATGCAAAACAGACAAAGTACCGGCACCACAGTCATGTCTCCTCAGTTCTCAGCAGCTCTGACTGGCCTCTAGAAGTCCTCAGGATCCTGGCATCATCGGGATCCTCTCTCTCTCAGCAATTCTTGTTCCTGGCAATTGTCTCTCTCTTTCTCCAGAAGTAGCTGCTCTGCCTCCATGGTGCTGCTCCCAGAAGTTCTAGTCTCTCTCAGGTTGGGCTTTTTCTTATACATGGCACCAGCTTCTCCCTGTTCAGCCCCCTCCCATCATGTCAACAAGTCCATCCCATTGTGGGATGAACAAGCTCTGTATCTTAACACTTAACCTGAAACCAAGTTCTAAGTAGCTGTTAGCTTGCCAATATAAGGGGATCTTCAAATTCCGTTACCATTACAGGTATCTACACATTGCCTTTGCTCCCTCTCCTCTCACATGCTTTAAACCTAATGCATTCTGGTTTATAATCTTTTCATTCAACCAAAATTGCATTCTCCAAAGTTATCAATGTTCTCTTAATTACAAAATCTAGTGACTTTTTCTCATTTGTTAATCCTTCTTGACCTCTCTGTAGCTTTTGATGTTCTTTATCACCCTTTTTTGGCAACTCTCCTCTTCAGGTTTTCTTTACACTTCTGACTTCAAGTTTTCTTCCTATCTTATTAGCCATTCTTTCCCAGTCCCCTTCACTGAATCTTCTTCCAGATCACATTCTTTAACTGAAGGTATTCTTTGGGAGTTTGTCTCAGGCAGACTCTTCTTCCTCCTGACTAACTCAGGGATCTCATTAACTCATATTGATTAAAGTATCATCTCTATGCAGATAATTTTCAGATCTGTATATTCATCTCTTAACTCTCTCTTAACCTATAGTCTCACATTAACAATTGCCTATTAGATACCTTGAGATGAATATCCACCCCCTAGGTGCCTAAATCTCAACAAAACCTAAAGGGAACTCATTGTCTTTCCCTCAAAACTGTACTTTCTTTCCAAGTTAACTGTTAGTGTTGAGGGAGCCATCATCCTCCCAATATATGTGTTATCCTTGACTTATCACTCTTTCTCACTCCATATATTTATTCTTTTGCCAAGTCATGATGTCTTTACCTTGACCATATTTCTTGTATATGTCCTGTTTTCTCTGCTGTTGTAGCCACCATCCTAATGCAAGCATTCAGTACCTCACCGCTGAACTTTTAAAATATCCTTCTTGTTAGTGTTTCTGCCTCAAATTCCTCCTCTCTATATTGTATCCTCCATTTAGTTATCAAAGGGATTTTCCTCAATTGCAACTTTGACCATGTCACCCTGACTCCCTTATGCAATAAACTCCACTGACTTCATATTACCTTCATGATTAAATATAAAATCCTCTTTGGATTTTTAATCCTTCATGACCTGAGACTATCTTATCTTTCAATCTTTACTATACCTCCTTACCCCAGTTACTATATAATTCATTGATACTGATTCACTTACTGTTCCTTGAACAGGACATCTTCTGCCCATTCCAATGACTCTCCCCTGTTCCCTTGCTTGGAGCATTCTCTGCCTCTTAGCTTCCTAGACTCCCTTCAGGACTTTTGTTAAATTGTATCTTTGGAGAGATATTTAGTAGTTTCCTTTCCTTCCTCTGCTCACTTTCCTCATATTGATAGAGCTTTTCCTCTTAGTTTATATTCCTTCTACACAGTACATATTTTTTATGGGCAGCATTATTTTCTTCCTTTTATCTTTCTCATAAGAATATGAACTCCTTGAGGGGAAGAACAATGTTTTTGTCTTCATTTGTATATCTGACATTTAATATCATGCCGGACACATAGTGGACGCTTAACAAATGCATATTGTTCTTGAAATGAGTTACTACAAATCACTGATAATAAGAAAAAAGGTGAATTAAAATAACCCTAAACTTTCATCTCAAAACTGGCAAACTGGCAATAATAAAATATAGAAACATTAGTGTTGGAGTATTATTATATGAATATTTATATGTTTTTTGTAGTGAGGTGAACTATTCCAAGCATTCTGGAAAGTAGTTTAACCTTACATGATAAAAATAATGAAAATGTCTATTCCCTTTGGCCCACGGATATTTCTCCTGGGCATATCGCCTAAGGAGGTCAGTGACAGAAAGAAAGATGCTACATATACCAATTTATTTATAGTAGCACTTTTTGTTTTAGCAGAATACTGGTGACAAAGCAGGTACTGATTGATTGGGGAATGGCTGAAAAAGTCATGGTGTACTAATATAATGAAATATTTCATTCTAAAAAGTAAAGAATAAATGGAAATGAAACTATTTAGAGTCATATAAGTAGTTTTAGGAAAAATAATACCTACTATTAGTATTATAATAAATCTGGATGCATTTGAATTTGTTGGTAAAAATGATTTTCAGTTTTACATATCCATCATATCTAATCAACTTTTCAATTTTTAAAATCAAAACTAGTACTAAATAATTTTCATAATTGCTCTTTTATAATATAGTTTGAGGTTTGGGAGTGCTAGTCTTCCCTTATTCCTACCTTTCCTCCCATTATTTCTCTTAGAATTTCTAAGTGAATAATTTTCAAAGGGCATGCTACACCATAGAAGTACTGTGAGTTTTGTCAACTTAAAAATAGTGTGCTACAGTTTTTCATGACAAATGATACTTTACTCTGAGCAAAAAGTTTTATAACTACTGTTTGAGACCTTTTATTTCCTCTCAATTCATTATGATGATTTTGCATAGCAATGTGAAGTAATGCTTTGAGAGCTGAACTATGGTGCAGTATTATTGGTGGAATTTAGGCAGCCCAATTTTTTTAAATATAGGGGCATGGTAGAACCATGACCAATGAATACCCCTGTAATTATATAAGAAAGATCAAAACTTCCTACAATTATTATGTTATTCGTTATGACTTTTGGAAATTGTATTTCCATTTGAAATTTAGATGCTGTGCCATTTTGTACACAACTGAAAATGGTACTGTTAAATTATGTATTATTTATAATTGCATGCTTGTGGCAAATGACTCGTGGCAAGCCTTACAAAACTGATAAATTTTAAGTGTAAGCTGATAACAAATTGTGTGTTTGTTAACTAGTCCAACATAGTGACTTTTAGAGAGGCTCATCAACTTGTAGACAAATGGGTACTGAGTTATTTTTAGCTCTAAAACTTTCTACAACTGTCTTCTAACTTATAGAAGGAATGTGATGATCATAAGATTATAGATTTAGAACTAGATTAGTGTTCCTGACATTGAGCAACTTTCTAATCATAAGAGAGATGGAATATGAAATGTGAAACACCAACAGATACAAAAATTAACAAAAAAATTAGGAAATAAAACACCAACAAATGTGAAAGGGTAGGCAAGACAGCTAACAACCACAAGAGAAAAGATGTTTATAGGAGATTTCTCTGGGCAAAGACTTCAAAGAAGATCATTGATTTGAGCTAAACTTGGAAGAGTGGGTAGTGTTTGAATGAAGATTGGAGAGAGGACATTTCAGGTGCAGAGAACATGAGTCAACATATGGCTGTGAGAATATTATATTAGGTATATTAGGAGGAGAATGAGGAACCTCTGAACCATAAATCAAACTGTGTTGAGCTATCTGATGTACACTGGAGTGTTCCTATAGTTTCTATATGACCAAGATAACAGGGATCATGCTATAACTTGATATTCCTTTAATAGAGTAGGCCACAACTGCCTACCATTCTTTGTACAGAGACAGACTCATCATTAGAGCTGTGAGATCATTCAGTGTTGACAGTATATGAAGAGGCATTAGGAGCAACATGTCTTTAAAAATAATATTCTGTTCACTATTTTCAGGAGGTTGATTAGAGATATTCTCTAGAATTCAGCTGTCAAAGATTGGAAAAGTGTCATATAGTTTAACAAAGCATAGAACTGAAGGTGTAATTGGAAGTCTCATTTCTACTTCTGCCATTCTCTTTTATTTCTAGGGATGGAGGAATACTAACAAAAATCCCCTGCAGTGCTGTGTATGATTGTCTAAATGCCAATTCCTAGAACCCTTACTTCTGTCTTAGTAATTCTTTTCATTTTTCCATCCCTCATCTGATGGTCTGTGGGAGCTCATGCTATGCCTACAGCATTTGATAAATAGTGCTGGGGAATTTGGCCAGGTGGCGTGGAGCTTAATTGAATATTATTCTATCTGCTGCCTGGAATTGTTTTTTTAAAGAGGTATGCTTGCGTTGTTAATTCTGGCATTAGTACAAATGCAAATATGTTAGGGAATAACAAACAAGTAACTTTTAAAAATATGTAGATATTATATGCACATAAAATGTTTATAATGTATTATAATGCACAGAAAAGATTATATATAAAAACTGTGGATGACAGCATGCTGGGCTTGTCATCAGGAAGAACTTGATTCAAATCTTAGTTCTGGTGCAAACGAATTGTGTGGTCATATGGAAGGGACTAAAACTCTAAGTGCCTCTTTCAACTTTCTGTAGCAGCAAGCACCCTAGCCTACATGGGATGGCTGCCAGCACAGGTTCTTTGATCTGCTTTTCTAAAGGAAAGCAACTCAAAAAGGGTTCACATTCTTACTTTAATCAATCAAACATATATCATTTACCTAATTCAGGGGAAAAAGTCAGTATCCTGAACTTCAGACAATATAAACAGAAGTCACAAGAGAAAATAATGCAATTCAGCAGACAGAGCATCTAGCTGATCATTACATCCATACCTAGTCAGTCATTAGAGAGAGAAGCACCAACATCTGGGTTTTCAAATGTATTTCTATATATAGAAATTTCTATATATAGAGGGCTATATATATATATATATTCTCTCTCTATATAATTTCTATATAGAGGGATATATACTTATACATACACACATATGTATATATTTATATAAAAGGCTCTCTTTCTATATATAGCCTTCTCCAGGGTCAGAGAGCATTACAGCCCCCATTACCCACTTGACTACAAAGTAACAAAAGTTGTGCCTCCCAAAAAAACAAGCCTCCCACCACAGGCTCCAAGTGTGCACATGCAGCCTGTTAAAGGGCAGAGTATATTTTCAAATCAGGAAAGGTCCTCAAGTTCAATTTCAGCTTATTAAGGGGCAGGTACAATCTTCAAATTTCTATTACCATTATACTCTCTAAGCCTATAATTACAAATGAACTGTGGTTCTGCAGTCATGGCAGGAGTTTTCACACTGGAATTTACTTGTCTGTTGAAATCACAGGTCTGGAATGAAAAAAAAAACAACTGCATAGGATTAGATTTTGTCAAATGTAAATATTAAATGGTGGAAATACATTAACCTGAAACATTCCTGTGATAGAAAAAGAAATATGCAAATATATAAAAGATTTATGATTTTATCAGAATGGGGAATTACCACTGGAGAGATTCCCAGCATTGACATACATTGTAACACACCTGTGACTCAGTATATATCTTACTATTTCAGTGAATTTAATATTAATCTCCATTTCCCATAGTTTTAAGAAGATGTATATGTAATTTATTCTTTGGGATTGAATTCAACAAAGTCATTAAAAATACACTACTCTTTTCTGTTTTTAACACCCTCGCCCCATAGATCCCCACATTTCCCATATGGTGCTGAAACAATTTCAAAACATGGGTTAATCAACATATCATTCATTGTGAATTTGGTTGACTACCAGGCAGTTTGGTAAATTATTTGTTATGTGTGCTGTGCATCATTTATTACCAAAAATTATTTCAACAAATAGTAAAACTCTCGAAAACCTTTGCTGCTTTCTGAGGTTATTAAAATGATCAAGTCATGTTCATTACCACAGTTCATATTATCTATTGCTTTCTGTTTTTTTTCATCCAGAGAGACAATAAAATTGTCCCAAGAAAATTGCTTCTTTCCTACCTTGATCTTATTTTTATTGCATTTACTTCATAACAATTGACTTTGGCATATCATTGACAGTTGAACCTTGCTTCAAAAAAGACAAGAGTAAATATTCAAATATATTTTGCTGCTGATTAACTGCTTTGTGGTGTAATATTTGAGTTGTTTAATGCCCAAATATCCAATTTAAAGGAGAACGATTTTAGGGTTGCAGTGGCATTGAGAATATTTTTCATAACCTTGTTTACTGTTTTCTCAAATTAAAACTGACTCTATGTTATTTAAGAGTTTGTATTATGAGACATGCTTATCTTGTGGTATAGTTCCTGCCCTGCAGAAACATATCCCTATGCAGACTTATTAGTATTTATGAAATAAGCCAAAATTTCATTAAGGTTTTCCAGTGGGTGGGTTGTTAGTATGAGAAAATGTACACCGTCTTACATTGAGCACTTTTTAATTCGAGATTAATATTTATTAAAATAAATATTTTCCAATGTTAAGGAATTCTTTAATATTAATATGAGAAACAGAATATTCATATATTCTTAGGTATTGCTTGTTTAGCTTTCAAATAGAATAGAATAATATTTGATACTTGATTTTGTTTTTTTTTTGTTTTTTTGTTTTTTTTTTTGCTTTTTGGAGGGCAGTTGGAGTTAAGTGACTTGCCCAAGGTCACACGGCTAGTTTCTTGTGTTAAGTGTCTGAGGCCGGATTTGAACTCAGGTACTCCTGACTCCAGGGCCGGTGCTCTATTTACTGCGCCACCTAGCCGCCCCTGATACTTGATTTTGTTAATACCTACTTCACAGTGTTTCCCATATATTGATGCGTTTGCAAATGGATTTGTAAATTAAAATGATCATTTGCATTTTTTAAGAAAAGCATGCAGTGGTCCATTTCTTCTTAGTTACTCTTATTACCTAAACATTTTGTTGTGATGCATTATTATTTGATATTGCAATTTTAATAACATCAGTCAATCAATAAGCATTTTCAAGCCTCTATGATGTCCTGGTCACTGATAGTCCTGGGGATACTAAATATGAAATTAAGTCAACTAGCAATTCTTGAGCACTTACTCTGTGCCAGGCACTGTGCTAAGCCCTGAGAATACAAATACAGTCAAAAAGAAAGACAATCCCTTCCTGTAAGGAGCTTACATTTTAACCTAAGCTCCACCCCCCCCAAAAAGAGTAGGTGTAGTATGTACTTGAGTCACACATAACTGAGGCTTAAAAATGCTTGTTTTGTGATGTTATTAAAATTGCAATATCATAGGACATGGCCCTTTATTTTCCTGATTGTCTTTCTCTGCTTACCTTTAGCTTATCCTTTCTTTATCTATAGTTCACAAAACTGAATATTGTACAATATTGCAGATATGACTCTTACAGAACAGAGTACTGATGCATACTTACCTCATTATTCTTAGAAACTATATTTCTCTTAATTCAGCCCCAACTAATGTTTTTTCCCCATTCATTTAAAACTGAAGAACAAAGTGTAAAACCGTAATACATTTTTATTTTCAGGAAAACTATTTTTTTTCTAACTGAGCCAACTCCATTTTAGAGATGTAAATTTGACTTTTAGGGCAGAAATGTATTTTTATTAAAAATTATTATTATTATTTTTATTTGCTTTTTGGAGGGGGGAAGGTAGGGCAATTGGGGTTAAGTGAATTGCCCAAGGTCACAGGCCTAGTTTTGTGTTAAGTGTCTGAAGTCAAATTTGAACTCAGTTCCTCCTGACTCTAGGACTGGTGCTCTATTCCCTGTGCCACCTAGCTGCCCTCAGAAATGTATCTTTATATGTATCTCAAATGCCTTCATTTTAGTAGAATCAGCCTAATCCTCTAGCTGCCTATGGCTCAAAACTGATTAAAATGTGTTTGGGAAATATTTAACAGAATTAATAAAAATTCAATAAAATATGGATAATGTCAGTATGTGCTTTTCCAAATTAATACATTGCTTGGAGGAGGAATTCTTTTGTATAGGTTAGTGACTGGTTTATATTTGAGTTTGGCATCATGGTTCTGACTTGCTCAGTTGTTTTTTTTTTTCAGTCCTTTCATATATTGTGTTAGCTTTCTCTCTAAACTTTGATAAATCTGAGAAATGCTAAACACACAGACTTTATCAAGTTAATTGATAAAAATATTAAACAGCACACTTAGCACCAAACAAGATCCCTGGGGCACTCCATTGGATACCTTCAGTCAAAGTGACATTTATTCATGAATGACCACACTTTGAGTGCACACTTTTCTACAATAATAGCATGAGATGCTTTATTAGACACTTTAACAAAGTCTAAGTAAACTCTATCAACTTCATTCTGATTCAGTTTATATACTCTGTTAAATTTTTTTTCATAACATGACTTCTTGATGAAGCCATGCTAGTTCTTTTTTAGTCAATGCATCCTTTTCCAGATTTTCACACATTCATTCTAGAATTTTTTAAGGAATTGAAATCAGTTTCACTAGACTCAGTTTGTACTTCATTCTCTTCCTTTAAAAATGGGCTCATGTTTCTTTTTCCCTTTGCATCATGCCTCTCCTTTCTCCATAGTCACAAATAGTATCTCAGCAACTTTTTAGTTTTAGTATCTCAGGTAACTTTTTCATTAAATGAAGAGGTAGTTCTTGAACAGGTGACAGATTCATAGAAGACATCTTCTACTATTTCCTTTTTTAATATAGGATATTAAATGTGTGGTAGCCATTTTTTCTCTTCTTGTTAGTGATATGTTTATTCTCTTGGTAGAGAAGAGAAGCAGAATGAAAATAAAGCAATTTCAATTTTTTCTTTTGTCCCTCTACCCAATTAATAATATCTCTTTTTTGATCCCCTCTCTGTTTTATGATACTGGCCTCTTCAAACAACTCCCCTTTTTCCTCTGAAACTTTTTCTCTTTCTTTCTTTCTTTCTTTCTTTCTTTCTTTCTTTCTTTCTTTCTTTCTTTCTTTCTTTCTTTCTGAATCTCCCTCTTTCTCTCTGTCTTTCTATCTTTCTCTCTCCCTCTTTCTCTCTATCTTTCTGTTTCTGTCTTTCTTTCTTTCTGTCTCTCTCTGTCTCTCGCTCTCTGTCTCTCTGTCTGTCTGTATGTCTGTCTGTCTCTCTCTCTCTCTCTTTTTCATTTCAGAATTCTTTCCTCTCTATTTCATATCCTGACATAGTTTGCCCTGTAGAATTTTATTCTAAGGGGCACTGCCAATGATTCCCCTGAGCCCTTTGAAATATATTCTTCCCAAATCTAGAGTACACATTCTAACATTCCTGAGTTTTCCTTTATTTCTGTTTTATAAACTCCAGAAATGTATGGTTACTTTCTGCCTACCCCAACCTCATGAGGTTCACAGAATTTCAACCTCTGCAACCAGTTTCTCTCTGTTAATGAAAATTGAAAATAGAACAGAATTTCCATTTGTTGGCTCATTTGTATTTAGAAAAATGAATGTTATAAGCAATGCAAGAATTTTTAGGTCTACTTTTGACAGATAATGTGCTAAAAGACATGTCTAGATAATTATAGTTCTTCATCACTAATATAGCATGCTACTATGCTACGCTTGTTACTCATTTCCCAAACTCCTCATTGATTTCTTCTTTTTGTCCAGAAGGTCTTTGTAGTACTCCAATTACAAAGTCACTTCTTTTTATCCCTCTCATTGTATATCTGTACATTGTATACCATGATTCTGATGCCTGATTCCTATATTTCTTTCCTTGAGTGTACTCAAGAAAGTATATAATACTATCCACCACCACTCCCAACCCATTTTACCCAATATTTGCATTTGAATAGTCATTTTAGTCCTCAGTTTCATCCCAGTAAATTTCAGTGATACTTCTTTCAGGTTAAATTTGCCTCCTTGCCTTAGCAGGTATTTGACTAGATGACCTCTGGGATCCTTTCCAGCTCTTAATTCATATTCCCATGATGATATTATATGAACTAAGATTCAGAGTAGGCTACCCTCTTCTACAAAGCTTGATTGTTTCCTAGCTGATCTAGGTGATCTCTCTTGAAGTCACCACAGAACTTAAGTGTAGATTCTCCAATACTTTATTATTTTTTTTATTATCTACACCTAATTGTTTTGCTTTTTATTAATTCTCGTACCACAGGAAAACAATTCTAAAATCCTGTCTAGTCATGGAAAATTTATACTTCATTTAATCTACAATATCATTAAAGTACCATAATTTGAAGAATACCTTATATCTATTCCTTTGTGCTTCCTCTCATTTTTTTTAAAGGATTGTGATGTTAATGAATTGGAAGTTTTATGGAGAAAATCTGTCACCTAATTGATTACCAGGGCTGATTTGATGCATGAATGACTAGACATGCTCCTAGTCATTCATGCATCAAATCAACCCTGGTAACCATATGCATCTTTCTCAAAATCGTACCTTGCTGAAAAAGGATGAACTTCCCTGATGGGAGAGTAGATGTCTCTGTAAGGTACATGAGTGAATTCCTCCAATAGAACAAATTCCCAAGTACCCTATTCAGATCTCTTAAAATGGAGAGAAATATTTTATCATGCTATGTATTGACTTTCTACAAACTTACTGTTCTGCATAGCTAGCATTCTGGATTCTGGGTGTCAGGTGAGAAGATAGATGAGTCACCTAAAGTGCATTTATTGAATTCTGTTTCCTATAGTAAGTTCCTCACTAGGGGAGAATTATGCCTCCTCGTTGCAGAGAGACTTGTCTGACTGGTCTGTTATGCAAGCACCTCTCATGGTAGGAAGTGGTTAAATGTGAAGAATCTCCATCCACCTTGCCCCCTCCCGCCCATCCAATCTTTTACAATTCTTCTCTTTTTCAATCCTCTTCTTCCCGCAAAGACTGCTGCTCTTGCTATTGGGAGAATTTCTTTGGATGCCACTTAGGGATTTCACATAAGAGAAGTTATATTTAAAAGAAAACACCAAAAATCTTTCCTACTTGCTCCCCTACACAACTTGTCTCCTATTTTGACAGAGGATTGTAACTCTGGAATTGAGCAGAAATTTGAATCTTTGTCTTATTTTCAAGAGCTATGTGAACTGCATTTATTTCTTCAAACACAGAAGAAAAGTTAACCCAATAAATCAATATTCATTTTGGAAGATAAAAACATAGACTTTTTGCTTGCATTATAGTTCAATTTTATTTGTGCTATGTATGTGAAAAGGAAAATGTTTATTAATCATAAGATATCTTAATATGTATCTTTTAAATAATTATAAAATAATATAACATTACTTCTTTTGTTAGTAGAAGGCTTCTGAAATATTAAATATAAAACTACAATATTTACATAATTTTCTATTACAAAACTTTTAGAGTGCTAATTGAATTATTGGCTGAAATTCCTGATATTAACTTCTGCACCCAAATTTTAATAAATGTTATAAAACTGAAACATTAATTGAAGGTGTTTAAGCATTTTCCAGTATTTGGTACAAAGATAAATCATTAAGTTAGTTTCTTATAGGTAAATAGATATAGATAGATGGATAGATAGATAGACAGACAGACAATGCATCTACAAATATATTTATATATACATAATACACACATAAGTTGAAGACTAATGACTTTCATTAACTATGTCACTGGACTATTATTATAAACACTTATAACCTTTTCTCCCACTGACATTTTGATTAAATTAGAAATGAATGAATGTTGCTCCATTATGGTTGCAGTTATAGAGGTGAGCAGTTAAGGATGATTTGATGAGTTGCATTATTGCAAAGACATACATGAAAATGATCATAGCTATTGAGAATGGGGTATTTGACTGCTGTCTTCAGTGCCTTTCCATTAAAGAACCATTGTGCTTTACAAATTTTCATTTGTTAAACATAAAAGTGAGATTTTGTAGGGAATGGGTGGAAATTGATTATATTCCCATCCAGGCGTTGAACTATTATTGTCAGATAATGATAAAACAAAGAAAACCTGCTATGTGTTGTTTTCATTGCAATGTGTTTAGGTATATTAGATTATGAGGAATATGTTTATAGTTGTGCAACTTGTATGGATTTTGTAGTTTTAATTCAATCTGCACTCAAAGGTAGCAAAAGCTTTAAAAACAGTGTTTTCTTCCCTCAATACTCCCAGAATCATTTTTATTATTTTTCTCAAAAAGTGTAAGAAGGGAAAATCATAGAATTTTTGGACTCATTTTAAGTCCCCCTTAATTAAGTATAACATGTCCTCAGCAGGCAATCTAATATTCTGGAGCCCCTTGCTATTTTTTGCACATTTTATGCAAGTATATTTGGGGGAAAATTATCTTGTACATACAAGCAATAGAGAATAATTTGTAATCTTCCTCAAACACTAATCTGCTTTATTGTTTTTATACACTGAGCTTCCCTACTAGGCTTTTCCTTTCCTGGGGCTCATTGCTCTGCTTTATTGGTCCCATAGAACTTCTATAGCCACAGTAATAGCAGGTATCTTTTTCAAATTCCAACTTTATTTTTCTCAAACAACATCAAAGGCCATGAATTATAGTCATTGAAGCCCTAATTACGTACTTATTAAGTGCTTTTAGGACCAGTAGATTTTGGATCTACAAAATACTGGGTCTAGATTTAAATAACTGACATCCAAAAGAAAGACAAAAGTTATTTTCTCCTTGACATAGATATTTAAGAGGATGATTCTTTTAGATGTGGATGGTTTTGCTAATGGAAAGAGGCACAAAACAAGGACACTGAAAAAACTCAGACCCTCAGAGAGAAATGACTTACCCAGAGCAAAGTTTACATGCCGTTTTCCACCACCTCATTTTTGTGTGTTAACATGTGGAATTTGAGTTTAATAGTCGGGAAAAATGTGATTCCTAGAATTGTCTTATGACTATGGAACAAATGCTCATTTATGATGTGGATGACAGAAATGTGAATTTTTGTTTTTACCATGAGATAAAGATGAGTTTTCTCACTAAGGTGACCTTCCTTTGGACTAGCAGCATCACTGAGTTTGTCTCAAAGAAGAGCTCACAGCTGAAAGGTGATCTCAGAAAGAGTTCTGATCCTGATCAGGTCTCAGAACAAACACTAGTATTTTTATTGTCATGTATTTCCTGGAAGAGAGAGAACAGTATCCAAGACCCCAGAAGAGGGACTAAATCTTTTTTTTTTTTTTTGCATTTTTTGGGAGGGCAGTTGGGGTTAAGTGACTTGCCCAAAGTCACATGGCTAGTTTTGTGTTGTGTCTGAGGCCCCATTTGAATTCAGGTCCTCCTGACTCCAGGGCTGTTACTCTACTCCCTGCACCACCTAGCCACCCTGAGGGACTAAATCTTAAAAAGATTTGCAGGACACAGGCTAAAAAATTCTACTTTTGCTGAAAGAATGTTACAATGTGGTTGTAGTAAAGCACTCAGTAAAGTGACTTTGTCCATCAAAGATTTATTGCAGAAACTTTTTATGAGAAAAACAAAGGACATCAAGGTCAATAATTCAGAGCTATTAATTGCTCCAATCCTATGCATTAACTGTCTTGTGTACCGCCCTGCTATGTTGCTCTAAGTTTATACCTACTCTCCCTGAATAGATACTGTATGCATCAGAGTGATAGTATGTCCACAGTTTGAGGTGTTATGTTATGTTATGATTATTCTTGCTTTGGTTTCTTTTTAATAAGTATTTCTAATTAATAATTGGTATTTCTGATTAAGTATTAAAGGACTTCATCTTAGCTGATTTGTTAAATGGGGAGGGCACCAAATAGCCCTCTCAAGTTACACTGTACGGTTTTAAGAATATATAGCTACTCATCAGAGTTACCACTAAGTCCTTGCCAGCTAATTTTAGCAGTAGACGTTCCATCTGGGAACCCTGTTTTGATAATATATGTATACAAAGTCCATAAGCAAAGCAAGTGGGGTGGGGCTGGATGCCACATTTATATTACACATGCAAATTTATTTATAAATGCTTTTTAAAATTTAATTTATTTATTTTTAGTTTTCAACATTCGTCTCTATAAGTTTTAAATTTTCTCTACCTCCTTTGCCTCCTCCCTCCCCAAGATGGTGTGCATTCTGGTAGAGGCTGTCTATATAAATTTTTATTAAACATATGTTCACATTAGTCTTCCTGTATAGAAGAATTAGCATAAAAGGGAGGGGAACCATGAGGAAGAAAAAACAAAACAAAACAAAAAGAGAGCAGATAGTATCTTTTGATCTGTATTCAAACTATCACATGTGAACAAACATCAGAGTTGTTGTGTTTGAACTCATAAGACAGAACCAGTGGCAATGCAAAAAAAAAATAGCAAAGAAGCCAATTTAGGCTTGATGTCAGAAAAAACTTACAAATCATCAGGGCTACCCAAGAGTAGAATGTTCTGCCTCATTGAGCAGTGGGTTCTTGCTCAATGGAGGTCTTTAAGGAATGGCCAAATGATGAATTATTTAGTTTATTGTAATAGGTATTCCTTTTTGGTTACAAGTTAGCCTGGATGTCTAGTATAGTTTCTGCCAAGTTTGAAATTCTGTGATTCTATTTTGAAAGCCCTACTTTATGACTTTGTTTTGTTCTGAGGTTTTTGTTTTTGTTTTGTTTTGTGTTTTGGCTAAAGGAACCATTTTCTAGACAGGTGTGTCTCATCTTGTACTTGTGTACTTGATTTGCTGAACCCAAGTTGGTCTTTACATTGATTTCTATTAAATTGCATCTTATTAGATTTGGTTTATTGTTACAGTTTGCCACAAGAATTCTGCTTCCAATACTTTCATAGAGCATACTCACTGTTTTTCCTTGATTCATGTTATGTACAAATTCAATAAGCATCTATCTCTTCCTTAATCTAATCCATTGCCCAAATGTTGAACAGACAAGGGGCAAATGAAGAACACTATAAGTTTTATTTCTAATTTGACATCAGTCCATGAAATATTACTATTTAGGCATGATCTTTATTAAATTCTGTGCTCATTAGAAAATACCATATACCTACAGTGATACTGATGTTGTGAGAAACTTTTTTTTGTTAAATTTCTTGGTGAAATCCAAGTTTGATGTTTTCACATTAGCCTGTCAAGAAATGAGTTTATTCCATAATGACTTAGTTTTTAAAAATCCCATTCTTGCCTGCAGCGATTACTGATTCTTGTTAAAAATGCATAGTTAATGTGCCACAAATAAGCAGTTTGAAGGTAGAGGACAACTATTTTGGAAAATAATTTGGAATTATGGCAGAATGTTATTAAAATGTTCTCTCTTGACCCAGAGATTCCCTTTGGAGAATATGTATCCCAAGGAAGGCAAATGCAAGGGAAATAATTCTACATATATGTGAAAATGTTCATACCAGCCTTTTGGTTTGTTTGTTTAAGAAAAAACACATAGCTACAAAGTAGAGGATTAAACTAGGTGGCCTCTGAGATTCTTTCCAGTTCTAAATATGACACTATGAAAACTGGCTGAACACATTGAGTCATGCCAATACAGCAGAATATTATATCATAAGAAGTGCATGAGGAATACAGAGAAACATAGGAAGGTTGTATGAACTTATATTGGCTGATATATACAGAAACTGCAGAACAATATCCACCATGACTAGAATATGTCAAAGAAAAGAACACTACAACAAAACTGAACTCTAAATTATTGCAGTGGTCAAATCTGACTTGGGAGAGGAGTTGAATTTCCTTCTTTCCTTAAAGTGGCAGGGGATTATGGATGCTAAATGTTGCATATATCATCAGATATTTTCTCTTCTAATAGTTGACTTTGCTTAACCAGTTTTCTTTAAAAGAGAAGCCTCATTTGCAGGGAGAGGGGAAAGGAAATGTGTCCGGAAATGAATATGATTTAAATATATTGATTTAAATAAAAGGAAATAAATAATTAAACATTCCTGTGAGTTCTAAAAATTTGTAGGAATTGGGACCAATTTGACTTTTCTATATGTTGAAGATTTTGCTTTTCTTTCCTTTTAAAACTGTATGACATTTGATTCTCTCCAGTCTTGTGGCATAACTTCATGGGTTTCTAGTCATTGCTGTTTCAATAAGCATGTCTGCCAGTTCTTTCCATACCCATAAATGAATTTTATCCTAGAGAAATTGAAGCAATATTGAGGCAGTGCATTATAGTCCTCCTGACTAGATGGACAAATGAGTCGTTCTTTTTTTAAAGAAATTAACTTTTTTTGTGTTTATTTTTAGTTTACATCATTCATTCCCACAAAATTTTGAATTACAAAATTTTTTCCTGTCTTTCCCCTACCCACCATCCCAAAACAGTGATCTAGCTGAATACCCCCTCTCCCAATCTGCTCTTTCTATATCCTCCTCCATCCCCATTTGACTTATTGCTAGGGCAAGATGGATCTCCATACCCCAGTGCCTGTATATCTTATTTTCCAGTTGCATGTAAATAATAATAATAATGATAATAAATTTTAAAAAAATATTTGATTTTAAAACTTTGAGTTCCAGGTTCTTTCCTTTCCTCCCTCATTACCAACCCTTGCTGGGAAGATAAGCAATTTGATATAGGTTGTACATATGTAGTTATGCAAAACATTTCCATAGTGGATATATTGTGAAAGACTGAATATATTTCACTCCATAATCCCCCCCACTTGTTCTGTTCTCAACTTTGTCCATATCCCTTTACAAAGAATGTACTTCTAACTACCCTTCCCTCGAAATTATCCTTCCCTTCATCATCCCCCTTCTCATCCCCTTCCCACCTACTCTCTTGTAGGGCAAGATACTCAATTTAGAGTGTATGTCATTCTTTCCCTAAGCCAAATTCAATGAGAGTAAGGTTGACCCATTTCCTTTTTGCCTTCCTGTTCTTCCCCTCCATTGTAACAGTTATCCCTTGCCTCTTCTATATGAGATAATTTAACCCATTTTGTCTCTCCCCATCTACTCTCATTATATTCCTCTCTCACTTCTCAATTTCACCTTTTAAATATCATCCCTTCCTATTCAATTGATCCTGTGGCCTCTGTCTACATATATTTGTACACATACATACACACATTCACATATGTATTCATATGCATATATACCCTCCTATATAGACATGTATGCATATATACATTTGTATTCCCTTCAACTATCCTCATACTGAGAAAAGTTTCATAAGTTATAATGATCATTTTTCCATGTTGGCATGTAAATAGTTCAACTTTGATAAGTTCCTTATTAATTCTTTTCCATGTTTATCTTCTCATGCTTCTTGCATTTGAATGTTAAATTTTCTATTCAGTTCTGTTTTTTTTTTCATCAGGAATGCTTGCAAGTCCTCTATTTCATTGAATGACCATATTTACCCCTGAAACATTATAATCAGTTTTGCTGGGTAGGTGATTCTTGGTTTTAATCCTAGGTCCTTTCACCTGTAGAATATCATATTCCAAGCGCTTTGCTTCCATAATGTAGAAGCTGCTAGATCCTGTGTTATCCTGATTGTGTTTCCACGATATCCAAATTGTTTCTTCTTGGCTGCTCATAATATTTTCTCCTTTGTCTGGAAACTCTGGATCCTGGCTATAATAATCCTTGCAGTTTTCTTTTTGAGGTCTTTTTCAAGAGGTGATCAGTGAATTCTTTAAATTTCTATTTTGCCCTCAGGTTCTAAAATATCAGGGCAATTTTCCTTGAGAATTTTTTGAAGGATGATTTCTAGGTTCTTTTTTTGATCATGGCTTTCAGGAAGTCCAGTCATTTTAAAATGATCTCTCCTGAATCTGCTTTCTAGGTCAATGGTTTTTCCAGGGAGATATTTCACATTGCCTTCTATTTCTTCATTTGTTTTGACTTGTTTAATAATATCTTGATTTCTCATAAAGTCATTAGCTTCCATTTGCTCCAATCTAATTCTGAAGCAATTATTCTCTTCAGTGACCTTTTAAAATTCCTTTTCCATCTGGCAAATTTGGCTTTTTAAGGCATTCTTTTCCTCATTGTCTTTTTGGGCCTCTTTTGCCATTTGAGTTAGTCTAATTTTTAAGGGGTGTTATTTTCTTCATTCAGGTTGTTGACCATCTTTTCATGATTTTCTTGCATCATTCTCAGTTCTCTTCCCAATTTTTCTTACCCTTCTCTTACATGATTTTGAAAATCCTTCTTGAACTCCTCCATGGTCTGTAACCAGTTTATATTTTTCTTGGAAGCTTTTGGTGCAGGAGTTCTGACTGTTGTCTTCCTCCTGTTCTGTGTTCCATGTTCCATGCTTTGATCCTTTTTGGACCCAAAAAAGGAATCTAAAGTTGGATGTCTGTGCTTGCTTTGCTTCCTTTGCTTGCTCATGTTGTCAGTTACTTGACTTTTGAGTTCTTTGCTACAGTAGAACTCTGCTTCCAGAGCGGAGAGTTTTGTCCTAAAACACTGGGGTTTTCACAGCTGCCGGAGCTATTAGGAGGGCACCATCTCTACAGCTTCCACAAGCTTTGGTTCACTGGTCACACACCTCAGGACTACTATGCAAGACCGCAATCCTGATCCAGGTAGGTTAAGGCAAGAGTGCTTACTTAACCTCTGGTTGCTCACTTGGCCCCCTTATGCTCTGCAGGCCAGGAGCTCTGAAGCAGTCACATGGAGGTGGCTGCAGGGCTGCTGCTTCAGCTGCTTCTTATTCCTGGTATAAAGGCCGGACTACACTCTGTCCCCTCCAGATCCAGGAGAGTTCCATTAACCTTTTAGTTTGTCTGTGGCATTTATGGGTTGTTAATTCTGGAAATCTCCACAGCTGCTGGTAATCCACTCTCCTGAATGTTCCAGCCACAGGCTGGTCCAGGCTGCTCTGGGGCTAAAAACAGGGGTTCATTTGGGGCTGGGTTAGGCTCCCAGGGCACTGTGATGGACCCTTCCTGTCTACCTGCCAGGCTGCCTTAAGCGGGAGATTTGTTTCTTGATGACACATTGTGATTTCTGTAGCTCTAAAATTTGTTTAGAGTCATATTTTACAGGTATTTTAGGTGTTTATGGGGGAAGCCACAGAGTTTTCCTGCTTCTATGCCACCAACTTGACTCCGCCCTGAGTGAAGTTCTTTTTAAAAATTTTTTATTAATTATTTTTATTTTCTTGTTTCTATCATTCCTTTCCATGAGATTTTGAGTTACAAATTTTCTCCCTGTCTTTCCCTTACCCCAAAACCCAAAATAGTGATACCACTGTAAAGCCCCTCCCCCAATCTGCTGTCTTTTATGCCCTCCTCCAACACCACTCTAACTTTCTGGTAGGGCAGGATGGGTCTCCCTACCCCAGTCCATGTATATCTTAATTCCCATCTGCATGTAGTTAATAATAATAATAATTATTATATATACATGTATATACCTATATGTTTTGTTTTTTAACATTTGATTGTAGAGCTTTAAATTCTAGATACTCTCAGTTCCTCCTTTGTCACCCCCCCCCCCCCACTGGAAGGACAAGCAATTCAATACAGGCTGTACATGTGTAATTGTGCAGGACATTTCCACAGTGGACCTATTGTGAGAGACTGATTATATGTCCCTCCTTCCTATCTTGCCCCACCTTGTTCTATTCTCTACTCTGTCCCTGTCCCTTTACTGAAGTGTGTCCTTCCAGCAACCCTCCCTCAGACCCATCCCTCCCCTCCATCATCCTGCCTCTCATCCCCATACCCCCTACTCTCCTGTGTGGCATGATACCCAGTTTCAAGTTTATTTGTTCATTTCCTAAGCCAAATTCAATGAGAGTAAATGAAGGTAAAGTTGTAACAGTTATCCCTTGCCTCTTCTATATGGGATGATTAATCCCAATTTGTCTCTCCCTGTCTCCTCTCATTCTAGTTCTCTCCCACCTCAGAATTTCACCTTTTAAAGTATCGTCCCTTCATATTCAATTGATCCTGTACACTCTATGTACACATATACACACATGCTCAGATATGTATTC
>CM053593.1:78539617-78555654 GCA_028646575.1 Pseudocheirus occidentalis | reverse complement strand
GTAACAGTTATCCCTTGCCTCTTCTATATGAGATGATTAACCCCATTCTGTCTCTCCCTGTCTCCTCTTATACTATTCCTCTCCCACCTCTCAGTTTCACCTTTTGAAATATTATCCCATCCTATTCAATTGATCCTGTGCCCTCTGTCTATGTACACACACACACACATACACACACACACACACACACATATATATATATATATACACACACACACTCACATATGTATTCATACGCATATATACCCTCCTATATAGACATATGTGTATGTATACATTTATATACATTTATATTCACTTCAACTATCCTCATACTGAGAAAAATTTCATTAGATACAATTATCGTTTTTCCATATTGGCATATAAATAGTTTAACTTTGATAAGTTCCTTATGAATTCTTTTCAGTGTTTACCTTCTCATGCTTCTTGTATTTGAATGTCAGATTTTCTATTCATTTCTGGTTTTTTCATCAAGAATGCTTGAAAGTCCTCCACCTCATTGAATGACCATATTTTCCCGTGTAACATTATACCCAGTTTTGCTAGGTAGGTGATTCCTAGCTCCCTTGACCTCCAGAATATCATATTCCAGGCCCTTCAATCCTTCAGTGTAGAAGCTGCTAGATCCTGGGTTATCCTGATTGTGTTTCCACAATATTCAAATTGTTTCTTCTTGACAGCTTGTAATATTTTCTCCTTGATCTGGGAACTCTGGAACCTGGCTGTAACATTCCTAGGAGTTTTCTTTTGGGTATCTTTTTCAAGAGGTGATCAGTGAATTCTTTCAAGTGCTATTTTTCCCTCTGGTTCTAAAATCTCAGGGCAGTTTTACTTGAGAATTTCTTGAAGGATGTTTTCTAGGTTCCTTTTTTGACCATGGCTTTCAGGTAGTCCAATAATTTTAAAATTGTCTCTCCGGGTTCTATTTTCCGGGTCAGTGGTTTTTTTCAAGGAGATATTTCACATTGCCTTCTCTTTTTTCATTTGTTTGGATCTCTTTAATAGTATCTTGATTTCTCATAAAGTCATTATCTTCCATTTGCTCCACTCTAATTCTGAAGGAATTATTCTCTTCATAAAGCTTTTGAGATTCTTTTTCCATCTGGCAAATTCAGCTTTTGAAGGCATTCTTCTCCTCTTTGGCTTTTTGGGCCTCTTTTGCCATTCAAGTTAATATATTTTTAAGGTGTTATTTTCTTCGTTCAGGTTGTTGACTCTCTTTTCATGATTTTCTTGCATCATTTTCATTTCTCTTCTCAGTTTTTCCTCCACTTCTCTTATTTGGTTTTCAAAATCCTTCTTAATCTCCTCTATGGCTCGTAACCAGTCTACATTTTTCTTCGAAGCTTTTGGTACAGTAATTCTGAATGTGTTGTCTTTCTCCGGTTCCATGTTTTGATCCTATTTTGTCCCCCAAAAGGGAATCTAGAGTTGGATTGCTGTTCTTACTTTGCTTCATTTGCCTGCTGATGTTGCCAGTCAATTATTTGACTTTTGGGGTCAGTAGCACTCTGCTTTCAGAGGGGAGAGCTCTGTTCCAAATCACTGGGATTTTTGCAGCTGCTGGAACTATTAGGAGGCCACCATCTCTGTATCCTCCATCAGCTTTGGCTCACTGGTCATGCATGTCAGGAACACCACCCAAGACCATGATCCCTATCCAAGCAGCTCATGGCATGAGCACTTAGCCTCTGAATGATCACTTGGCCGCCCTTGCAATCTGCAGGCCAGGAGCTTCTGAAGCAGCCACATGGAGGTGGCTGCAGGGCTTCTGCCTCAGCTGCTTCTAGCCCTGGGGTTGTAGGCCAGATCCTCTCCCCCAAATTTAGCCAAGTTCCACTGACCTTTCACTTAGTCCTTGTTTCTTACAGATTGGTAATTCTGGAAAACACCACAACTGTTGGTGATTTGCTCTCTTGAAAGCTCCAGCCATGGCTTGTTCTGGCTGCCATGGAGCCAAGACATGGATTTATGTGATGCTGGTCTGATCTCCTGGCATGCTGCAATGAACCCCTTTGCGTCTGCCTGCTGGGCTGCCTTCAGCAAGAGATGTGTTTTTTTGTCATTTTGTGGGTTCTGGAGCTCTAAAATTTGTTCAGAGTCATATTTTATAGGTATTTGAGGTGGTTATGAGGGGAGCTGTGGAGTTTTGCTGCTTCTGTGCTGCCATCTTGACTCTGCTCCCTAAATACTAGTTATTAAATTTTTTTCATACTATATATATTTTTATTAGGTATATGTTGTCTTACTTGATAAAATATCAGCTCCTTAAGAGTAGGAATGGTTTTAGTTTTTACAGTTTTTTCCCCCAATGCCTAGCAAAGTGCCTGGTACATAGTAATTGCTTAATAAGTACTTTTTGCTTGCTTGATTCACCAAAGCTATGACAAGGGACTAAAACTTTAACAGGATAGGATACTTTTGGTATTCACCTGGCAACACATTCACTGTCTTATTTAAGAATAAACCTAGTTATGTTTAGAAAGACTTACAATTAGAAAGTTGGCCACTAGGTCATGAATTTAAAAGTATTAAAGTTTTATTTTTACTTTATGGAATAAAACAAACATTTCCATGGCATGGAACAATAAAAAAGAAGATTGTACATGAAACTGCAAATCTGCTGTATGCAACTTGCTATTCCTTTCAAATAAACAAAAAAAATATTTGTTTTTTTTTTTACTTCCCTCTCATATCCCTTTTTAAAGATTACTTTCAAAAACGTAAATGGATTATGTTTTGCACCAATGGAGGGTTGACCTACATGGTTGAAATGATGGATTTTTTTGTGAAATATTAGAAGATAAGAAAAGATGAAAAAATATAAGTGGAGGAAAGTGAAAAACACACACACACAGAGAGAGAGGAAGAGAGAGAGAGAGAGAGAGAGAGAGAGAGAGAGAGAGAAAGAGAGAGAGAATTTAGGAAATGTTGTACTTCATTTAGTGAGGGGTAGCTGCTAAGACTAAGGAGGTGACATTATTTTTCCCCCCTGTCCTGATCAGATAACATCTAGAATATTGTTTTCAGTTTTGAACACCACAGTATAGGAAGGGTAGTGGTATATGACAGAGTGTCAAGAGGAAGACAACCAACATGGTGAAGAATCTTGAGTATGTGTTATAAAAAATGATTATAATATGTTTTATATTATATATAATAATATATAATATAATAACCAATATCTTGGAGATTCAGAGCTTCCCCCAGCCCCATTCTTTCAAAGTCCTGACTTCAAGTTCAGTTTTTCTTCAGGATAATACTCATAATAAGATTGCATTGACTCCTTATCAGGGTCAGACCCCACCCAAACTCACATGTAATTTAATCTAAGGAAGAGATACCCCATTGTGTTCTGCTCAGGCTTGGGTGGAGATTCTTCTGTCTAGATAGCCCAAAGCTGAGAGTGGTGTGGTATGGTTGGGGCTAGTCTATTAAAAGAGGTATTTCCTCTGTCCAGAGGTAAAATGATGATGGGGTGACATCACCCCTGTGCATGCTATATAAACTACGTACCCCAACCCCCAAGTGGGCTCAGTTTCAACACTATAGTTCCCATGTATGCATGCTGCCCACTTTGAGAGAAATAAAACAATGCATACATACATCCAATCCTGTTTGTCTTTCTTCAGCCAAACTCTGTTAAGTTGACAGTGTCATATAAAGATTACTTTAAAGAAGTGGACATGTTTAGCCTGGAGAAGAGGCGCCTGACAGAAGACATGATAGGTTTCTTTGGGGATCTGAAAGGCTGTTATGTGGAATAGGGCTGAGATTTGCTCTAATTGGCCAAAGAGGGAAAAAACAGAAATAATGGGTAGAAGTTATAAGGAGACTAATTTAAGCTCATTGTCCAGAAAAATCAGTGAGAGCTTTTCCAGATTAGAATAGGCTGCCTAGAGATGGAATGGGATTCCCATAATTAACATTTTTCAAAGAAAGATAAATGATGGCTTTCTGTGTTTATTTCGGTATGTATTCTATTTTAAATATTCTATTTTAGATGGCTGTTGAGGTCCCAAGGCTGAAATTTATGGCTCTGTGTTTCTGAATATTCCAGAGAGTGGCAAGAGACAATTACTTGAACAAATTCATCCATAGGGAATAGGAATCAATAGCATAGGAGAAGGGCTTATTTTGGAAAGGGTGCTTCTTAAAATATGTAAGATGGAAGAAAATAAGAGATGAATTGCTTGGGTGAATGAAAAAGAAATATTTATTAAATGCTTTTTATGTTCTAGGCCAGCAATTCTCAGCCTGTGGGGCAAAACCCCTTTGGGGGTTACCCAAGATTATCAGAAAACACATATTTCATACAGTCTTAGGAACTGAGACACTGAGTCTCTATCCATCTCCAGGCGGGTTGCCCACATGCAGATACGCCCACATATGAGTATTAAAGGGTCAGAGCATTAGGAAGGTTGAGAACCACTGTTCTAGGCAATGTGTTAAAGGGTAGAGAAACAAATAAAAGCAAGCAATACAGTCCCTGCCTTCAAGGAGCTTCATCTTAATAGGGAAACCATAAAGAGGAGTTAGAGTTTGAAGGAGACGGTACGGCATTGTTATTAGGTTTGCAAATGGTTGGAAAACAGTATGGTGGCCTGGTTCTGGCTAAGATTTTGTGAAACTCACCTATCAGAGCCCAGGATCTCAGGGTTAGAGTCCACATTCTGTTGAAAGGAGAAGAGCAACATACAGAAATATCTTTAATTGAAGGCAAATGAAATAAAAAAAGACCTCAGGTTGCTTTTTATTACTTAGGAAAGTAGAAGTTAGGTAATCTCCCAAGAAGAAATACATAAGGTCCAAATATCTACTTCAAGGAAACAAAATTATTTACAGCAAATGTATGTGCAAAGTGTCAGTTATTGTAAAATGATTCTGGGGGTGGCTAGGTGGTACAGTGAACAGAGCACCAGCCCTGGAGTCAGGAGAACCTGAGTTCAAATCTGGCCTCAGACACTTGACATACTTCCTAGCCATGTGACTTTGGGCAAGTCACTCAACCTCAATTACCCTCCAAAAAGCAAAAAATAAAATAAAATAAAATGATTCTGTAGTAGGACATATAGTCAAATAATGTAGATCTTTAAAATAATTTCTTCACTTTTGAAGCATAGGAAATGAGAGAATTGGATACAATCTACTCTGAGACTATGTGAAGTTAGTCTAGATTCTTTATTTTAAATACTGTCTACACATTTTTACATACTAATATTTAATTCACTCAGAAATGAGAGGAACTAACCAAACTATTTTGGAAAAAAGTATAGTAAAAAAAAGTCTTTATTATACTTATTACAGGATTAGCTTTATAGAATCATAGATGTAGAGTTTGAAGACGGGACTTTAGGGATCATTTAGTCCCATCTCATTTTATAGATGAAGAAATTAGGGCTTCATGGGAATGCTTAGTGACTTGCCTAATAGTGTGCAATTAGTAAATAGTATAGTTATAATTCAAATGGTGGTCCTATGAACCCAAATTCAGGGTTCTTTCTACTGTCACAAATGTTTAGTGAACAAAAAATAATTGAAATTAACTTCCTAGTCTTTAACACCTATGCATTGGACTTTACAAGAACACTGGAATTTGAATAAAAAAATTTGCATTCTAGGTACTCACTGAGTTCCATACTGTGTAACATTGACCAAATTATAGTTTTCTTATGTGTTTATTTTTCTGAGAAATTGAGATATATTCCTATCATTTTCTTCTATTCAGAGTTATTTTAAGAATAAAATGAGATAATTCATATAATTGTGACACTTGGGGATATCTCCCAATTTGCAAGTTGTTTCCCCAGATAAGGCAACTGCAGAGGTTCAGTGTACTCAGTAGAATAATATCTACTCCAAACCTTGGCTCATGGACCCCCATTGGTGTAATTACTTTTATTAATCAGCCAGAAACACATTTAGTTCAAATCAAAGACATTTAGTGAAGTTGAGGAGAAAGAAAAGCACTAATAAAACATTTTTCCCATAAACCTGTTCATACTCTCCTGGAAATAAACACATATTTAGTGGGAAAAATGGGCACATTTAAGGAGCACAAGTGGGAAGGCACATGTGTGGATAACAGCATGTAAGGGCAAATTATTTTTCTAGTTCTAAAGGCATGCCACTGTTTTCTGCTGTCTTCTTGTTTCCCTGATTAGACCTGTTCCCTCTCAACACCCCCTCCCCCATTCTAAAAACTGTGAATTGCCTCTCCTGATTTTATAGTCTCTGCAGTGTCCTCTTAGGCCCGTGCTGTGGATGCTACCAGACATGGCTCCACTGGGCACATGGTTATGTAATCTTTCTTTGCTTCAAGCCTCATTTGGAGTCCTTGGCTAGAATGATTTCTCTTACTGATGACAATCATGATCTTTACCATGGTTTCTACCCCTTGTTCCAGAAAAGCCGTAACCTTAAACACATTGTTTGGGATGAAAAACTCCATCCAAAAATTTAATTAAAAATTTAGAGATGTCTTGGGATAAAAACAGAAGTTTATTCTCTTCCCTTGGAGAAGAGGGAAGTTTTCCCCATGACTGATCATGAGGAGAGACAAGGCAATATGGAGGGAGCAGGGTTTTAAACCCTAACTCAGTCAAGCCCCCTTCCCTGACTGTCTCCTCTCCCACTGGCTGAGAGGCAGCCTTAAGTCTCAGCACCAAAATCATCCCCAATGGCAAGTCACAGGGAAGCCTGCCACTATCTCTCAGTGGCTATGAAATAGGCTTACAAAGAACAAGGATGCTTATTGACAGCAAGGGAAAGAGGGAAAGGGTCCCAAAGCAAGGGAGGAGGAATGAGCTCAAACTGTCCCTGACTCCCACTGGCTTCGAGGAAGGTCCCACAAAGGCAGTTAATCAGAAAGGGCTTGTTGCTGATTGACAGCAGTATTGGAGGGGGGTGGGGTGGGGAAGTTAATCCAAAACTGGCTGAGAAGTGTTCACTCTCCCCAAACAACATTCAGCTATCATATCAGAAATTTAGGAGGAAAAAAAAAATAACAAAAACTTTCTAGATTTTTTTCCCCCTCAAGGGTTGGATGGGTCTCTCTCTGCCTTTTAGACATTTGTCTAGGACAAATTTTCAAGGATATTTTTTTTTCTAGTGCCAGTCTCTTTAGAATATGGAGTTGAATCAATCTTAGGTCAATAGTTAAAGCATCATTGTTTTTTTTCTGTTTTTTTTACCCTATTTTTTCATAAAAATTGAGAAATGAAACATTAATTACCATTCTCCCCCTCCCTGTTCTACCCTTTCCTTCACCCTACTCTTATCTTCAGTGCTGGCTCCCTTTTGCTCCACTCCTACTCACAGATACAGTGATACTCAGCTGAGGAAATGAAATTGTGCTAAGTACAATGATGAAGAGAAGAATCTATTCAAAATTAAAATGAGTAGATCTATGTTCTTTGTGTTCTGAGGTGATTGCTTTCATTCCTAATTCTTTTAGTCAAACTGGGAAAGAAATGACCTATGTAATCAAAGACTGCCTTGAAAATGCTATCAAAACCACCTATGGTCATGCTCTCCTCATACAGGCTTTACAAGTCTTTCCTATAGCAAGTACTACAGCAAGAGAGGATAGGAAAGGCTGTGTTCACACCTGTGAAATGGGGTTTAGTAGTGAGAACACTGTATTTTGAGAAAATTTAGATCAACTTCTTTGACCTTATTCCTTCTTGACTTCAGAGAAGTCTCCACTATGCTGCTCTGGGGGGGGTGCATTTGGACCCTCAGGCTCTAGTGTATATATATATATATATATAAATTTTTTTTGGAGGGCAGAACCAGAGCCTTTATTCAAATATAAGAAGACTGAATCCCAGAACCAAAAAGCCAAAGTCATTACAGTAGTCACAAAGTTAATACATATGGTTAATGCAGTGAACATGCACATTCCCAAGCCTTCACAATAGAATGGCTCCCTCAAGCAGGGATCCCTCTCTCACTCATGATAGCTCCTCAGCCTGGTTCTTGGAAGTTCTTGGTAAAAGTTGCAGAAGGAGGATCTCAGCAAAAAGGTTCAGTCTCCAGGTGGTCACTGAGAGAAAATCTGACTGTCCTGCTGGTTGTCTTCCTTATATACAGTGTAGCTCCTCTTCTAGTGTATATTTTTTAACTGAAATTTCTATTTATAGGGACTTATCTTTCTGTCAGACACCTCAGTCTGGCTTTGAGTGGGTATTATTTATGCCTCCCTGTTTTAATCCCTTATAGCTAGAGTATAACTAAACTGCATCTACTATCAGTAAATTGTTAGAAACTTGGGATCAAGCATCCCTCATTTGAAGGGATGCTGTGTGATATAGATAAGTAGGTGGGGATTGGTAGGATGGTACTGTTGGCAGTGATGTATGTTTGTGTGGAGGGCATAGGTAAAGTAGTGAAATGCAGTTAAACCTGGGGGAAATTTTTCTTATCTTCCCTTCTGTGTAGTCAAATCTTTTGGAACATAGATCATAGATTTAGAGCTTAAATGATTTTTAGAGATCAAGTCTAATTCCTTCATTTTATAAAATGAGGAATCTAAGACACAGAGATTGTCTGTGGGTCATATATCTAGTAATTGATAGAGATTCAAGCCTATGTTTTCCTGATTAAAGCCCAGTGCTTTATTCACTACATAACATTTTCTTTCAGGCTTTGACTCTTCCTTATGTTGGCAGCATACAAATATGAAGGATTATTATCAAATTTGTATGAAGCTATGTAAATACTAATGGTTACTCTTGTATGAAGTTGAACAATGGATATCCAACATAAATGTAACTTTAGTGGGGAATAGGATAGAGTTGAGTGAGGGACTGAAGAGCGATACAAAAAGATGCAAAATTTTCTCACTTCTTTGAGGAATTTAGGCCCAAAGGATAATGATATATCTCCACCTTCCAATCTTCTGTCTTATTAGCCAGAACATTTTAGATTATTAGAAGCCAGGTTGTAAATTAGAACAGAAATTTAAACATGTAGAGCATACCTTCCAAGGGACAAAGGAAGAAAGGATTCCATTACTTCAGCAAATGAAGAAATAATCTAAACCAAATATAAAGGAAGTAAAACTCTCATAAGTGATTTTCATATCTCAAGAATAGCCTAAATTGGGAAGGAATTTGAATCTAAAGTCAGCTAAGGAGAGGTTTTATGATTATTTTTGTTTTAAAATTATTTGCAACTCTTCCATTAGTACAAATCATCATGAATTGCCTGTATGCAGAGAGTCTGGCCCAAACACGAATCTATATTTATGAAAGTGTTTCCTCCACCTTACTGGCTCAAAGGCAACATGAAATTAACTTTGGCACATTTTACAGAATTCACAGCCCTACTCTAAAATGTCAATTTAAAATCTGTATTAAATTAATTTTCCATTGCAGTGCCATTAGTTGATGGCATTTATAATTAATTAGCTCCTGTCATTTACAAAATACAAGCATAGTTGAATGGGGCTTAACTGGCATTGCTCCTGTGATAAAAGACTTCATTTTACCCATTCTGGTTCATCTTACAACTATGTACATATAAATATCAAGGTTGGAGTTTTCATGAATGCTTTGTTTGAGATGAGTTTGGGTAACAGAGATACTCTAGGTTAAGTAGGGGAGTAGAAAATACGGATTTTATGTGGAAGTGAGAGACACTAAAGACTAGGGTTTTCAGGGATGGAGACTGATGAAGAATCTTCAAATTGGTTAAGTCTTTTTGGCATCAAGATTTAGGTTTTGTAGAGATAGATATTTGATATTTGATAGATATTAAGCAAAAACATTTACAACCTTAGAAATTTCTGTCTATTCACTGACAGTCCCACATCATCTAATAGTTACTTTCATAAGTTTAACTCTGATCACTACTAACTCAGGTTTGTCCAATACTTTAGTCTTTAAGAAGTAAAGTCAAGGTAGGGAGAAGGGAGGAACATGCTGGGAGCAGTTGCTTTTGAAGTTGAGCAAACAAAACAGAAATAACAACAAGAACAAGAATATATATATAAATTTTTAGCTTTTTTTTTCTTTTGTATCTTGTATTTTGGAGCTGAAAAGGACAATAAAGGCTATCTAAACCATCCATTTGAGTTTTAGATGAGTAAATCAAGGTTGAAAACAGTAGAGATGAGATTCAAACCCAGCACATATAACACTACATGTAATGAGGAAAAGATTTCCAAGTATTGGGGATGACCAGTGAAAATACTCAGTTGAGACATGGATTGTCTTGTGCAAGGAATAACAAGGAAGTCAGTGTTGCTGGATGGTGGCGTACATGGTGGTAAGATGAAAAAGATGTGAAAGGTTAGAGGGAACCAGATATGAAGGGCTTTGAATAGGGGACTTTATATTTGATCCTGGACGTAATAGGGAACCACTGAAGCTTGTTTAATAAGGTCAGACTTAGGCTTCAGACAGATTAATTTGACAACTAAATGGATGATGGATTAGAATGGGGGGATCCTTGAGGTAACAAAATCAACTATCAGACTATTGAATTAAGCGTGATGCAGGCTATTCTAATAAAGTGTAAGGTGATGAGAGCAGAATGGTAGAATTATCAGAGAGAAGGGGACCTATAAGAGAGATGTGAAGACAAAATTGACATGATTAGGCAATAGATTGGATAAGGGCGTAATACTAAGAGAGAGAAGTAAGAACTATACCTTGATTGGGAAGATGGTGGTACCGCTGACAATAATAGGGAAGTTAGGAATAAAGGAGGATTTGAAAAGAAAGGTAATGGGTTCACTTTTGGACATGTTTAATTTAAAATATCTACGTGACATCTCATGAGTGATATCCAATAGGCAACTGGAACAATGAGACAAGAAAGAGGTTACAATTGGATAACTAGAGTTGAAAATCATTTGCATAGAGATAATAATTGAATCCATTCGAGCTAATGACAGGATCAAGAAAAAAAAATAAATGGTAAAAAATGAGAGGAGGGCACTGAATAAAGAGTTGAAAGAAACCCTTTTTAGCAGGTTTGAAATAGGTAAGGATCACCTCAAAGGATACTCAAGCAGAGAAATAGGTAGAAAGATAACCAAGTAGAGAGCAATGTCATGAAAACCTAGAGAGAAAATAGTATCAGGGAGAAGAGGATGACTGACAATGTCAAAGGCAGAAGAGATATCAAGAAAGCTAAGAGTTGAGAAAAATTCATTAGATTTGTTAGCTAAAAAAAAACTGGTTTTTAAAAAAAATATATTCGTCTGTGTTTTAAACATTAATTCACATATTAGCTTCAAGATATTACGTTTCATAAAAATTTTGTATTTTTTCCATTTCAACTGCTTTCATTGTTTTTATTAGTAATGCACAGAAATTATGATGATTCATATGAATATACATTGTATCCTCCTACTTTATTGAATTTGATCCATCTGGAGTATTTTCTTCAATGATTTTCTGGGGTTCTCTAAAATAATAACCTTACCTTCTGTGAATAGAAATAATTTTATCTCTTGTTTGCCAGTGTTTATTCCCTTAATTGCTTTCTCTTATCATTATAGCTAGATTTCTAGTATAATATCATATAAATAGAGGAGAAAGACAGCATACTTTATTTCTGTGCTTGCAGAGGAAGTTTTAAATGTTTTTAAATTGCAAATAGTGCCAACTCTTGATTTTAAATATATGCTTTTGGTAATATTAAAAAGAAGAAGTATATATGCCTATGTTCTTCAGGGTTTTGAAAATAAATAATGCTGGGGCAGCTAGGTGGCACAGTGAATACAGCACTGGCCCTGGAATCAAGAGGCCCTGAGTTCAAATCTGAACTCAGACACTTGACACAAAAATTAGCCATGTGACTTTAGGCAAGTCACTTAACCCAATTGCCCTCCAAAAAGCAAAAAAAAATTTTAAATAAATAATGCTATATATTGTGAAAGGGTTTTTTCTACATCCATTGATCTAATTGAAATTAATAGAAATAGAATTAAGGGAAGAGTATATTGTACATATGTTATTGCTCTCTTCTCCAAAAAGACCTGGCTTGGAAGAGAGCAAGACCCTGGTTAATGTCTCCCCTTCTGGCACTCAATGACTCAGTAACTCTGGGAAAGTCACTTAAATTTTCAATTATTTAGGAAGTTCTTTAAGATTTTAAGTTGCAAACAAGGTACTGACATTCCTTGGTATAGAAAGTTTCCTCATCTGGGAGTTCCGTATACTTGTAATGTCACAGTTGTAGTTCCTAGACCTACTGATATAATCATGTTGTTTTTCTTACTTATATGTGTGAGAATAGGAGCCCAAAACATTCCATTTGGCCCCTAGAACCTTATCTGAGACATTTTTAAAATTCAATCAGGCCTGATTTAAATATACAGGCCTGTATATTTAACTGAATCAATTAATGCCATTGAGTAAGAGAATTTTGTATAAAAGACAGATTCAGATATTAGAGGACAAAGCAAGCATGGAATAAAGGGAAGACTAAGCTATACATATATATATATACACACACACACACACAAAGAAAAAAAAGGCAAAAACAAAACAAAAACAGATCTGGTCCTTGCTGTCAAGGAGCTCTTATTCTCTTGAGGAAAATTTTTGCTGTACAGGAATGATAAAGAGGATGATCTATTCTCAGTTGAGGGAGGCCCCAAGAAAAGTTTGAATTTTTCCTTAGTTTCCTCTTCTGATACTTTATCCCAAAACACTATAATAGAGATATCATTTCCTATTTTTAAATTCATTTTTATATTTATTTTTAGTTTACATCATTCATTTCCAAAAGATTTTGAGTTACAAATTTTCTCCCTGTTTTTCCCCTACCCACCACCCCAAAACAGCAATCCCACTGAATACCCCCTCCCCCGATCTGGTCTCTCCTATATCCTCCTCTATCCCCCCTCCAACTTTCCAGTAGGGCAAGATGGATCTCCATACTTCAGTGCCTGTACATTTTATTTCCCAGTTGCATGTAAAATAATGATAATAATAATTTTTAAACATTTGATTTTAAAACTTTGAATTCCAGATACTTTTCCTTCTTCCCTTGTCATCCACCCTTACAGGGAAGATAAGCATTTCAACATAGGTTGTACATGTGTAATTACACAAAACATTTCCATAGTGGATATATTGTGAAAGACTGACTATATTTCCTTCCATTCTATACTGCCCCCCCACTTGTTCTATTTTCTATTTTGACCCTGTCTCTTCGAAAATGTGTGCTTCTAACTACCCTCTCCCCAATCTGCCCTCCCTTCTACTATGCCCCCTCTTATCCACTTTCCCTCTACTTTCCTGTAGGGTAAGATGCCCAATTGAGTGTGTATGTTATTCCCTCTTTAAGTCAAATTCAATGAGAGTAAGGTTGACCCATTCCCTTTTGCTTTCCTTTTCTTCCACTCCATTGCAACAGTTTTCCTTTGTCTCTTTTATATTAGATAATTTACCCTATTCCTGTTTATAGTAATTTTTCTTTTTTTAAAAATATATATACATATATATGTATGTGTGTGTGCGTATATATTTAACATTTAATTTTAAACTTTAATTTCTAGATTATTTCCCTTCCTCCCTTATCACCAACCCCCACTGGAAAGAGAAGCATTTCAATACAGGCCGTACATATATAGTTATGTGGAACATCTCCACAATAGACATATTATAAAAGACTAACTATATTTCCCTCCTTCCTATCCCACTCTCCACTTGTTCTATTCTCTACTTTGTCACTGTCCCTTTACAGAAATGTGTGCTTCTAACAACCCTCCTGCAGAACCTGCCCTCCTCTCCATCATTCCCCCTGTAATCTTCTTCCTCGCTACTCTCCTGTAGGGCAAGATACCCAGTTTAGAGTGTATGCCATTCCTTCCCTAAGCCAAATTCAATGAGAGGAAGGTTGACCCATTCCCTTTTGCCTCCCTGTTCTTCCCCTCCATTGTAATAGTTATCCCTTGTCTCTTCTATGTGAGATGATTAACCCCATTCTGTCTCTCCCTTTTTCCTCTCATTCTAATCCTCTCCCACCTCTCAATTTCACCTTCTAAAATACCATCCCTTCTTATTTACATACATTCACATATGTATTCATACACACATGTATTCTCCTATATAGATATATATATGCATGAATACATATGTACATTTATATTCCCTTCATCTATCCTCATACTGAGAAAAGTCTCATAAGTTACAATTATCATTTTTCCATGTAGGCATGTAAATAGTTCAACTTTGATAAGTTCCTTATGATTTCTTTTCCCTGTTTACCTTCTCATGCTTCTCTTGCTTCTTGTATTTAAATGTCAAATTTTCTATTCAACTCTGGTTTTTCCATCAAGAATGTTTGAAAGTCCTTCATTTCATTCAATTACCATATTTTCCCCTGAAACATTATACTCAGTTTTGCTGAGTAGGTGATTCTTGGTTTTTATCCTAGCTCCTTTGACCTTTCGAATATACCAAGCCTTTTGATCCCTAAATGTAGAAGATGCTAGATATTGTGTTATCCTGATTGTGTTTCCACAATATTCAAATTGTTTCTTCTTGACTGCTTGTAATATTTTCTTCTTGATCTGCAAACTCTGAAATGTGGCTATAATATTCCTAGGAGTTTTCTTTTGGGGATCTTTTTCAAGAGGTGACCAGTGAATTCTTTCAATGTCTATTTTGCTCTCTGATTCTAAAATATCAGGGCAATTTTCCTTGAGAATTTCTTGAAGGATGATTTCTAGGTTATTTTTTTGATCATGGCTTTCAGATAGTCTAATAATTTTAAAATTGTCTCTCTGGGATCTATTTTCCAGGTCAGTGGTTTTTCCAATGAGTTATTTCACATTGCCTTGTATTTTTTCATTTGTTTGGATCTGTTTAACAGTATCTTTATTTCTCATAAAGTCATTAGCTTCCATTTGCTCCAATCTATTTCTGAAAGAATTATTCTCTTCAGTGAGCTTTTGAAATTTTTTCCATTTTGCCAGTTTGGCTTTTTAAGGCATTTCCCTCGTTGGCTTTTTGGCCCTCTTTTGCCATTTGAATTAATCTATTTTTTAAGGTGTTATTTTCTTCAGTCAAGTTGTTGACACTTTTTTCATGATTTTCTTGCATTTATTCTCATTTCTCTTCCCAGTTTTTCTTCCACTTCTCTTACTTTATTTTCAAAATCCTTCTGTCTTCCTCCAATTCCATGCTTTGATCCTTTTTGTCTCCGAAAAAGGAATCTAATATTTAATTGCTGTGCTTGCTTTGCTTCCTTTGCTTGCTCATGTTGCTACTCAATTACTTGACTTTTGAGCTCTTTGCCACAGTAGAATTCTGCTTCCAGAATCTAGAGCTTTGTCCCAAATCACTGGGATTTTTTGCAGCTGCCAGAGCTATTAGTTGGGTGCCCTCTCTGCTGTCCCCATAAGCTTTGGCTCACTGGTCACACACCTCAGGACCACCACCCAAGACCGCAATCCAGATCCAGGCAGGCTAAAGAAAGAGTGATGAACCTCTGAATGGTTGTTTGGTCCACCTATAATCTGCAGGCCAGGAGCTCTGAAGCAGCCATGTGGAGGCAGCTGCATGGCCACAGTGCTTCTGCTGCTTCTCACTCTAGGGGAAGAGGCCAGACCACTCTCTGTTCTCCTCCCCCTCCCCAGTTCCAACAGAGTTCCATACTGACCTTTTATTTTGTCTTTGGCATTTATGGGTTGATATTTCTGGAACCCACCACAGCTGCTGGTGATCCACTCTCCTGAAGTCTGCTCCAGCTGCTCCTGGTAGGCGCCACCCTGGGGCTAAAACTGCAAGCTCATGTGGGTCTGGGCATGGCTCCCAGCCTGCTGCAATGAACCTTTCCTGTAGGCCTTCTGGGCTGCCTTCATAGTGAGATTTTTTTCTCTCTGTCACTTTGTGGGTTCTGTAGCTCTAAAATTTGTTTAGAGTCATATTTTATAGGTATTTGAGGTGGTTATGTAGGGAGGTAATGGAGATTTCCTGCTTCTTTGCCACCATCTTGGCTCTGCCCCCATTTCCTATTTTTTACACACATTTCCCCAGTTTTCCTGGGAGCTGAATTTTATTTAAACATAA
>CM053593.1:78520785-78539117 GCA_028646575.1 Pseudocheirus occidentalis | reverse complement strand
TTTTTATTTTGCTTTATTTGTAAAATGAGATATTGGGACTAGGGTCCTTTCTAGTACCAATTCTATGATCTTACATCTTTATAAGAACTAATTTTATTTCCTTTTCTTTATAACTTCCTTGTTCCTATCAAGGGTGTCACAACCCTTCTACTCAATTAGATTCATAACTTCACACACAACTTTGTTCTCCCTTACTCTGCCATATCTGATCATTGCCAGTACTCACTGATTCTAATTCCAGGGCATCTCTTGCATCCATTCCCATCTCTCCCTTGTGACATTTTTTCCTAGACTATTACAATCACTTTCTAACTAGTCTCCTTGCATTCAGTGTCAAAAATGCTAAACCGTAGGTTTCTCAATGTTGTTCCCTTGAACAGTAAGCCTTAGTGACTTCTTAGTACCTCTAGATTAAAAATGAATATCTAATTTTGACTTTTAAAGTTCTTCCCAATATGGTTGCAGACTCTCTTTCTAGGCCGATTCCACTTTATTTCCTTTTATATAGTCTGTGCTCCAGCCAGAGTAGCTTACTTGTTGTTCCCTTTATATGAGTTACATTTCATTGTCTGCTTCCAGGGCTTTCTACAGCCTGCCATCCATGCCTAGAATGTTTTTCCTCCTCACCTGCTTTTCTTGAATTCTCTATCTCCCTTCAGGGCTTAGCTCTAATGTTGCCTCCTTTGTGAAGCCATTTTTAGTTAATATGTCTTTTCTACCCTCAGAATAACTTTGTATGTGCTTAGATTTACTTATCTGTGTACATGTTGTTTTTCTCAAGTGGAACATAAGATACTTGAGGGCAGGGGCTACATAATTTTTGTCTTTGAAACCATAGGCTCTAATACAGTAGTGGTAAATTATAAGCACTTACATGCCTGTTGAATTGAATATGACTGAATCAATTATTATTAATGATTGTTGATGATTGATTTCAAATTAAATATTTTATAATAAACCCACTTGTATAATATTCTTCCACCAAGTAGCTTTTTTAAATGACAGATTTCAGTGAAATAATTACACCGTTTTTCTTCCTGCTAGTCAGTCTATCAATGTATCACATAAATTATTTAGGGACCTGTCTAGGTCCCTTTTCAGGTTGTTACTAGCAGAAGCTGTCAAAATTGACATTATGTAGATGTCTGCTGCTACTGCCTGCAGGAAACATCTGTTTACATTAAGTACATTTTTTTTAACCCCTGACTCTAAATCTGTGACTTCCTGTGGGAGCCAAAGATTCTTGAGTTTTGTATTAGAACCATTTATGTTTTTATACACTTCCAATCATAGAAATGGGGCTCCAGGGTGCAGGAACATATTTGCATGGGGAATACTTTTGAATAATGGCAACCATGAAACAATCGCATGTATGTTTTATAGTACTGCAGTGTTATAACTATATATTATGATAAGTATTTATATTTGCTTTTAATGGAGAGATTACATAGAATGGAAAAAAATGAGTGTTTCTGTACAATGAAACTACATCCCATATATACCTGTCCTAGCACTCTAAAGGCCCATGACTGAAGACAAGGGGACTAAATTAGGGAGATATGAATGTTGAAAATCGTTCCTAGTTCTCCCTTTGTTCCAGCTGCTTCATTTGCATATGAATAGTAAAATAATTTTGCTCGTTTTGTACACTATGTTTCCATTAACACAGCCAAAGATCATATTAACTTTTTTTCACCAAGTCACATTGTTGACTCACATTTAATTTTCATCACATTAAAATTCTCATGTCTTTTTCATTTGAAGTGAAGTCTAGGGACATCTCCTCCATAATCTCCTTATGAAGGAGAACTTTTGAACCCTGATATGAGACTGGATTTTTAATACTAATAAATTTTATATTATTAGCTTTGTTCTTCTATATAGTTAGGCAAAGGTATTTAATAAATGACTGCTATGTGCCAGACACTGTGCTAAGTATAGAGATACAAAGAAAGGGGAAAAGCCATCCCTGCTCTCAAGGAACTCATAGAGTAATAGGGGAGACAGCATGAAAATAAACTATGAGTAAAAAAAGTTATATACAGGATAAATGAGAGATAGTCAACAGAGTAAAGTCATTGGCATTAAGAAGAATCAGGAAAGACTTCTTATAGAAGGTAAGGTAAGATTCTTATAGAAGGTAAGAAAATTAAATGGAAATTGAAGGAAATCAGGAGAGCCAGGAGACAGAAAAGAGAGAGAATGCTAAGTATGGAGGAGAGCCAATGAAAACACACAGAGTTGATCTATGGATTGTCCTGTCATTGTCAGAACCACAGGGAAGTCAATGTCACTGGATATTAGAGTATACAGGGGTAAGATGTAAGGAGTGAGCCAGATAACAGAGAGTTTCAAATGCCAATCAGGGTTTTCTGTTTGATCCTGTAGTTGATAGGGAGCCATCAGAGTTTATTGGGCAGGAATGACACGGTCAGACCTGTGCTTAAAGATCTCTTTGACTACTGAATAGAGAATTTACTGGAGTGAGCAGACTTGTGTTAAGGAGACCAAAAAACAGCCTATTGCAATAATTCAGATGTGAAGTGATGAGGCCCTGTAACCAGGATTATAGAATTATCAGAGGAGAGAAGGAGGTATATACAATAGATGTTGTAAGAATACAAATCAAGAGGATATGACAGCATGATGGACATGAAGGTGGGGGTGAAAGAGTAAGGAGACTTGATCATGGATGATTGGGAGGATAGTGGTGATACTAATATGGATGTTAGCAAGAGAACAAGATTTGAGGAAAGAGGAGGGAAATAATGCATACAGTTTTGAACCTGTTGAGTTTAACATATCTATGTGGTATCTAATTTGCAATGTCCAATAGGTGGCAGGAGATGTGAGACTGGAGATCAGAAGAGAGATTAGAGCTGGATAAATAGATTTGAGAGTCATTAGCAAAGATGATAATTGAATCATTGGGGATAATGAGATCACTAAGTGAAACAGATACCTAGCCCTGGGGAATACCCATGTTTAGAAGATGTGACCTGATTGAAGATTCAGCAAAGGAGACTGACAAATTAGATGAGGACCAGGAAAGAGTAGTTTCCTAAAAACACAGAAATTCTTAACAAGAGTGCGATTGACAGTGTCAAATGGTACAGAAATGTGAAGAAGGTTGAGGACTGAGAAAAGGCCATTAGATTTGTTAATTAAGAGATCATTGGTAGCTTTGGAGAAAATAGTTTCAGTTGATTAATAAAGTGAAAAGCTAGGAGTGAGAGGAAGGAAAGTGTCCATATGGATTTGTAGATGGCCTTCTCAAGGCATTTAGTCATAAAAGGGAAAGTGAAATACTAGATGATAGGGAGGATATATGGATCAAGTGCAGGTTCTTTTGAATACGGAGGAGTCACGGGCATGTGTGTAGGCTGTAGGGGAAGATTCATTAGAGGAGAGATTGAAGAAAAGTGAAAGAGAGAAGCTCTCTGGAAAAGATGGGATAAAATAGGAACATTTGTGCATGTTCGCCTTGGCAAGGAGAAGGGTGACTCTTCATAGAAAAAGGGCTGAAGGAAATAGTACCTGCACCATATGAAATAAGAAAGAAGAAGCGAGGTAGACCTCTCAATAAATGACCTCAGTTGTTAAGTCATATATAAGGCAGGGTTCTTACAAGAAAAAATAGGGGGTGGGGAGTTTTTGGAAGCTGGAGAAGGGATGAAAAAGTTTTGAAAAACTGCTGTGATGAATGGAATTTTGAATCAACAAGAGTTTGTAAAAGAAATTACCTTTCTATAGTGAAGACCCAGTTGAGATTATGTAACATAAATCTGTAGCAGACCCAATCAGTATGTTTTGTGATTTTTTTTCTCCACCTTTATTCAACAACATGGGAATGAGATCAAAGAGAGTAGATGTTGTGAATAGTCTAAAATTGGTGCTTGGCAAGCCAGGATAAATGATAAGATTAGTAGGCAAGTGTCCAGAAAGAGGATAGTATAGAAATGAATTTATTTACTAAAGGGTCAAGATGGGAAATAGAGGAGAGTGTAGATTGCCTGGGAAAGATCTAAGAAATCAAAGAATTGGAAGTCATGATGAGGACAAAGAAGATGATTTGGGGTTTAAAGGCAGAGACAGAGGTGGAATGATGAGAGATTTTGCTCAAAGGAAGGCATTTTACAGTTTATGAACATGAAACAGTTTCATGTATGGTTGGTGGCAAAATCATAGCTATAACCATTTCAGTGTGTAGTGAAGTGAGGTGGAAGAGAATTGAATAAGTCACATGAATTGAATAAGCTGCAGAAATAGAAAGTTAGAAGCTTTGAGGGAGTATTAATATGTATGTTGAAGCTTGTAATATGAGAGCAGGAATTGGAAGAGGAGGAAAAGACACTGACACAGATACTGAACTCATTGAAGAAAGAAGGGGAGTGGCCAAGGTGCCAATAGATAATAACTACCCGAATTTTGATTGAGTGGTAGATGTGGACTGAATGAATCTTAGTCTAACCTGAATAAATGATTTTGTGTCTCAATTTAGTTACCTAATATGTCATCTAAACCTCACCTATGTGTCATTCAAAGATTTGAGAAGCATACCCTTCATATATTTATCAAAGTCAATGATAAATCTCCTATATACCAAAGGGCCAAAGATAAAGCCTTGAGACACACTTCCTTTGAAAACTCCTTCCTGGCTCACATAGGTCCATTAATGACCATTTTTTGGGATTAGACTAATCAGTTCTGAGTGCATCTAAGCATGTTATTTCATATAGCCCTCATTGTCTTGCTTCTGGGGAGCAGAAATACTATATCCTCAGCATACTTTGGATCTGCCTCCTTAAGAATTCTGTCAAAAAGATGAATTGACATTACTCTGGCGTACTTTATTTTAAGTCACTTTTTCTGACTAGCAGTTACTATTTAGGATCATAGAATCATAAATACAGAGCTGAAAAGAACTATAGTCACCATCTCATTCAGCTTCTAATTTTACACATATGATTCCCCAGGCCCCAGAAAGGCAAGTGACTTGCTCACGGTCACAAGGTAGTAACCATAAGAGGTAGGATTTAACCCTAGGTTTTTTTGACTCTAGGGTCAGCATTTTTCCCAAGATCACTAAGGTTAGTGATTTCCCCCAAATATGGTTAGCAAGCCATATTTTTAATAAGGCATTCAAGCATTTTATTAAATAAAACTCAAACTCCATCACTCAGGTTAGGATGAATCCATTTTTCAAAGATTGTTGACATTACTTCAACAATTGCATCTCTAAGGGTATCATTCTCCTGGGAATGGAATTCATTTTATGCTAGTAGTTTTGCTTATTGAGGACAATTAGGTACTTTCTTATTATCTTCTTTTATTATGGGTTTCAATTTTTTATTAGCTATTTCCAATCTGTACTTTCCATCCTGAAGCTTTCTCTTCTTTGTGAGAACAAAGAAACAGTGTAAAATTTTATTTTCTTAATTTTCATTGCAAGATTCATCCAGTCTGGGGTTTTGTCTTTTTAACATTATTTTAGGACTGTAGTTTGATCAAAATAAATTCTACAAGCATTTGTTAAGTGCCTATCAGCTAGTCAACTAGAATTTATTACAATATTATTAAGTATAATAGGGTAAATAAAGAGACAAATATGTAACAGAACCTGCCCTCAAGGATTTCACATTCTACTTATACTTTACCACTTTTGCTATTCATCTTCATTTATTTAACTTTAAAAATCAGAGTTGATCAGCAAATTTCTTATAGTCCCACAATCATCTCATTGAAATAACGTGTTGTGTCATAAGAATTTTTTCCTCATGAGAACATGCCATTCCCTTATTGACCTGACCTGTTCTGTAGACATCTGTTCTAGAGAATGTAACCTATACCCAGTGTCTTAAAACTGATTTTTTTTGGAGGGAATAAGGCAAGGCAGTGGGGGTTAAGTGACTTGCCCAAGGTCACACAGCTAGTAAGTGTGTCAAGTGACCAAAGTCAAATTTGAACTCAGGTCCTACTGACTCCAGGGCTGATGCTGTATTCACTGCGCCACCTAGCTGCTCATGAACACTGACATTTCCTTTCTCTAAGTGTAGGACCAGTTTCAAATGACCCCAAGTGTCTCCATCATAATCTATTAAGAATTCAAAGATGGCATCATTACTTCCTCTTAAAACTCTTATCATTTCTACTTCTGTAACTAAATCTCTCTGGTTAGATCAGGCCCATTTTAGTAGTTCCCCTTATTGGCCACTTTTGCTTTTAGCTGAATGAGATACATCCACAGCAGATACTTAGATATTTAAAGTCTTCCATCACTACCATATCTTGATTTTATTCTAACTTTATAATCAACTTCTAGAACTCATCATCCATTTCTCCTTTTTACCTTTATGTTATAATTGTTGTTTAGCCATTTCAGTTATATCCAACTCTTTGTGATCCCATTTTGGGGGATTTTCTTGGCAAAGACACTGGAGTGGTTTGCTAGGTCCTTCTTTAGCTCATTTTTACAGATGAGGAGCTGAGGCAAATAAGGGTTAAGTGAACTGCCCAGGGTCACACAGCTATCAAGTATGAGACTGGATTTGAACATGTGAAGTTATGTCTTCCTGATTCCAAATCTAGTGCCCTGCCTGCTGTACCACCTCACTGCTCTGATGTTAGTACGTATTCCCATAATGATATAACTTCTATTATTTGCTCCATTAATTTTCATCCAAAGGCATTCTCTGTGTTCCTTTTCATATATAACTCTTAGCATAGCACCTGGTACAAAGCAGGTACCCAGTGAATGTTGATCGATGTATTTTCTCACCTAAAATACTTCTTTTTGATGCATAATGGTGCTCCAGTTGTTTTTCACCTTCCTTTTCATTAGAATAAGGTATTCATTTTCCTTCATGATTTTCAAGTAATGAATCAGATTTACTCACATAGCAGTGATACCTATATGTAGGATTTCACTTTCTTTCGTTGATAATTTACTTTACCTTGTTTATTACCCATACGTTCCACATCATTACAGACTTACAAAGCCATGAGTATTAGTACAACCCATTTTATTGTGTTTTGTTTTGAGAATTATTGGCTCTTTTCTACAAATATTCTCTTTCTATGTTGAACTTACCATTCTCTGACTTGTTGAACTAAGCAATTATACATGTTCAGTTTCTCTCACCAGCCATTTTTAGTTTAAGGCACCTATATAGGAGAAACCACAAATATAACCATTTTCAACAATGGTTTATTCATTTGTCCTTTTCCTTTTCCTTCTTATGTTTCACATCCCACAATCTTCCAACACATTTGGATTCTTTATTGGCTCACCAGGTTTTTCTTTCTCTTTGTTTTTCCCCTGAATCACTATGTCTTCAAGAAATGTCAAGATAGCTGTCTTTTGGAATAAGCAGTGCTGTCATGCAGAAAAGCAATTAGACTTGTTTTACTTGTCCCCAGAGGAAAGAACTTTGGGCATTAGGTAGCAGTAGCAGAGAGACATGTTCAGGCATGTTGTAAGAACTTTTGGTGAAATTTAGGAGCCTTTCTTAGAATAGTTTTGCTTTTTTAAAAACAATTCCTCGTTGAAGGAAATGACAGATTTCAATCAGAAAATATTGAAAGTAAAATGTAATTTTTTTCACCCTCTAAGTTCATAGACACCATCCTCTAAAATCTTTCTATTGTCCATGTTTCAAAAATCCCTGATATACAAGTTATATACCTAAAACTATATTGCGAATGAGCAGAAACAATGTAGGGGAATCAGAAACGGCTCTTCGAAGAAGGAAGCAAGTGAAATAAGCCTGGAAGGGAGACAGAGGATCTAAGATACAGGAGGGTGTGGAGGGAGAGAATTCTGGACTTGAATTACAGGCTGTGAAAGTGCACAGGAACAGGAACTAGAATATTATGTTTGAGGAATAGCAAACAGGAAAGTTTGATGGAACACACTGTATAATGGAGAGTAATATATAATAAGCAGCCAGTATAAATAGGCTTGAGGCAGATTATGTAGGGCTTTAAAGGTCAAGTAGAGGACTTTATACTTTAAGGTAAAGATGATGAGAAGCCATTGGAAGCTTCTCAAACAGAGGAGTGACATGGTCAAGTTTCTACTTCAGTAACATCACTTTGGCCACTATATGGAGAATGGATTGCAGGGGGAAGAGACTAAAAGCAGGAAAAATAATTAAGTGTTCATTGTAAAAGTTTAGGAAAAAGAGAATGAGGGCCTAGATCAGGGGTGGGGAACCTTCAGCCTCAAGGTTATTTATGGCCTCTAGGTACTCAATTGCAGCACTTTGACTGAATCTAAACTTCATAGAACAGATCCTTTTACCAAAAGGATTTGTTCCTTAAAACTTGGACTCAGTCAAAAGGCCACATTCAGAGACCTAGAAGGCCGCAGTTTCCACACCCCTGAACTAGACTAAGGTGCTTATGGTGTGAGGGCTTTGTAGGGCAAGCCTCTGAGCTGACCCCTTCCTTAGGGTCTTTGTAGAGAGAATGGGTGAATATACAAAGATATTTTGAAACATATAGGAGAGGAATTAAAGGAGGTCTTACTTCAGAGAACTCTTATCTCATCATGAAGACAGAGCCACAGTCTCCTTTTGAGAATGCGCAGAGTAAGAATGTTCTGAATATGAACAGGACAGGAGTGGGGGTGGAATTTTGAGGAATGTGAAAAAAAAAAGGTTTGGAAAAGCTCCTGTGGTAAAGAGACAAGGCAGTGAAAAGGTTCACTTGGAGACAGATTGATCATAGTGCCAGTACTGTCAAAAAATTAGTCTTGGAAGGGATTGTCAAGAGAATATTTAGCATTTTAGTGCCTTGGCATTTGAATTTTGAATGCTTAGGATGATTTAATAATATGAAACTGGATAGAGGACATCTCTCAGTTTCTTAGCTCAAACTTTTTAGAGAATCCTAACTTTTACTTTTAGAAGGTTTATTGCATCTGGGGGCACTTACAACTTTAAGCAATTGTCCAAGTGCTTTGCTTCATGAAGCCAAACATTCAGGTATGACGTTAAACAAATGATCCAGGTGTTAGTGTAATTTCTGTCTTTCTTGTAGATGTTTCAGCATTATGTAGACACCTCCACTGAGAGTAAAGTAAGGCAATTAGTTTATTTCACATATAAAACTCTTTCAAGAAGACATAAAAATATAGAGTCCAGAATAAAATTCCTGTCTTATGGTCTTCAAAATTGATTTTAAATATTTGCTGATTTGTAAAAACAATGAAATTTTCAATCAGTGACAGAGAATTTAGGATTGAACTGTAATGAAAACCCTTCTAATAGATTATGGGCAGGTAGAGCATAAGAGCTGGCAAAATTGCACTCATTAAAACCTTGAAAATGAGCAAAGTTCCATACAATTAATGTCTGTGGAGCAATTTGACATGTTAAATTTTAAACACAAAGGATATACATTTGAAAAATTAAGTTACTGTGATTAGAAAGAAATCTCTAACAAAAAACCTTGGATTTTATTTTGAATAAAATATTCTATTGGTGCCCATATTTCTTAATGAAAAATAGAAGTGGACTGGATGAGTCCATTTACAATTAATGAGTCAAACTCAGCTAAGTGATTTATTTAGTTATGGTTTCTGATCTAGTAAACCTGTAGATGTTCAGTGTAGCTTTGCTGTATTATATCCTCTCCTTAAGGAGTCATGAACTTTAATGAAAATCTTGCAAGCACAGACAAGTTTAGGGATATGAATGGACTTTTACTGCCAAATGCATGACATTGGGACCAACTGAATAGAATACACTAATTTCTCGAAGTCTCAGTAATATAAAAATTCACTGATAAATTGAGACAGGGATAGGTACTGGACTTGTGATTGCATTGGTATGGGGAACTCCTGGGGAAGAAAATTCGTTCTATTGATGTAGGTTGGAGCATTTTCTGAAACATGTAGTATTAAAAAATTGACTAAGTCACTGAGAAATTTTAAGTGACCTTCTCCAAATCACACAGCTTTTGCATGTCATAGGTAAGATTAAAAAAAAAAAACAAGTAAAGGGAAAGAAAGCCCAAATGTGGATATGCCCGTTCTTGGAGTGACATTTAAAATATAATGGGATTGTAGTGCTTGATAAACATTAGTCATTGTACTTTTCAGTGATTTTAATAAACATTCACATTTTTCAAAAATGCATCCTTTTTTTCACATTTAGGGCAAACAATGTCCAATAGGAAGTTTGTTTTGTCATATTTTTGACTGATGTACTGTAAATATAGCTTTAGAATAAAAAAATTTCTGAAAGAACATTTTAAAAGTTAGTACCTTTGGAGTGGTTAGGTGGTGCAGTGAATAGAGCACGGGCTCTGGAGTCAGAAGAACCTGAGTTCAAATTCAGCCTCTGACATTTAACACTTACTAGCCATGTGATCTTGGGCAAGTCACTTCACCCTAATTGACCTGCTTTCCCCCCTCCAAAAACAAAATTAGTACCTTTTGTTTTTTACATCACCTTCATTTCTACTCTTCCTTCCACTATCTATGGTATCATTATTTGATCCAAATAATTTTTTAAAAAGCAATTCAGCAGAACTAACCAACATATCAATCAAGTGCGACTATCTTTGTACTGTACTTTACCCATAATCCCACTCCCCACTCTCAACCTTTTCAGAGAATGGAGGGAGTTCATTTTCTCATCTTTTCTTTAGGGTCAAGCTGAAAATATATTTAAAATTCTTGATGCTCCATGAGGATTAAACATAATTCTGATTATAAAAGGTATTTTGTTCTTTTGGTATTTCAAATGATTATCATGAATTTGTTGGAATAACTTTTATCCATCAGCCATTACCAAAATGAGCAAATGAAGAGATTATAAATGTGTCATTTTTAGTAGAAAATAAGTACTTTGAAGGCAGTCTAATATGGTAGAAAGTCTTTGACTGATAAAAATCCTGTGTTCACCTTCTGCTATCTATTAACTATATGACCATGGGCAAGTTGCTTAACCTTTCAGTGTCCACAACTAATTCTCAAAAACCATGTTATAGATAAATTGCTCATCTGCATTAGTGGATGGAGTTTCCATGCTGGGAGTTTCACATACTAATGAAATTATAGGTTTAGACTCCTTTACCCACCCACCCACCATAAAAAAAAATTCAGAGTCTAGCACAGTGCTATGCATATAAATACTTGTTAGGTTAAATTAAATTTCCTACATCATAAAGAAATATAGAAGCAGCCTACTTTTTTTTTTAACTTTTAACCACCAACACAGAAATGCTACCTTTGTATTTTGTACTACTTACTATGTGGTCAGGTGGAAAACTTACTTGTATAACTTTCAGAAGGAAGATTTAACTTCATAGTAGTTCCTGTGGAAAAAAAAAAGCACTACTTCTTTATCAAGAAAGTTTGTTCTCCTTGACAAAGCACACAGCTTTTGGATAGATGTATATGGAAATGTGAGGATTGAAGGAGAGAACTACCTATTAAGACAGATCACCTGAATCACCCTTTGTAATCAGTAGAGAGAGATATTGCAGCCAGATTATCCTTACATTGAAGAATTATGTGTTTTAGCTGAGAAAAGCATGTTATCAACCACCAGAATGTTTTATCTACAAAAAATTAATATCTTCCAACCCCGCTTCCATAAAAATGGCAACTTAATAAAGACTTGATTAACAGAATTACAAAGTAAGAACGTCTTCATGTTCTGTACTGATCAAACAAACACAGAACCTGAAAAACTATGTTCAGTTTGTGTGTTACATTTTATAAGAGAAGCTAATTAAATATTATCATAAAAAATGTATTACTAGCATGATGAAGCTTCTAGAAAATATGTTATCATTAGGGAGTCTGGAAATGTTTAGCCTAGGATTAAAAAACTTAATGTAGGGTTGGCTAGGTGGCTCAGTGAATAGAGCACTGGCCCTGGAGTCAGTACAATCTGAGTTCAAATCCAGCCTTAGGTACTTAACACTTAACTACTTGTGTGACCTTGGGCAAGTCACTTAACCCCAATTGCCCTGCTTTCCCCATTCCAAAAAAGAAAAAGAAAAACAAAAACTTAATGTATACAGGATATAATAGCTATTTGCTGATTTCTAAGACTACCATGTTGAAGAAAAGATAGTAGACTTTTTTTTCTGTTCATCTCCCAAAACAGAACTGGAACAAGTAAACAGATTGAAAACCACAGAGATAGTTTAATATATATATCAATATAGTATAGGAATTTAATCTATTAATTTAATGTAAATATTTAACATTTAATTTAAATCTAATACATATTTAATCTAAATCAATACAGTATAGAAAAAAAGATATTTTAAAAAACATTTATCTAACATTTAGGGTGATCAAAAAATGAACTGGGTTATCTTATGATGTAATGTATTCTCCTTAACTGCAAATATTCCAGAAGATGTCTGGAGGGATGTCAAAGAAAGAATATTTGCATTGGGCAGAAGATTGGACTAAAAAACTTGGTCTAAATGTATTTTTCTGAATTTTCTATGATGCTCTAAATCTTTTAAATCTTTGAACATGATTGTGTATAGGGAACCATTTAAATGTCAGCTTTGTCTCAAATCCTGGCCTCTTCAACAGAAGATAATTTAATAGAAGAGAATATTTTATAAGACTTCCTGCTCAAGTAATTCTTTCTTTCAAAAAAAAAAGTGACTCTAGACATCCAAGAAGAAAATAGGCTAGAGGGTTCCCTGCCTACAGGGAATTTTAGATTAGAAGTAGAAATTTTAGATAGCAAAAATCTTCTTTGGGCCTGGGCAAAGGATACTTCCAAGGTGAGTACAGAACTTATTTTAGTTGCACAGTTTACATAATTACAGAGAAACTGTTTGTTTCCCAGATAAGGAGATTTCATATCACTTCATAAACATGCACCCTTCTTTTCCATTGAACATAGCAATAGGTCCAAAATTATCTCCCAAAATATTGTGCACCTTATGTTAAATTGTCTAATTCACTTAAACTATTTAAAGAGATGTCTTAAATTGTTAAATATTTAAATTACTACACTGTACTAAGTGCTATTTGTGTGGTAGATGAAAAGTGAATAGGGATGAAAAACTACATGATAAATGAGGAATTTGCAGACAAGAGTTGTAATCATCAAACAGTCAGAAAATAGAACAGAACCCTACTGTCCTAATATGTAGAATAACAAATTTTATAAAAGATCAGATTTCTTAATACATTCAATAAATGTTAATCAAATAACTTCTACATGAAATGTGCTAGTTGTTATGTATGAAGCAATGATATTAAATGAAGTCCCTGAGCTCAACGAGCTTATAATTCAATAGAATAGATAATAAAGTCACACAAATCCCCACAATACAAGGCAAAGTAAAGTGGTAACATATAAAGGGTAGAAACAAAGTGCCTGAAGAGATCAGAGGAGCTGTATTACTCCCAGCTGGGATGTTGTAGGCTACTTTTGGTTCCTGCCTGAGAGAGGCATGGCTGCGAGAATGGAAGTCCCTTTTAGGCCTGGAAGTTGCCAATAAGTTTGCCCTGGCTATCTTCTTGTTGTCCACTTTTCTGTACTTCCTACCCAATTTTTATTTCCACCTTTTTCTCTGAGAACATTAAGCAAATCAAAGCTAACATTGTTTTCAGACAGGTTTTATCAATTGACTGCCATATCATATCTGCCATATCTATAATCATGCCATATCTGTAGTCACCATATCAATGTGACTTCTGGTCACTTATTCCCCTGTATATGTGGACTATTGAAATATAATCTCCTTGAAGATAGGGACTGTCTCACTTTTGTCTTTATCTCCCTAACACTTAGCACAGTGCCTGGCACTTGGCAAGTGATTTTTTTAATTCATTCATTCGCATCCATTTGTAGTTAAATGACTTAAAATCTTGGAGGTGCTACTACCTACATCTGTGACCTCTGACAAGTCAGCACACCATTAAGTGGGTCACAGTTAAATAGTAGGGATTGATAAAATCATCCTTGAGATTCCTAAGGTCCTTGAATGTTTAAATTTTATCATTTCATTTTTTTCAAAGTTTTGTTTTGTTCCCTTGATTTCCCAGTAAAACTATCTCCTTAATATTATGAATCATGCTCTTAGAAGAGGATTTAGTGTCAATACACCAAGTGTCAAGTGGCAGCTTCTTAGATCTTCTGAATGGGAAGCCTATTCTCCAGAAATGAGTCAGAGTTATCTGGGGAACTGCAAAAGGGGTGCAGATGCTTGTTTGCCTGAAGCCATCTGTTTTTCAAGCTTCCTTGCCCAGGTAGAGCTAAGGATTTCAGCTGTTGATGACATGGACTGATGGGAGAAGGCTTTAGTAGAGAGATGACATTTGAACTGAGCCTTGCTGAGTGTATGGAACTTTGACAAACAGAAATGAAGAGTTTTTTATTTGAAAATGGAAAGAACTGAAAACAGTGTAGGGATAGAATATTGCAAAATAGCTTTAGAGAATGGATAATAGATCATCTATTAGGCTAGAATTTAGACTTTTTGTAGGGAGATTGTGGGAAATAAATCTTGAAAAGTAAATCTGGATTTTGAAGGATCTTGAACATCTGAAAAATAAATTTGTATTATATTCAATAATATTTGCTAGAGTTTATTTTATATGTATACTATATTATTTGATTCTCACAACAATCTCAGGGAGAAGGTAGTATAAATGGTATCCTCTTATTGCAGAGGAGGAGGAAAATATCATGGAGGTTAAAGGACTTGTCCATTGTTCAGCAACTAGTACTGACCCTGGTACCAAGTGTAGATATCTTGGCTCCAAATCCTGTGCAAGCCCCAGTATGCCACAAACCATTTGTTTTCTATATTCTGTGGGGACTAGATGGCTACTGAGGTCCATTCTCACTCCTAATCTCAAATTTTGCTTCTCTGACATTCTCTGAAGTTTTTGAGCACACCAGTGGTGAGATCAAAGGAATGCTTTAGGGAGATTAATCTTCCTGCAGGATAAATAATGACCTGAATAACTATCAACAGAGAACACTGAAGTTCCAAGTTAACTGAAAACTGAGCAGCTACTTTTAACATTTTAATCATCAAAGGAACTAGGGTTTTCTGTATCATTCTAAAAAACAACATTTAATGGAAGACCAGAGAAACAGGTTCAGATCACAGGGATGACTCTTAAAAATTCAATTAACTTCCAAGAATGAAGTTTATTTTAAAAATTATTTGAGTACAGATAATTACATTTAGTGACATAATGTGTAGTGAGTGACACACAAAGGTGATAGTTTACAGTTATATAGCACTTAACAAAACAAATGAACAAACCTGTGAAGTTAGGTGTGATCTTAATTTTACATATGAAATTTGAATAATTTAAAGGTAAGTTTCTTATTGCTTCACAATTCTTGGTAGAGCCAAGGCTGGGAATTTCTTTGACCCTAAATCTAGTGCTCTTTACATTATATCTCAATGTTCTTCAAAAAGATTACTTCCCAGTTAAATTGCTTTAAACCATTATTAAGAGGGTTACTTTTATAGTAAGTATAATGAATTTTACTTTTACATATTCTCACATATATTTTTGTTTCAAATAATTTTTTCCCCAATTAAATGTAAAAACAATTTTTAATATTCATTGCTTTTCTAAAGTTTTGCATTCTAAATTCTACCCTCCTTTTCCTTCCCTTCCCCAAGACACTAAACAGCCTGATATCAGTAAATATCTCATATACTTTATGGCCACACATGGATTACTTGAATTGTCAGGGTTAGTAATAGACTGTAACCCGTAACAAAGTAATTGACTGATAAGGATAGGGATAGGCAATGGACATATGATTTCATTGGTATCGAAAATTCCCAACTATGAAACTCCTACCAATATACAGGATAGAAATGGTGAAAAAAATAGTGGTGCACCTTTTCTGCAACGTAAAAAGATGCTCAGAGCACCTAGAAATTGTGTGGCTTCCTCAGGGTTCTACAGCCAATATGTGTGAGAGGAGGAACTGATCAATAAAGGGATAAAACCTACTGTGGCCTACTAAGATTTTTCAGTAGTGTTATTTTAGAAATGTGAAGCAGATGGTGGTATTCATAAAACAGCAACCTAACATGTTGAAATGCAACCTAACACTTGAAATAATCTGAGTTAAGCCATTTTGCTTCTTTTATCCCCTCCATCCCCCAAACATATATACTTAATTCAGTTAAACACAATTCAACTTAAGAAGCACTTATTAAGTACTTTCTTTGTTGAGGTCACTGTTAGGGCCCAGAGACAAAAAGAATATGAAACCATCTGACTATTAAGCACTGGACTATAGCTGAATATAACATTCAGCTGAATATTACATTCAGCTATACAACTTAAAGATAAAATTTTATAGCTTGATAGTTCTCGACTGTACCCTGCTTATATTTCCCTTCTCTCTTGGACTACATTCCCTTTCCTCTCTCTTAATCAGTGACTTGCTCCCCCACCCCACCCCCACCCCATGCCATTAAATGTCTAATTCAAGATTCACTGGTTTTTTTTTGGAGCAGATATTTTGCCTTGGCAGTTAGACTGTGACTTTCCTGAGGCTAGACTTTGTGTTTATTAGTTCCTCCACAAATTCATGGCAACTTCAAGAATACTCTTATCCTATCAAATATTGGTTCATATGATTGTTTCATCCAGTTTGGTCAGTACAATTTAAGCAAATTGAAGAAAAGACCAAAAGGAAGTCAGGAAATATGCAATATGAAGAAAGACTAAAGGACTCAAGGCTGTTCAGAAAATTTCAATTCACTGAGCAAACATTTATTAAGGGACCAAATACCTGCAAGTGTAAAATCCTAAAGATGAAGACCAAAGGGGAGACTTCACAAGAGTCATTAACTTTATCCACAATATTATGCCAAGTAGTAATGATCTGTTTCAATTGAAAAGAGGAGTGGAGGGATTTGAATGAAATGGTAGGAAAGACTTCTTGATTGTAAATAATATACCATTAGAACAACCTATCCATTGCAGATTAGAATCTATTTTTTAAAGTCTGTAAAAAAAAAACAACAGCAACTCTTTGTCTGGTATTATTTAGATGGAGTATTATCTGAAAGCAAGTGTATAGATTAGATGACCTCTAGAAATCCTTTTTAAAAAGATGTCTATGAAACTAGAAAATATATTAGCTTAAATAATCATTATCCACCTATTTGTAGGGCAAGGAGGTTTCTAATTTAATTTTATATTGACTAACCAAAATTACTTTCTATCATCTTTGGAAGATATATTACATATATGATTAAAGTTCATTATTATTGCCATCATTTACATAAAAATGGGGTCTCCTTCAAATTGAATTCATTTTGAATACTTCCCACAGAACTAGCCATATTCATACCAGTTGGGAGAAGAATAACCTTGCAGTGAAGGCAGCTAGGTAGAGCAGTGGATAGAGTGCCAGAACTAAGCTCAGGAACTCATTATACTGAGTTCAAATCCTGCTTCAGATATTACCCGGTTTGCCTCAGTTTCCTCATCTGTAAAATGAAGTGGAGAAGGAAATGGCAAAAGCCTCCAGTATCTTTGCCCAGAAAACCTCGAATGTGGCCAGAAAATGGTGTACATAACTAAAAACTGACTGAACAGCCTCACAGTCATTAAGGCCTAGGTTCATACCCTGATTCTGCTGAGTATTAGTCCTGTGACTAGGGCCAAGTAAATTAGCATCTCAGAACTCTATATGATGCTCTAAGACTAAAAATTACAGAGGAGTTGCTGATCTTCACTGATAGATGAAACTTCCACCACTGGAGTTCACACAGATGAAATCATAGGTTAGAAACAACAATATACATAAAACATATATTGTTAAATTAGATAGACATGTCTATATATAAATATATTTGGCCTAAAATCTTACTGTGCATTTTTCAGAGTAAGTTCAAACAGAGATACCACTATTTAATGATTTTAAAGTTTTTGATATGAAAAAGTAACACTCATATTCTTTTCCATGTAGTTGTATTTGAATTACAGAGCTTCAAATTAAACAGGAAATATTTAATATCATGTATTAGCCCAAAGAGTATAGTTCTCTCTACTCTTGTAGAGAGCAATGACACATTTTTTTTATTTTTTATTCTCAATGGCAAATATAAACATTAGCACATTGTGTTCAGTCAGAAGGAGGCACATGTGTCCTAGACAAGGATTGAAGATTGTACCTTTTTGAGTTTCTGTTCACTAGAGATTTTGAGTTTTTGCTGCAACACATGTGACATCCACATGTTCACAATTGTCTGGTATCAACAAATAGTTTATGCTCTTCTTCCTCCTCCCCTTTCTCCCTCTCTCCTTTCCTTCCTTCCTTCCTTCCTTCCTTCCTTCCTTCCTTCCT